>WKFP01013892.1:81948-97613 GCA_011057875.1 Pterocles orientalis
GGGGAATGGGAAAAGAGAAAAGGGGGGGAACAGGAAAAGGAGGGGAAGGAGAAAAGAGAAAGGGGGAAGGGAAAGGAGGGGGAAGGGGAAAAAAGCAAGGGGGGGAAGTGAAAGAAGGGGGGAAGGGGGAGAAAGTAAAAGGGGAGGAAATGGAAACCCGGGGGACGCAGGCACGCAGTATCTGCTTTCGCAGCATTCCACAAGTGACAGTCTTACGTTTACAGAAAACTGAGAACGACTCTGCGACTCGCAGCATGTCATCGCTGTGGTTATCAGGCGGGTGTTACATCACACCGTTCTTGTTGGAGATGGAAAATGAAACCACTCCGTCTGTTTTCTCTGTAAGCGGCAAGTGCAAAAAACCCACACAGATAAAGCAGGGAAAAAAACCCAACAGCACAGTTTAACTATTTCAGTCTTTCTTCTCTCATTAATAACTGCCTGACCATAAGAATTTGTTCAAAAGCCTCGCTTTCAGCCCCTTAACAACCCTGGGTGCACCTGAAGTACCATACCAGTATGCCTTATGCATCGGTCCCTTCTTCATACTGCAGTCACATCAGTTTGCACTTGGGCTCTATCTTGTAGAGAATACAATATTTTAAGAGGGAAGCAAGGCACAGACTACAAAGCATGTGTGCCATGATCCCATCTGCCAGGTACGGATACAAACTCTGGTAGATCTGGTCCTCAGCCCACTCCAGCACTACAAAGCTATCCTGAGAAAACTTGCAACCTTCCCTCCGTCCCACCTTAGCATGCTAACCCTCACACCAGAAAGATCCCTAAAGTGAAGCAGCCTTCCCAACTGCCTGTTCCTTTGGGGATAAATAGGTACAGGGGGTGCGAGCTGAGGTCAAGAGGTGTCCTCAATGTTCTTTAGGACCGTGCCGGCACACATGGCCGCTGGCAGGAGAATCTCCTGGCAGCATCGTGCTGAGTTGGCTGTGGAGCCTGTTGGCGTAATATGAAGTGACAAGGAATAATGCTCGGGGTTTAAAAAAAAATAAGATCTGAAGACAGCATACGTCCAGGTGAGGGTAGGAACCAGCCTGGAGGAGACTGTGGTGGAGTTTCCTGACCCTCTGTGCTCAGGCCAGCGCTGTACTGTTAACCCTCTGGTTCACCTCCGCATCCCAGGCCACCAAGGAGGCGAGGGAGGGATCTGCGCTGGGGCCTGGGTTACTGCCCTTCCTCATTACCCTCTCTTCACCACACAGACCAGCTGATGGAAATCACTCCTGGTGCGGTCAGGGAGCCCAGCTCCGGTGAGTCTCCAGCTCCAGACACCCAGCAGAGGTGGGCAGCAGAAGACGGAGAGGGGACATGGGCTGGGTTGAATGTGCAAAGACTGTCCATAGCATGACAACATCCACCAAACAGGAGACAGCCTCACAGCACAAGGCGGATGGAAGGACTCCACTCCTCCCTAACCCTCTAAATGGCACCTGTATTTGTGCACATGTGGCCATGACCCTGCTACACCTCCTTCCAGGTAAAGCAGTCACCACAAAGCCGCTTTCAAAACCAGCTGTCCGTATTGTGGCTACAAATACCGAGAACTTGCCTGTTACCTTCCTCTTCAAACAAGCACGACACACCGTACTCCTCCTGGTTGTCATGCCATGTCAACACACAGCCCCTCCGCCACAAAGTCCCCCTGCGTGGCACAGGACACCATTTTCCCTCCTAGGGAAGTTCTGCTTTGACAGAATGGAGAGCAGTCAGCCTGCCTACCTGGCCCAGGGACCATGTCCTCTGTCCATCGAAGTCACACCGGCACACATAATCCACCAAGCAAACTGGTAGAGATCTTGGCCTTCTGGAAACAGAAAATTAAACTCAACCCTAATGTATTCTCCAACCTTGAGAACAAATTTACGTAACTTTACCGATGGCATGTTCAAGTTCATCGTGTAGATCCACCTCCCTGACACACACACACAAACTTTCTGCGGCTGTTGTGTCAAGACAATTCATATGAGAGGAAATGCAGCCACAAAAATCATAACGTGGTTCTGCAAACCTATTACATAAAATAGCCTGCTTCATTTTGTCCTTAAAATGTCCCCTCTCAAAATGCTGACATTCTCCTCTCTCTGGAATAACGCAGAAATATCGTGGGTATATGACATTCACCGAGCACAACAGGACAAATGGGCCCAGCACAAAGAATGCACAACTGAAATGTACTTTCCTGAAACCTCACTGCAAGTGAGAGAAGCAGAAGAAAAATAAAACACACGTTGAGCCACACATTTGTTCTGCATGATGAATTCTCACATTCAAGGTGTGTCAGTTCCCTTCTCCACTTAAAAATTACAGTTGGCAGAGGCTGGCCACCATTGTTCCTAACCCGTGTTCAGCAGTGAACACTTACCTAACTCTTGCATTGAAAATAAAAATACACACCCACCAGTTCCCACTACTCGACACAAACATGCTGGAAGTGGAATGGAACGTCCAAATACAATGCAGTTGGAGGCTGAGGGAAATCACATTTTCATGTGACACGTAAAGAAATGTCTAGATAATCTTGACAAGGCCACACACAGAGCCCTTCAGACAATTCTGGATCATAAATATTACTGCACTGGCCAGGAAAAGAGATTCTTCAGCCAAGCTCAGCACAGTTCCTACAGGCAGATTTTAAAACGAGCTTAGAGCAGGAGTCTCAAGCATGAAGAAACCTTAAACAGAGTTTTAAAAAATCACAACTCCCAAAATCCCTTCAGTGTGCTGAGCTCTTTGTAAAAAAAACACCTGCACACTGCGTGAGCAGAGGAAGAGAAATGACTGAAAACTCCCATCCCACATTTTGAGCTACTTAACGTCAAGTTATTCTGGAAATGTGTGATCTTAGCCTTACTGTCCCTTTAGCAAAGTCACCTTAGCTCAAAGCCTATCTTCCAGGCAAGAGGAAAATGAACCCCAGCAAAGGTCAGTTCAGCCAGCACTGCCAGCTGGTAAAATACGGATCACCTAAATAAACATCTTTCCGTTTTAGGAAAAACAATACCACCCTATACAGCCACTTCTTATGGAAAGAATCCCTGGCTAAAGAGGGCATTCTTCTTCCATACTCCTGGTAAAGAAGTGACCCCGATAGCTGCATGTGATCTGGGTACATTCGCAGGGCATCTGCTATGTCCTGGGCATATCGCCACTTCTTCTTCCACCTGCTGCTCTTCATGACACGTAGGTGTCACGCACAAAACAGCTGGTTAAAAAAGGACATTCCAACCAGAAGCCGGGTGAGCAGCACCTACTAGGGCAGCCTAGAAAGCAAAATCTCTGTTTCAACATCCTTTTCCTCTTTACATATCTGTCCTTCACAGCCATCTCTGACTTTCATTTGAATGAAGGAGGAAGAAAAGGAAAATTGAAAATTACACTTATTTCCCCAAAAATGTTTGCTACCCAGGTCCACTTTAAACCCCCTCCCACAGATGCAGGGGGAGGTTCCCCATGGGGAGAGCACCCTCTCGTCCAGGAGAACGACACAGTTCCCTAAGCCGGAGCAGTCTGGAGAGCTGAATTCAGGAGCGCAGACAAACAGACGTGACCATGAAACATGCCGCCATGAAGTCAGCCAGGAAATGAATTCACGAACCGGACTGCAGCTGACTTGCAGCACAAATGTCTTTGTGCCACAGCGCTTCACTGCGTCTGTGCTGGTACACTGCCTGCCCAAGGCAGGAGGGAGCCTGGACTCACACCTCTGACGTGACTGCTGCCGATGCCTTCAATTACGGGGCAGCAAACAAGCAGGGAGGAGTCTCGGGTTTGGAAGGAATTCGAGTCGGCACCTCCCGAAACACCAGCTGGTATCTTGTGATCCCAGGAACTACTGGATAAATCAAATATTGTTGCTGATTACTCTGGCTGTGCAAAGACACCCAGCAATTATACCAACACTCCTACCTTACACTGCCTTGGAGTTTTAGTTGACTATGACTACACAGCCAAAATTTTTGTTGGCAAAGCAAAGTCAGTCCTAAAAAGCTTGAAAAGGAAAGCGGGAAGTGAAAATTAATATCTAAGCGGTGGCTTGCACTTCTCAGAGAGCCAAGCATAGCAGATTTCAGGAAAGGAAACCAACTTCTACCAAGAGTTAACAGAGGAAGTGTTGAATCTCGCAATTTGTGCTCAGCGATGTGCTGGCAGCAGACACCCCGATAGGGCTGGGATTTTCCCGTGTTCATTTCTACCCTGACTAAGGCTGGTAAACTTCTGCAAAGATAAATTCTCTGAAGGCTTAAGTCAGAACTCAACAGCGGTGGCCCACGTCCACCTCGTGCCGCCTCTGCCTTGCACAATCCTTTCTAGAAGCAGCGGGTCCGGAAACAGGGAGGAAAATGTGTCAAAGCTGCCTTGGCACAGTGACATCCACAGAATAAGGATGGGAAAACACGCAGCGCAGGGAACTTCCCATACAGGGACATGGAAAAAACGTCACGACAGAATGTCAGAGATCATAATCTGAGTTCCCATAGCCAAAAATATTCCACACCCACCACTGATGTGAGCCTACCACCTCCAATAAAAGCAGGGCAGCACGTGTGGCAGCCCCCCATCCACTGGAGCAGCCACGGGTGCCTCCTCTCCTTTTTCCAGGGGAGAACTTATCGCTAAAATCTCCTGTCCCACACAGCCTCGGGGATTTCAGTATTCAGGCAGTGACAATTCTCACACCCAAAGCTAAGCAAGCAGGACAGCTTAGTGAGGCCACTAAAGAAGCCCCAGCAGCCACGAGCCGATCCCAGAGAGGGCACAGCAGCGCACGAGGGCCTCTGGCACCGGCCATTGCGTGTGGAACAAACCCCCACACACCAGCAGCAACCTCCCCGGAGAAGCCCTGCGCAGGGGGAAGGCACAGCCGGGACACAGCAGGACCCACAGCAACACCCCCGGGCACGGGGCAGGAGCCCCGGGCAGCAGGACACAGCCCAGACCCGCCGCCGGCCAGCCTCCCACCGGAATAAACCAAACCCCGCCTGTGGCCCCGGGGAGACCCCTCCCCTGCCTCAGCCCCCGCCGAGGCCCCGGTGCCCCGGGCAGGGCCCTCCCGGCCCCACACCTCACCGGGGTCAGCCCCCTGGGGCCAGCCGCTTACCTGCCTCGCAGCGGGGGCGAAAGGCGGCGGCACCCCCCACCTCAGAGACCCTCGGCCCGCCGCCCGCCATGTCGCGACCAGCGCGGGGTCAGAGGGCGGGGGTCAGGGTCAGGGGTCAGCGCCGAGGACCCAGGAGGCAGCGCCGGGCCCTCCGCCGCGCTAGGGGGCGCTGCGGCGCGGCGGCGGCCGGGCACTTCCGGCGCGCTGTGGCGGGCGGGCGATGGCGGCGCAGTTCCGCAGCTACGTGTGGGACCCGGCGCTGATCGTGGCGCAGATGGTGCTGCTGCAGGCGGGTTACTACAGCTCGCTCGGGCTCTGGCTCGCCCTCCTCGGCACCCTGGGCAGCACCGGGCCCTCCCTCCACCAGGTCTTCAGCGACGAGGTGAGGGCGCGGGCCCGCCCGGCCCCGGGGAGCCGCCGTGGGCACAGGCCTGGGGGCGGGGGGGCCTGGCTCGGGGGCTCCCTGCGGGGGGATGGACCCCGCTCCCCGTGTGGGCGTAGAGACAGCCCCCCGCCGTAGGTAGCGCGCCGGGATAGAGGCAGAGCTCCCTCACCCCGCGGAGCTGGACCCCGGTATGCAGACAGACCCCCTCTCCGTGTAGTGCTTCCAGCATGGAGGCAGACAGACCCCTCCCTTTGATCAGGGGTACCCCGGTATAGATAGAGCACCTCGCTGTATAGGTGCCACCCCCCGTATAGAGACAGACACCGCGTACAGGTAGCCCCTCTATAAAGACAACTGCCCTCCCCCCTAGGTAACCCCTGTATGCAGACATGCACGCTCCACACCCTGTTTAGGGGGTACCCCTCGGTATAGAAGCAGACCTGTGCCTTTTCTATAGGTACCCCCAGAGAGACAGACCTCCTAGAAGGACTGCCGTAACTGCTCAGGCTCCTCTTACAGATCATAATCAGCACAGGGCTGTGCCGATGCGGCTGGGCCGCGGGAGGAGATTTCGTGCTGTGGGCTGTGATTTGTGCCGTGGTTTCCTACTAATAGTCCCATGTAGATTTTAGGCTTCTCAACTGCGCCGGGGAGGCTCTCCATGATGGCTTTCGTCCTCAATGCACTCACCTGGTAAGTTGGCAACTATCTGGAGTGCCTGTGTCTTGTTCTTTCTTGACATTAAACTTTAAGAGAATTCAGCGTGACCTGCTGTCTCTCTCAGAACATCTCCCAACAGCCCTGTGCCTGGTTGAACGTGTCTGCTGGGAACAGTTGGGAACTGCTGACTCCGGAATTTCTAGAGCCTAGTTAAGTTGTTTTACTTCACTGCCTCAGTTTCCCATCTGGGAATGAGATTTGCTTCTGTGAGAGATTTTACTGAAAGTTAGAATTAAAGGATCTCGGCAAACACTGATCTATAAACAAGAATGTATTTTTCCCCTGGGCAAAGATTACTGGGGAAGATTGTGCGGAGCACAAGGCAGGAATTTTTAAACCAAAAGCTCATTTCCCTGCTGTCAGATTATTAAAAAGCTGTAAGCATTTAAGTCTTACTGCAGCAGCTAGGAGCAAGGTCAGAAACAACCTATCCTTAAAACATTTAAGAAGTTCTAAAGCAGCTAAATAATTAACACCAGCAACTCTTCATAGCTCTTGCTGTATCCCCTTTTCTACAGACACAGTGCAGATTGTTTTGGTTTTTTTGGGTTTTTTTTTGCAGTGCCCTGGGCTTGCTGTACTTCATCCGCCGAGGAAAGCAGTGCCTGGATTTCACAGTCACGGTTCACTTCTTCCACCTTCTTGGCTGCTGGATTTATAACTCGCACTTTCCCTCGACCCTGACGTGGTGGCTGGTGCACATCGTGTGCACCGCGCTGATGGCTGCAATTGGGGAGTACCTCTGCATGAGGATAGAACTCAGAGAAATCCCCCTCAATTCTGCCCCCAAATCCAACGTATAGACTCGCTCTGGCAACAACACGCTGCATTATGTCATTATTTTCAGCACAAGTGCATCTAA
This sequence comes from Pterocles orientalis, assembly GCA_011057875.1. Taxonomy (NCBI): domain Eukaryota; kingdom Metazoa; phylum Chordata; class Aves; order Pterocliformes; family Pteroclidae; genus Pterocles; species Pterocles orientalis. Next base: position 89,032 of record WKFP01013892.1, read on the forward strand.
TGCCCGAGAGTCATCACTGAAGAAGCACAGCAGGTCTGTTTAGACTTTTTTTTTTGGACCTTGGTGACTGCATGAGTATGAACATCTCCTCTGGCTTCAGCTGACAATGGGGGACAAGCAGATGTTTATTTTGTTAACACAAAGCATTAAATATGACTGTGTGGCAAGTGTGCTCTTAAACCTCTTCACTCACGAGACTGTTAAAAGCCAGGTAGCAAAACAGGATGCATGAAGAGCATCTGGAATTTAACAAACGTGGGAGTGCCCTGTACGGGTAATGCAATGGTCAGCTCTCTGTGCGGGAGCTGGCGCAGTGAGCAGTGGGGCTGGGAGCTGCTGCTTCTGATCTCTAACTTGTTTGGTTGGAAAAAAAGTCAAAGAGATGAATGGATGGGGAGGAAGAAAATGGTTGTACTTACCTGAATCACCAGCTGAGACCCTAAATAACCTATATCCTTCGATGGGTTTGTTTGCTGTTTCCATGTTTAATACATAGAGATGTCAGACAGCAGTTTGCTGAAGAAATCTTTTGTAATAATAAAAATATTATGTTGCTGTGAGTGTGTTATGGATCACCTGGGAAGCTGAGCACTTCAAAAAATACCATGAGTGTCCATCATGGCAACAGAAGGACTCAGCCAGAGATAAATACGCGGCTGTCAGATGCACACTGTCCAGGGCACATAAAATTTCCTACAATAAATGTTTCATACCTCTGCTCTGAAATAAAGGCACGAGTGAGTGCTGTCTGGGGAAGTCAGCCAGCATAATCCTCGCTTCAGGAGGTGTGTCAGCAATCCAGGGTCTCCGCATCTTCAGCCCGAGGCTGAAGCTGTCCTGGGGGAGCCTGCAAAGGTGTCCTGGAGCCATGCTGCTGTTCACTCTTCAGAAATCTAGAAACAGAGCTGGCTGGTAGAGGTGATGTTTAGTTAAATGAGAGACTGCTGCTTAGTTCTCAAGATAATAGGATGTGCCTTTATGTAGAGGCACTTCAAATAAACATCACCTGTGGGCAGGCAGGGGCAACACCTTACCGCTGAGGGGCCAAAGCTGGATGGTTCCTCCAGATCCCACAGCCCAAGGAAGCAGACCTGCACCCTGCCTGGTTTCTGCTGAGGGGTGGCCAGTTTGTGCAATCCCAAACAAGGGCAAAGCTTCTTCTGTTCTAAAACCAGATTTTCTCCTGTGCAGCAACTTGGTGCAGTAACTTTCCTTTGTATGTTAATAGTTGTAAGGTAATTTGCATAAATTATTTGTGAATTCCGTTTGTTGAAAAGTGCCGGGATGATCTGAAATACAGAAGGTGACAAACTCTTTGAAGCTGCTCTTTTGACATTGTTACTGGGGGAGCTGTATTTCAGTTCCTGCTGTCACATACTATAAATTGAGGCAGGATGACATCCTGATGCTCTAAGTACTTGGCAGGTCTGCTGCAGAGGAGGATTGCTGGTTACGTTTGTTTACATAGAACTTTTTATATTCTGAGATTTCGCCAGGACCTCTTCCTGGCCAAAACCCCTTTAAGCCGAGTTTTAGAACAGCAGCAATCTTTCAGAGGAAGAGGTTACACAAGTTTTTTTTCTGGGCAGGAGCCAGCGCTTGCTGGAGGGCCACCCAGAGGTCACTTCCTAGGGCTTCCCCTGCAACTCTGCTGTGCAGCCAGCAAGACAGTTCATACCTTCTCAAAATCAGCTCCTTATATATAAAGCTACTTGCCTTTCTTACTAGTCACCTTCAGCCTAGATATAAACTGGTCTTCCAGTAGGTGCCAGTATCTCCTTCAGAAAAGAGCAGTGAGCGTGCTGCGGCTGGGATCAGGGCACAGAGCAGAGGGTGTGCTCCACCTTGGGGCAGACAAACACTGACTTGGTATCAGTCGTATTTTAAGACTCTTTCAGGGTCATTTTGTCCTCTCCTGCTTTTTGTTGCTGTTATGGAGAAAGAACATCCTAGTCCTGCACACGGAAAGTTCGCAGGTTTAGTTCAAGGCATGTATTAATACCACACCAAAGTGCAGTGTGAACTCCCGTCTTCTTCGGGGTGGTCATAAGAGAAGTGTGAGCTAGAAACTGGTTACGGGAAAGACAAAAGAGCAGAAGGAAAGCCACGTTTGCCCCATTTCTTAAAGGAGAATGGGCAGCTGATCCCAGAGTTGCTGTGAGACCATATTAAAGAGGTGCTATCTTTGTTCCTCTGTAAGAACAGGGATGAAAACTTTGGACCAAGGAATGCTTGCCTCCTTACCTTTTGAATACAGGTGATATGCTGTAAGTGCTTCAGCAGCCTCCCTTGCATGGGAAGTGAGGTCTGGGTGCAGCTTTGTGTCTGGAGACACTCAAAGCAAGGCCACGAGAAGAATCCTTGGCAAATGTGGATTTAACACCGAATCTGTGGGACATCCAGCAAGCTGCACTGCATCAGCATGAAGTGTGCTGTAGGATTAGAACTGCTTTCTGAAAGTCTGCTGACTTTGCCTTTCGGGACTGAATCTGTATATTACTTCTATTTAAAAGGTAACCTGCTGTAATTGTCCTAGTCATAGGGAAAGTTCTGCTAAAAATGAAATATTGATAGAGGGGGGAACCCTCTGAAAGTCATCGCTCCCATACTGCGAGACCTAATTTTCACTACATGCTTTCAGTCAGATTTAGCAGCACCTTTGGCTTAAAAAAAAAATAAAAATCTGCTGCACCATACCAGAATGGTGGCAGATGGTCTGTTTCTTAATGAATCTCTGGTTTTTGTGTGCAGTAGGGTTGAAGGATTTGCTTCCAGGGAAGACATGCCCCAACACCTGCTCTTCTAAGAGACAGTGGCTGTGTCAGCTACCCATTTGCATCCACGGTTTTATTAAAAGGCTACTTTTTGGATATCTGAGACTTTTACATTCCCCTTCCCCAAAGCAGTTTAAAATAAAATTTTAACAGAGAGAAAATTGCCAAATCCAAAGAGAAGCTAAGGGTTGTGAGCTTTTTTGGGGGGTATGCTTGTTTTCATATAGGTGTTTAATAATGCCTTTTCTAAACAAAGAGCAGGTACAGGATTTGGATCCAAAATACTCCAGCCTTGGTTGTACGTGATACCTGCTTCAGCTTTTCCCAGCTACAGACCACAGGCAGAGAGATAACAGAGGGAGAGGGGAACAGGAACAAACAGCGTACGCTGCCATTGTAGCAGAATAAGAAGAAAAACCAAAGCAGCTGAGTGTTTCTCTCCAGGTTCTGCAGTGCTCTGGCTTACCCTTTCTCCACTACTTATCTTAAGGCTTTGTGCTGGAGATGCTGAGTACATCAGTAACAATTCTGCTGTCTGTAGAAAGCCGAGGTGCCTCACACTGAAGTGCTGTCTGAACACCAGCTGCTCCTCCCTGACTTATTTCTTGGAATTTGCCTCAATTTATTCATTCCCTCCTGCTGCTGCATGAGCAGAGTGTTAAGTGACAAGGGAAGGTAAGAGGAAGAACACGTAAATGCCAAAGGAGAGCAGCATGACCCATCATTAAAAAGCCCAACACCCACTGATGATGAAAAGATTCTTTGCTGTAGAAGAAGCTTGCCCACACACCTGTAATGCATCCCAGGGGATCTCTAGGGCTAGCAGGGCCCCAGATCCACTGCTCACAGGAAAGCACATTTCCAGGTTTGAGGACACCGTGTCAGAATCTCTTGATCTATATCTGCTGCTGCACCCACTCCCACAGAGGGCAATGCTCAGACCGTCAGTGCAAGGCCCTTGTTCAAGGTTTCCCAGGACCGTGGGGAGCCATGAAGCTCACCCAGCTCTGCACAGGACTATCCTTGGTGTTCGTAGCTGCCTCCCCCTACTGAAGACAAAACAAGTGCCCTGGTAAGGGGCCAAGCAATCTGTGAAAGCAGCCAAAGCGATGTGTGACACATCTGGGAAAGTCAGGCTGCAATACCCTGCTAGTTAAACGTGGGAATCTCAGATCTGATGAAAGACAGCTGGATCCTATAACTTCAACACTGAGGTCCACACCACATCCAGCTGTGGAGTCCTGATTTAGAGCATTATGAAATCCAGCTCCCTCCCCATTCCAGAGCAGCAGTGCCACATGGGGAATGCACTGGAAGTTGTAGAAAGTCCCAGCAGGACTCCCTGTGCTTCCTCTTAGCACAGAACTGCCCTGAGACCACCACAGGAACAGGTTACAGACCCCCGCTGGGTCATCGTGGCACCTATGGCCCTGTGCAGCCAGGCAGGGCACAGAGCTTCATCAGCATCCTTAAACACAGAACTGCCTTGTGCTGCCCAATAACCTTGTTGTGTTTTTCAAACATAGCCAGAAATCACTTGCAGGCACCTCTCTGTTGCAAATACTTCCATGTTTGTACTGAAGCTGCAAAACTAACAATGCTCCGAGCTGCAAACGAGACAAGAAGAGATGGTGCTATTGAACAAGAGGCAGGACAAATAACAGCTACCATGCTGTCGGCTCTACAACAAACTTTAATACTCTGGAATTACACCCTGCCACCCACCAAGCTGCTTACAGGTACCCTGGGGTACCCCCTCTCCCCCCAGATATTTTTTCCCCCCTCTATTTCCTTAGGAAAGGGATTTACACATAACACAGGAGTTACTCAGGAATCCAGATGTGTGCAAGAGAAGAAGTCATGCACCTGTGATTATTCCTCAGCAGGGGTTTCAGCATGTCCTCAAAGAGAAAAGGCCAGACAGGGCGGTAAGGACACCTTCCTGCCTTTGACAGGCTGGGCACTGTCCCTGACACCTCACAAATCAGCAGGAAAAATGCCCAGCTTGTTTTCAAACCTCTAGATTTTTGATTTGGACACTGATCTGGTAGAAAGAGACAAAGTAAACAGGTTTCCTTCCAGTAGCCGTAGAAGAGCACAAGAGAATCCAGTGTTCACGACCAATCCATAACGGTTCCCCAAATCCCCTGCCTGCGTCTGCAAGTTCCCAAATGCTGCAGTCGGCCAGCTCTGCCCCTGTGCCTTGAGACAGAGGGGGACAGGCGTCACCCCAAATTACAGAGAAACAGCAAAACCCAGGTGTTGCAGTTCTGTGTGGTGGGATTTTCAGTAGCGAGCGAGGGGCTGCAGCGATGGCCCCTCTACGTTTCCCAGCTCCAGGCCAGACCCACCTCTGGCCAAGGCCGAGCTCGTCAGCGCCTCTGCGATGGAAGGGGGCACCCAGCGCAGGGAGCGGCAGCGTGGCCCCGGGCAGGGTCTGTCCAGGCCCAATTGATCTGTCCAGCTCCTGCCCGGCCCCGGCTGCCCCCGACCCTCTGCACAGAGCCGTGGCCCAGCGCAGCCCCCACCCCACAGCCGGGAGTCTCTCAGGAGCCAGTGAGAGACCCTGCAGCAGAGAGAGGAGCGGGTGTGGGAGCTCTGCAGACACGCGGGCAGGGAGGAGAGAGGAGAGTGAGGAGGTGCTGGGGCAAAGGTTCCCTTCAGCCCGGGGAGGACCATCTCCATGTCAGGAGAGGCGGCTGTGCCTGGAGGAGTCGTGACTCTGGGGAAGGGCCCTGCACCCCAGCAGTACTGTGGCCCATAGGAGTTCTGGCACGGGAGCCATTTGTGAAGGACCCTCCCGTGGCTGTGAGAGGCACCCCACGCTGGGGCAGGGAAGGCTGTGAGGAGCCCTCCCTTGAGGAGGAAGGAGTGGCAGAGAGCACAGGGTGGCCTGACCGCAGCCCCCATCCCCTGCCTCTGTGTGGGGGGGAGAAGGCAGAGAAAGAGCCAGAGGCTGGACATGGTGCTAAGTTGCCTTAAGGGTGACCTTCAGCCAGACCCCAGGAGATGCTGCCAAGCTCTTCTGCATCTCATAGGTGCAGGATGGAGCCAGGTGTTCGCTGAGCGCCGCACAGTGTCTTTCTCAAAGTCTTGGAAGAATGATCAGAAGGATGCAATGACACACGCTGCCACCACCTTTGTTGCGATACTTACAGAGCATACTACAAGTTATAAGTTCAGCCAAGCGATGACAAGGGGGATGCCGAGGACAGAAACATTGGGAAGGTGGATCCAGGCAAAGCTTTGGGCCATGCTGGGGCTGCAGAGGTCAAACAAGCTGCCTTGAAATTTGATTTTTCGAGACTCCATTCTCAGCATCTCCCAGACAGCTGCTGCTTCCTTCTGGCACTCCCAGAGTGCTGTCAGGGCACACGTGTGAAATTCATCCCAGTACCTGCAGCCAGGGAAAGACCGCACCGTCAGTCCCTTTGCAGTAGCACAGCACCACAGAGCCAGGCAGAGCCCTGCTGCCCCGAGCCTGCCCTCTGAGCAGCAACAACCTCAGTACTTTGTCATCCTCTCCATCATCTCCCAGACCATTTTGGCTAAAACTCCAAACCTCAAAACACACTGAAATTATTTAATGTCTTTCCTCCCACCTCTGGCAGTCAATAAAATCCATCATTTTCCATCAGCAAATGTTTCCCATCAGCACCGAGCACCCCAAGTATCTAAACTAGGCTGTGAACAAAGGCCCGGCATGTTTCATTCATCGCTTTCTCCAAGCTGAGTCAAGGGCAAAACACAAGCACAAAGCAAGGAGAAGGACAACATCTCCCGCAGATGTTTGCGGCTTTATAACTAAGGGATGGGCAGGGGCAGGAGGAGTTATTCACTGTTTCCTCATTAGACACTTCTCCATTTATCTGCTGGCTATTGCTCTGCATAAGTAGAAGCTGTTCAGTGGAAAGCAGCTCTTGGGGAGCACCAAGGAAAAACAAGGCAAGCAGAGATAACTCACAGTCCTGCAGTAACAAACTGAGAGCTTCTTGCTGAAGACCCCTTGGCTGCCTCCCCTGGGGATGGTGACTTGGATTTTTTTTTTTTTTCTTCAGATCCAGAGCTAGAACCAGGCAGGGAAAAATCCCAGTAGAAACAGAGCTGAAAACCACAGCCTCCAAGAAGACTTTTCCAGGACAGGCACAGTAGACACAACCCCACCAATCTGGCACGCTGGGTCCAGTGCTGAACAGCATTTGTCCAGAGCACTACCCAGCCTGCCAAGGCTTCATCCCCTCCTTGAGATCCTTCCTTACCTTTGGTGAAGGAGCACAGTGGCTCTGAAGAAGCTGGGACTAAGCCATTTCCAGCGAGCTCCCTGCCCACCAGTGTCAAGCTGAGCAGGGAGGGCGAATTCCAGCTGCCCAGGGACAAGGACAGCAAGTACCAGGCTGGCCTGTGTCCCCCTACCCAGTGTAGGGAGGACAAGAATGGTCATTCCCGCCCGATTTATTTTGGCTACTGAGTATCTGAGGATAATGGGGCTCTGTATCAGACTGCCCAAAGGCTGCTGTTGGTGCGGAAATGGGGAGGGCACCCACAGCCTGGTGGGTTACGGCAAGCACACTAGCGTGTCCATAAGTCCTGATACAGCTGAATTCACAGGCGAAGGCTCTGTTTTGTTAGTACAAAAGAACAAAATATAGCAGCAGGAGCCCGAAAGTCTCAGCAAATGCCACAGGCAATCCTCTCCGTAAGTGAGCTGTGCAGCAGACAGATGGAGGGAGCTCAAGGGGCTGCATGAAATCAGAGCGAGGTGGGGAGCACGTGTGTGCACACACACCAGCGTGACCCAGGAGGACAGGAGGAAAGAAGTTCAGACAGCAGCACCCAGCACAGGGGAAGTGCCAAAAAGCCACTCTGGCCTCACATCACAGACAAACACCCCAACCCACTCACCTCTGGGGACTGGGACATGCAGGGGGTCCAGGCACACAGCTGTACTCACCCACAGACTCGGTGCAACCCCTGCATCTCAGTGCTGTCCGTCTCCTCGTACATGGCCATGCTTTCCCCCAGCTTGAGGACGCAGTCCGAGAAGCCTTGGTAAACGTTGGCGCAAGCGGTGCCTGATGCCAGCAGACCAGTCAGGTGTCCTGCCAGCCACCAAGGCGGTTGGCATCAGCACCCAGACCTTTGGGGACAGAGCCCAACTCCCTCCCAGGGGGACCCAGGTGCCACCAAGGCACTGCCAGCTCCCCCTGCCCCGCAGGATGCCCACGAACCCTGTGCCATCCCTTGCCCCTGCCCAGCGCTGCCGGTGTTTGCAGAGAGCCCGACACAGCCACTCTGCCAGGGCCCAGAGCCCGGGGAGAGGCAGTCAGAGCACCTGGCTCCCAGACTGCCCTGGATGCTCCCCCGGCCCCCAGAACCAGCCCCCGGCTCGGGCTACAGCCCCAGGACAGGCGGGGGGACACGGCCAGCTCCGCACCCCCAGCCGGGACCCCGCGGGGAGACACGAGATGCCCGGCACCGAGCCCAGGAGCACGGGTTAGGGACGTAATGAGGGGACCCCGCCTCATCCCCGCCCAGATACCCCCACCCCGACACCCCCCGGGCAGCCTTACCCAGGGCGAGGAGCAGCACAGCCGAGCCCCGCCGCTGCCCCATCCCGCCGCCAGCTCCGCTCGGGCTCCAGCTCCTCCACAGCCCGGGCCCGGCAGCGCCCCCCGCCCGCTCCCGCCGCCTGCGCGGGGGACAAGCAGCCGGTACTGGCCGCCGCTAATGAGCGGCTTCGGCCGCGGCTAATTACCAAGGGGCGGAGCCGCAGCTAACGAGCGCCCGGGGGCAGCCCCGTGCCCACCC
>WKFP01013892.1:108190-122987 GCA_011057875.1 Pterocles orientalis
CCGGCACCGCTCCCCGGGCTCCTTGGGGTGGTCCGTGCCCGGGATGGGGATGCTCGGGGCGGGGGGACACCTGCCTGGAAGTGGCTGAGCTCGGGGACCTGTTGGGCCACAGGCTCGTTGCGGGGTGGCATCGGTGTCCCTCAGAGCCACGAAACCCCCTCCCCGCCCCACCGGAGAAGCGGCTCCCCCCACCCCCGTGGGGTTTAGGGGAAGAGGAGGCTGAGCAGAGCAAACACAGCAGCGAGCGTGGCCAGGGTGACAGGGGACTTGCAGGGGGACCGCCCGCCACGGATCCATGCCCGGGGCTGGCACGCTGTTCCGCGGGCACCGTGGTGCCCTCCCGGCTTCCTTGTCCTCACTCTGCTTTCTGCACAGATCGAAGCAGGGCCCCGTAAATAGCAGGGTCTTATGACACAGCCTCTGCTGGGGAAGGAGCTCCGGGCGGCAGGGATATTTTTAGTGCTGAGACGCAGGGGATTTGGAGATCGCTCGGAGGAGTGCAGGCGATGAAGCCGTGGCACAGACAGGGGTTACAAGGTGCCATATCCTCTCTCTCTAGTTCCCCCCCTCCCTCTGCTGCTTTTCCCAGCAAACAGCCCTGCCAAAACCACTGCCTCCCTCGCACTCGCCTGGTGCGTTTCCTCTCACCCGGGCTACGGTTATTTTTTGCTGTGCTGCAACGTGAGGTCAGATGTGCCAACTGAGAAAAGACTGTGTGGGGAATTTACACTCAGGCGGCCGGTGTGTCCAGGCATCCCATATCCGCACGGCCTGACCCTGCACAATTCTCTGGGGCATTCCCAGCTCCCCACACCCACTGCTTCTCCCAAGGCTAAAGGAGCCAAAAGCCTTTGGGATTTACCCTTGTCCCGCAGCAGTTCTGCTCGGGCAGGGCGATAGGGAAAGGCTTGCGATCTCTGCAGAGACTGTGGAAGATGCTGTGGCAGCTGAGGAGCTGCATCTTCCCCCCTCCCCAATCCCATCACAGCACTGCACGCAGGGACCGGGAGCACAAGGCACAGTCCAGCAAGCCAGGCAGCAGTGGGGTGCCCTGGACTTCTCTGGAGGAACAGGGTCAGGAGATCTGGCTGTGGGAAAGTGCAGGGAGAAGGGCAAAATCTGTCTGGGCCAGCCTGCCACAGCTCTTTCATTCAAGAGGGAACTGGCCCATGCTTGGAGCGACCCCTTGCTTAAACCCTGCTCACCTCCCCATCACCCCTGGCCCTTTCCACAGCCCAGATTATTTTTCAGAACCTTCTTTAAGCCCCTCAAAATCTCTGCAAGGTACTGCAGAGCCATGGACTCAAGAAAAGGCAGTTCCCACCCTCTCTTGGCCTTGTGCTTCCACTAACAAGCCTTCTCCCACTCCCAAATACACCCCTCCTATTCACCGGCACAGAGGGGGGCTGTACCAGCATCCCACGGGCCAAGGAAGAATGAAAAACACCTCCCTCCCCTCCCAGCAGAAACACAGCCAGATACTTGATCTGTGCTCTGCTCCTGGGGTGGGAGAACACCCTGAGCTGGTTGTCCCAGCGCCCTCGAGCCCCGCCTGGCCCTCACCCAATGCTAACTGCACCCCAAGAATCACTGCTCTCCCAGCCCGCTCCAGCGAAGGTGTGGATGGGAGAGCTGGCAGCGGTTTGCTTTGCAGCCAGCCCCCCCGCTCCTTTCCCACCACAGCGGTGGCTCGGAGCCCACACCATGCCCTGGCAGGGCAGTGGGACCAGCGGGGCTGGCATCCTTGCCCACAAAAAACCCTGTGGGCAGCTGCCCAAGAGCCGGCAAGAAGGAAATCCCTTCCTGCACCTCCTGCGGGGGATCCTGCCCTGCCTGCCCAACCTCCGCACCACCGTTTGGCCCTGGTCCCTCTCCAAGCCGCGCTGGCTAATAAGCTGTGAGAGCCGGAAGGATTTGAAGGCAGCAGGGCGCTCGGTGCCGTCGCAGCCGTGCTGGGTGGTTCAGCCAGCGGGGAAGAGCCTGGCTCTGAATGCAGATAAGCCTCCGGCCCCTCAGCCAAGTGGGCTGGAGTAATAACCATGACAATAGTAATAAAAGCTCGGCCACCAGCAGGTACCGACAGATCCCCCGCAGCGCACAGGGGCCGCATTGTGTGCACGAATGTGTCCCGCAGTGGGAACATGCCAGCTGGATGAGACAATCCCCACGACTGACAGCCACGGAGTGTGACCAGCCATCACATGGGGAAGGGCCGCGGCAGGGAACGCCACTCTCCTCTATTTCCCTGGCGAGGGTTGCTGAGGGGTGGCTACACTAGCAGAGCTGTTCGCTCCCCCCAGGTCCGGAAGAGCCCCGGGAGGGGGGAAGGCTCCATCCCCAACTCTCACTGCGGTCACGGGTCAGGCAGGGCTGAGCGCAGCCCAGCTCCGTCTCCCGCTGCCGGCATTCCTTACATAATGGGATCTCAGTGCTCGTGCCTGACTCACTGGCAAGAGCTTGAAAGCAAGTTCATAAACAGGTCCTGCTAATTTATCCCGTGAGAGAAACCCTGGCGCCCACAGGAATGCTGCCACCAGCACCCGTCCTGACTCTCCCCAAGTACCCTTACCCCGAGTATCGGTCACGTGCCGGGGAGAGAAGGGCAGTGAGAACATTAATGGCACAGATCAGCCACGCTCATGGCCCTTGGCTCTGCTAGCATTGTGGTTTATTGTGTATTTGCACTCCAGGACGATTTAGACACTCACCTGCTTACCTCCATACTGGGGTCCCTTTGGCAAGACGCTGCACAGAGTCAGTCTGTCACCCTGAATCTGGGAGCCAGAACAACCTCTGCCCTGAGCCCAGCCTCCCTCTGGCTGGATCCTGATGGGCTCTCCTCGGTGTGTGAGCCATGGCAGTTTGCCATGGATTCGGCACAGCTGGGCTGGGGGCAGAGCTGTGCCTGGGACGGACAGGACAGGGCTGGCTCCAGCTGCAGGAGGGAGCCAGCTCCATGAGTGCCCCCGTCACCCCCCCCTTGTCCCTGCTCCTTCTCTTGTGCAGACAGCACAGGGAAGGCAGGAGGGTTTTGCCTTACCCCAGTGGCGCTGGCCTGCAGCCGCCAGTCAGCCTTGCGATGAAAGCTTCACGGGCACGGTGTGTCCACCACTGCAGCTCCTGGCCTGGGCGCTGCACAGCACACGGAGCCCCTGCACCAGAGTCAGATGTACCCAGGCAAAGGCCCCTTCAGGCAGCCAGGATCGCTGCCCCGGGCATCGCAGGAAGACGCTGAGCAGCTGGAAGAGGACCAGAGGCTCTTACAGAAAGCGCGTGGTGACGAGTCCTGAGTCACGGTGCATCCCCATGCTGTGCTGCAGGCACAGCCCAGCTCCCAGGGCAGGCGCCTGCTGACGAAGGGGTGTAGCTGAAGGATGCTGCAGAAATGGGGTGAAGAGGAGCCCTGGAAGGGTTCTCAGGAAGATTATCTCCAGGATGTTTCACCAAGCCTGCTGCTTCTCTCCCATTTGGCTCTTATGCTGCTATACATTGCTGACAGCCAGCCCCCCCGCTGTACTCGTCGCCACTCCTGCCAGACAGGGTGGGGATGCTGCTCGCTGTTCCCTCCTCCCCAGCCCGGAGGAGCAGAGGGTTTGGGCCATATTCAGGCAGAGCAGAGGATGTTTGTTTGGTTTCCTTGGCTACTGCACTGTCTGCTCCAGTAATCACATTTTCCTTGGGCCGGCTGGGCCAAGAGCATCAGAGAGGAAATCTGGAACGGCTGAGGTCAAACACCAGCCTAGGAACAGCCAGGGCCACCAGCCACGGCCTCTCTGTGCCTTTTGGATCCTTACCATTGCGGGTATCCAGCCCAAAAGGGCAATACCAGGCCTAGGGATGCAGCAACAACCTCCTCCAGCACCAGCCCCAGGGCTTCCATCGCTCCCCTCTGTGCGAGCTGGGGACACAGGCACCAGTGCTGAACTGCAGGAGGAATTACAGGAATGAAAATGTTTGTGCAGGCAGAAGCCAAGCTGGCTGTGCAAGCGGGGGATGTGAGCGGGCGAGCCTGCAGGCGTGGGTGCGGCTGTATTTATAGCTACGGTGGCGGTGGCGGCAGGGGTGCACGTGTGCAGGAGTGACAGGGTTGCTGATGGCTTTTATTCCTTGTGCATCCCTCAGCCCTGAAAGCCTGGAGCACTACCGCCAGTTCTTGACCCTGGGAGTTTCCCCTGCTTGTTAGCCTTCACAGACAACCCTCTGTTTTGTAGCAAGGAAACTGAAACTTGAACATGTGCAAGCCATGGCTGATCTCATAACAACACCCTTTCCTCCTCTCAATAATTCCCTTCAGCAGTCGTGAACGCTGCGTGTCAGCTCCCTGCTCCTGGCTGCCCTGCATCTCAGGAGTGAGATCTGAGGCTCCAGCACAGCAAGTGCTGGTGACGCTGCTGTTACAGCCTGTAACATCTATTCACTGTGACTAAATCAATGTGTGCTGGTAAAGCAGAGCAGAAGGGAATCACCAGCCCTCCAGCATGGCTGTGCCGTGCGGGCTGGGCCAGGCAGAAGGGCTCAGCCAGCCGTGCCTCATCTGACCCTCCTCACCTTTCTCCCCAGCTGACATGGAGCAGGCGCAGCGGAGCCTGGATGCAGAGCAGATGCAGCAGCAGCAGCTCAAACTACGGGACCGGCAGAAGTTCTTTGAGGAGGTTTTCCAGCATGATGTGGATTTCTTCTTCCCTATGTCTCACCTCCAGATAGAGCATCGGAGACGTAAGTGCTGTGGGCAGCAGCACGGGGCTGGGGGTGTTTCAGGGAACAATGGCACAGGTGTTGGAGATCAGTGGGACATCCGCAGTCTAAAGGCGACTGGGGACATGCATGTCCTGCACGGACAGGACCACACGCTGTGTGTGGGCGTGCAGAGATTACTCACACCACTTAGCTGAAGTCACTCCATAGGTACCCAGGCTGGTGCCCTGCACAGTCACTGGCTTCAGCAGGGCTCCTCCAGACAGCGGTGTGGGGCAGGGATAAGGATCGCAGTGAGGCAGCAGGGGCTTCCAGAGGGATGTTTTAAGGAAACGTGATTTTCCTGGAGGCCTCTTACCAGCAAGTAGCATTCAGTTCCCCACAGCAAGGCTCACCTCCCTCCTCGGCATCCTGCCTGCACAGGGCTCACGGTGCCCTTTGCCCGGCACTAACACTCACATTTTCACTGGCCTCTGTCTCTGCAGCCCCCTTAGGCAGCATTTCCTCCATGGAGGTGAACGTGGACATGCTGGAGCAGATGGACATGATGGACCTGTCCGACCAGGACACCGTGGACGTGTTTTTGGCCTGTGGGACAGAGGAGAGCAGCGTTGCTGGGCCCCTGCCAGGTACGTGCAGTCCTGAGCCTTCTGTGGGCCAGGCGGGGAGCCCTTCCTGCCCCCAGTGCTCCCACTGGTTTGTTCCTCAAGCCCTGGCCACCCTGTGTGCAGATCCACAGACACCCAAAGCCACTTGGTGCAGGTCTGTGAGGCTGGAGGGACCTCACCCTGGCCTGGGTCTGTGTCAGTACCCACCTCCACAGCCCAGAGGTACAGACCCCTGGAAATACCTTACACTGCAGAAGACAGGGGAACGCAGGCGCTTCCCAGCGTCTGTGGGGCAAATCTCTCATCCTGAAGCCCCTCTGGAGCAGCCCGTGTCTTGTCACAGTTCCTCAGGTCCCCACTGCACTGAGTGGGAAGGCTGCAGGACCCCTCCACCTCCCAGCCAGCCCCCACGGAGCTGGGCTTGGGTCCCACAGGGAAAGCCCAGGTCAGGGTGCCAGCACCTTCCTCCCCGCGGTGATTCCCCAAGGCCAAGCAGCACGTCTCCTTGCCTGCTGCAGCTGATGGCCTCACACAACGTGGCTCTGAGCTGCGCTTCATGCGAGGCAGAAAGGCTCCACTGCCAAAAACGGGGAAGGAATGTGCGGCACTGCCCAGAGCCAAGCCGGGGAGTGAGGAGGGGAAGAGCCACGGCAGCCGCATGGGGAGCAGCCAGGAAAGCATACCCTGCTGAGGAGTGAGACATGCGTGTTGGAGGGGCTAGCCATGAAGCTTAGGGAGCAATAAACCTCCAGAAGCCTTTTTTTTTTCTCTTACCGCTCTCTCCTCCAGGGGCAGATGCTGGCCAGGGCCCAGAGGAAATCACCCTGCAAGTGCCCAACGCAGCTGAGAGCAAGTCGCGCATTTCCTCCACGTCCTCCGTCTCCACGGATCTGAACAGCCTGGACACCAGCGAGGAGGGGGCCGAGACCCCCGTGGTGCAGTCGGATGAGGAGGACCTGCAGGAGGACAGTTCCAAAGAGCAGGTGGCAAGAAGCTAGCAGGCAGCTCTGCCCTGCTTCCAGCCTCCTCCGTACGGACCTGCCAGCCCAGAGGAAGGAAAGCTGCTGGTTCTCAGTGAACCCCATCCTGGACTGCTGGCCTGCAGGAGGGGAGAGAGGGTTGTCCTGTCCTCTCCCTCCACAGGTTCTCCTAGCAGCCAAAGGAGAAGGAAAGGGGTATTGTAGGCTCCCAAAATTAACTCCTCAGGCTTTGCTGCTAACACTCCCTGCTTCACTCCCCCGAAATACTCAGCATCCCACAGCCCCACCATTCCCAGAAAGCCATCCCTTGGGATCCCAGCTCCCCCATCCTGTGACAAGGGTCCTGTCCAGACAAGCATTTAACAATGGCATACAGGGAAATAACACTTCAGTCTAAACAAGCAGCGGGTGCGTGTGTTATTGGAGAAAACAGCAGCGGGGGTGGGGGTTAGGTGGGGATTGCAGGAGGGGAGCAGCGTAAAGCCAGTGTGCTAAGGGTGCAGCGTGGGAGCACATGAAGCCCAGCTCGAGCACAGGGGCGATTCCTGCACCCAGGGTGGGAGCAGACAGCACGGATCTCGGCAGAGAAGGACCACCATTAGCAGAGCAGGTCACTGTGCTGAGCAAATCGGGTGCTGCCTCTGGGAGGGAGAGAGCCAGCGGCTGCAGTGTGGGCACAGCTGACCTAGACAGGGCTGCTGGTGACCTGTAACTACCCACTGTGAGTACAGCGGGGGGATTTCCCACACAAAACGGCTGAGTGGACACCTCAGCACACACAGCACCAGCAGCCGCTGCCCCCCCAGCACAGCAGGGTGGCAGCAGCCCTGGCTGGAGGCTGCACAAAGGTAAGAGCCATCCAAATGAAGCCACTTTGCAGCCTGCTGTGCTTGCCTCTTGCAGAAAGGTCAAGAGGAGTCAGGCACAAACCCAGCCAGGGGCCCGCTGCCTCTCCCAGTGGCTGCAGGCCAGGAAAGTGCTGTCCCTGCTCAGGCTGCAGCAGCACAACCACGGTCATCCCCAGGAGCCTGGGAGATAAGCAACAGGAGCCAGGGAGTGCTCCTCACCGCCACTGCTTCCCAGGGGCTGCTCTGACCTTGCAGCACTCCTTCCTGCCTCAGCCAACCCTCCATGAGAGTGGCTGGAATGACCCAGTTCTCTGGGAATGACTGGCCAGAGCAGGAGGCGTTGGCAGCGCCATCAGTGCCCCCAGCGCTGCCTTGCTGCAGCTCCGGTTTGCCTCCTCCTGGCGTGGCCCCGGGCTGGCAGCCGGTGCAGGCAGGGTGCTTCCGCACAGCTCCGTGCCCGGAGACAGGCGCTGTCCTGCGGGAAGGAGACATCCAGGGGAGAGCTGGCAACGGCGGGACGAGCTGCCAAGAGGAAGGCAGGCCGGGGACAGGCACAGCGCCTGCAGCGTCCCCATGCACAGCAAAGCCTGGCAGCGACCCACCCCAGCAGCGCCCATCTGACAAACCGGGCAGGAGCCTGGGGAGCGCCCGCTCACCGGCCGCCCTCGCTCCGCGCACGGGGGCAGCTGCTGCCGGGGCTCTCCTCCTGCCGGGCGCGGGCAGGCGCTTCCCCTCTCCCCTCCCCGAGCCGGGGCCGGCTCCAGGGTGGCTCCTTGCAGCGGCTCCTCGGCCCGCGCGGGAGCAGAGCTCCAGGCCCAGCCCCGGGCCGCACCGTCCGGGACGAGGCGAGGCCGCACCGGAGCGCAGTGCCGCGTCTCCATGGCGACCCCGGAAGCGACCGCCATTGGCTGGTCGGGCCGGAAGCGGAAGTGGGCGGAGGAGGCGGGGCGGAGGAGGAGGGGGCGGCGGTATGGCGGCACCGCTGCTGCTGCTGCTGCTCCTGGCGGCGGGGCCCGGGCCCGGGCGGGCGCGGCGGGACGTGCTGCGGGAGGAGCTGCTGCTGAGCCCGCTGCCCGCCGGGGACGTGGCCGCCACCTTCCAGTTCCGCACGCGCTGGGACGCCGACCTGCAGCGGGGCGAAGGTAGCGCCGGGCCGGGCCGCTATTGGCTGGGGCGCGGCGCAGGGGGCGGGGCTGTTGCCACATTATGGGCGATGACGTCATCCTGAGTGAGTGACGTCAGAGGCGGGGTGCCGTTGCGGGGTGCTGAGGTGAGCAGGAACAGGGCAGAGTGAGGCTGCAGTGACATCAGCAGTGCAGTGACGCAAGCAGGCTATGTGTGATGTCATCAGCACAGGGAGCAGCAGGGGATGACGTCAGGCCCTGGTGTGACGTCGGGGGAAGGGGCCGGGGCTAACGCTGCCGCAGTCTCTCACTACAGGCTCTTCCCGAAGGCGCTGGGGCGGCTGGTGGCAGCGCTGGGCGTGCGGGAGCTCCACCTCGCCCTCACCCAGGGCTTCTGGCGCACCCAGGCCTGGGGGCAGCCGCCCCTCCAGGCACCCGCCGGCGCTGAACTCTGGGTCTGGTTCCAGCCCACCGTCACCGAGTAGGTACCTTGGCCGCTGGTTTGTCCCTCCGGGTCCCCTCTGTGGCCACCACTTCTGGGTGCTGTGCCGTGTGGGGTGTGCAGGGGCCTCCTGATTGGGAAATGTCCGCTTGAATAAAGAGCCTGCAGCCCCAGGAGCAGCTCTAAGGAAAAGCAGAACGTAGCGCTGCTCAGCACACGGGCGGATGTGGTGCTGAGGGCAAACCCTCACTTAAAGGAGCAATTCCCTCCTGGGCTGCGTGCTGACAAACCCCTCGCTGCACTGGCAGGGCTATATCTGGCTGTATCTGAATCTCTCCTCCGTGACTCACTTCCTTTGACTCCCATCCAATACCTGTCACCATCTCCCTTAGCACACAGCCCCGGCTGAGCAGCAGCCACTCCACATGGACTCACAGAGCTCTCTTCTCCCGACAAGTGGCCCATTCCGGGTCTGCTGGTCAGGTCAGCCTTCAGAGCTGCACCAAGGTGTTGCTTTAGGTCTCACAGCCCCTTCCCCAAACACCACACATCACCTGGAGAGTGCATGACCAGCAGCCTCTGCCTGCACGGTCCTTGCAGCTTCTGAAAGCCAGCGTGGTCACCCTGCTGTTACTGACCTAATGGTTGTTGTTCCAAGGATTTGAGCTGCTGAGTAATCTCTGGTATCTGTTCTCACGCAGTGTTGACAAAGCCTGGAAAGAACTCAGTAACATCCTCTCGGGAATATTCTGTGCTTCTCTCAACTTCATTGACTCGACCAACACAGTCACTCCAACAGCATCCTTCAAACCCCTGGGTTTAGCCAACGGTGAGCCCGGCCTGCACTTGGCTGCCCAGCTCTGCCTCTCACTCTTGCCTCTAGCTTTAGTTCTGCCCCGGGCCACTGTGGGGAGTCCGGGGGCAGGTCCTCTAAGGACTCTGGGTCTGTACAATGGGGCCCCTTAACCTCCTCCTGGAAGCATTTCCTCTCCCTTTGAATGAAGCTTGGATTTAACAGGGGAAACCTACAGGCAGTATGAGGCAGATGCTCCCAGGCCCTTGTCTGTCTCTTTGAAAAGTATTTTATGAAACAGTGAGGACTGGAGGATTTCAGGCACTCATGAAAAAAATCTGCTAGAATATACCCTTAGCTGTTCTTTCCAAATCACTCTGAACGGAGCAGGATCTATTCCTCATTGAGCTCGTGGCATTTCAGGGATATTGAGAGGGTGGTGGGCTGGGGGGTACACCAGGGGTGGAACAGGTCTGCTTCTGTTCCCTGCCTGTAGCTGTACCAGCGTGTTGACCCTCCCTTTCCTGCCCAGGGACAGATCACCATCTCCTGCGATATGCCGTCCTGCCCCGGGAGGTTGTCTGCACAGAGAACCTCACGCCTTGGAAGAAGCTGCTCCCATGTGGCTCAAAGGTAAACGGCAGGTCCTGCTGCCTTGTTGGGCCATTCCCGATGGAGCTGGGCTCCTGACAGCGATCCAGGAGCATGCCCTGGGAAATCTCAGCAGGGCTTTTCTCTCAGTGGGAGCAGAGAACAGACCTGGGGCTGAGTTTCTCCTTTTCTCCCTGCAGGCTGGGCTTGCTGTGCTGCTGAAGGCTGAGCGCTTGTTCCACAGCAGCTACCACTCACAGGCAGTGCACATCCGCCCTGTCTGCAGGGTAAGTGCGAGGCTTGGGGATCCCTCCTTTAACACCCCCAAGAGAAAATCTGAAGCCGCCTTGTGACACTGCAAGGTGACACACCAGTTTGCTCAGCTCCCCTGTGGTGGGTTCCCTGTTTCTAACACAGCTGTCTCCTGCTTCTCTGGTCTCACCTGCATCCCAATTGGACTCTTGCAGTCCTGGTGGAGTTCCAGCTCCCTCCTGGTGTCCTGCTGCTCTGGAAGGCGTGACCAGAGCTGTCTCTCTTTCTCTTGTCCAGGATGCCTCCTGCCTGGCTGTGTCCTGGGAGCTCAGGCAGACCCTCACTGTGGTCTTTGACAGCTTTGCCAGCGGCCAAGGAAAGAAAGGTAAGCTGGGCAGCTGTGCACTGCGGTCCCTGAGTGCCCCCAGCCTGCAGCACTCCACTTTCCACTGACTTTGCTTCCTGCAGACTGGTCCCTCTTTAAGATGTTCTCTCGCACACTTACTGACGCATGTCCCCTGGCATCGCAGAGCAAGGTCTACGTTGACATCTCCCCTAAGAACAAGGTAACGCTTACGGACCAGAGAACAGCCTCCTGAACACCCAAGGCGCTTGCCCCAGTGCTGACAGTTAACTTCAAGGGGCACTTTTCCTTTCATGGTCCATTTGCTTTCACAGGAAAAGGAGTTACTGGAAGTGACCCCCCCTCCGACATCTGTACACGAAGCTATTGTCCAGGGAGACAAGAGGACCTATGCCGTCTATGACCTGCTGAGCCCCTCGCTCTTCAATACATCTCGCAGCCTCAATGTGCAGCTGAAGTGGCAGCGGCCCCAAGACAGCTGTGAGCAACCACAATTTCACTCCACCTGCACCGCTGCTCAGGGGCTCCAGGCCTAAAAATCGCCTGGCATCACCCCCCATGCCTGTGTCCTTTACTCTTCCGCAGCGGAACTGCCCACACCTGTACTCCATGCTCAGCGCTACGTGAGTGGGTACGGGCTGCAGACTGGAGAGATCAGCACCCTCATCTACAACACCCACCCGTACCGGGCCTTCCCCGTGCTCCTGCTGGAGACTGTGCCGTGGTATCTACGGCTCTACGTGCACACGCTGACTATCATCACGAAGGGGAAGGAAAACAAGCCAAGTAAGTAAACCCTCCCGAGAACACACTGCCACCAGATTCCCTTGGCATGAGCAGTTCATTCCAGAGATGGTTTAGTCCCTCCCTCGGGCCCCAGTGATCACTGGGAAACAAAACATCTTAGGATGCTTTCCTAGCCTTCAGTTCAGCACTCAGCAGATGAGACTGAATAAAATCTGTTTTATAAGAAGCACCCAGACAGTGTTTCAGAATCCAACAAGGGTCTAAAGCCAAGTGAATTGATTTTTGTAGTAAAGGAGGCTCCATTTAAAACCGATTACTGGATCTTGTTTTGCATTTGTAGCTTTCCTTATGAACACATGGCTTTCATGGGTCATCAGCTATAAAAAGAAGTCTGATTTAGCTTTAAGATGTACTTTTTGCTATCTGTGCATCTTTATTTGCCCAGAAAACCTCTCCCAGGACAGTGGAAGCAGGAGCACCCACCCCATGGGAGATGTCCAGGCAATGTGAGATTGGACAAGGTCCCCCCAGTGCCACTGACGCATCTCTTTGGGGTTAGGTTACATCCACTACCAGCCAGCCCAGGACCGGAGACGGCCTCACCTCTTGGAAATGCTGATCCAGCTGCCAGCCAACTCCATCACCAAGATCACAATCCAGTTTGAGAGAGCCTTACTGAAGTGGACAGAGTACACGCCTGACCCCAACCATGGCTTTTATGTCGGGTAATGACATACCTCAGCTCCTTGTCCCCTTCTGGGCCTCGTGTAGCACTTGCTGCCCAGGTCTCTTGTGATGGGAGGAACTCTTGCTGTCTCTTTGCTGGCAGGACTGACACCAGTATGTCCTTTGTCTCCTTAGTTCATCTGTGCTTAGCGCCCTGGTGCCCAGCGTCATTGCCATGAAGGACGGGGATGTGGAGCAGAGCCCTCTCTTCACCTCGCTGTGAGTGTGCCCGTGCTGGGCAGCGGGGCCATGCCGCAGGGCTGTACCGCAGTGCCTGTGCGCTGCCGGCCGCTGGCATCTCATCTGGTGAGCACGAAGCAGCGGCCCTGTGCGGGCTGACGCTCCCTTTCCTGCTTCCACTCTCCAGGTTTCCTTCCTCCGACGGCTCCAGCTATTTTGTGCGCCTGTACACAGAGCCGCTGCTGGTGAACTTGCCAACGCCAGACTTCAGCATGCCCTACAACGTCATCTGCCTGACCTGCACCGTGGTGGCTGTGTGCTACGGCTCCTTCTACAACCTGCTGACCAGAACGTTTCACGTGGAGGAGCCAAGCCGCGGCGGGCTGGCCAAGCGGCTGGCCAACATCATCCGCAAATTCAGGGGGGTGCCCCCCCTCTGAGAGAAACCAGGGCAGCCAGCGCTGGCTGCGGGGCTCCGTGGGAGACCCAGGGAGCAGAGCGCTGCTGCCTCTTGTCTTTGCGGGAAGCAGCCTGCTCCATTTTGCTGCCTGGATCTCTCTTTGGGATCCGACAAGCTGAGAGATCGCTTCCATCGTTAGGATGGGAAAGGGCTCTAAGCCCACTGACTACTGAACTGCACTGCTGTGGGGTCGGGAGGGGTGTAAGACATCTGTGTGGGAGAGGGATAACTTATGTGCTGTGATTGACGCTGGAATTAAACTTGAGCTGTTTTGTACATTTGTGCTGCTTCTGGTGGGTTTTACTTTCTCAGCTCCACAGGGAAAATTGACCTGTAAGACCCTGTGAGCTGCCAAGTCTCTCGCACACTACCTGAGTCAGCTGGGAGGAGATGCAGACGTGGGAAGGGGTGTGATGTACACTGCGGAGCTGGGTTCATCTGCTCTGTCGGTAATCTCGCCTTCCCCAGCTGCCGTGTTGCACAGTGCCCTCCTGTCACACTTGCCACAGTTGAACCAGTTTGCAAATTCATTTTGAGGCATACTAAGGGTTTATTTTCTTAAGAAAAATTTTCTCTTGCTCCCAGCTTCTATTTACAGCATTTTTAAACCCCTCCACCTGCTCACCTTTCTGCTGCAGCACAAGGTCCTCCTCTGCTTCCCCGGTATCATTTCTGCACATCTGCCCAATGGCTCCCCTGCACCCACCGTGTCCCCAAGGCTTCCGGAGCCTCTGGGCTCAGCAAAACCCAAATGTGAAGTGCAGCCGGCCGGGCTCTGCTGGTGGGCGGCAGCCTCGGCTCTCCCTGGGCTGGGAATGCAGGAACACCAGCACCACTGTGCTCTTCCGTTATTAAGGTGCCGCTTTGCTGCGGTTCACGCAGAGCAGCGAGAGGACGCTGGTGGTGCTGCTTGGCCCCTGAGGGTGCTGTTCTCAGGGGTACATCCTGTGCATCTTGATGTGGCTTTTGTGACAGGAACAGACAACTGGCTACAAGCAGCTAAACAAAGCTTGAGGAAATAATTAAAAGAAATATTCCACAGAATCAAAGCAAAGCACAGCCAGAGGTCCTTTAAAAGCTTCTGCCTGAAAAGAGACCATAAAACCCCTCCTGTCCTGCACAGAACAGTCTGTTCCTGCTGGCCTGGAATTGCCTTTCCCATCCCAACCAGAGGCGCCCTTCCCTCTGCAGTTCCGAACGGATCCGCTGCACACAGCCTGCAGAGCTGCTGAAATACCCGAGTTTGGGACCATCCCTCTGTCCTTCCCTGCTGAGGAGGCCACGGGGCTGGGAGCTCACACTGCTTCCACCCCAGGACTGCTGCTACAGCTGTGCCGCCAGAACGGGATTGCTTTACAGAAAGCAAGAACTGCAACCAAGCGACACCCAAGGGAGCGTGCAGCTCCTGCAGCAGCACGGGGGCAGAGGGACGCGGCCAAGAGTCTCGGGCACGAGGGTGCACGTTGCAGTTTGCCACAGGACGCCCTGCAGCGTGCAAGCAAGCAAACCCCGTGCCCCAGAGCGCGAGGCAGCACGGGTCTGCAAAAATCCCCGTGCACAGCGCGCCAGGAGCAACCCTGCCGAGCCGCGCGGTGCAAAGCAGCTGCAAAACAGTACTTTAAATTAAAAACACCCAAAACCCCACAACACTAACCCACACAGCCCGGGCCAGGCGCGCGCCCGCGCTGCACAGGCACGTGGCCCCGCCCCCTGCGCAGGCGCACTGGCTCCCTCCCGCCGCGCAGCGCACTTCTCGCCCCGCCCACTACGCAGGCGCATTGCCCGCCCCGCGGGGCTGCCCGCGGCTCTGCCTGACGGACCGGCGTGCCCCCAATTCCCCGCCGGCGGAGCTGGGCCTGGTCGTGCCCGGGGACAGGCGTGTGGCGGGCAGCCGCGCCGGGGTCCTGGTGGGACGGCGGCGCCCTGTCGGGGCGCGGAGGCGGCGGGCGGGGGCGTCCCCCGGAGCCGGCCTCTCCCTGCGCTCCTC
>WKFP01013892.1:130111-173844 GCA_011057875.1 Pterocles orientalis
GTGATGGGAGGAACTCTTGCTGTCTCTTTGCTGGCAGGACTGACACCAGTATGTCCTTTGTCTCCTTAGTTCATCTGTGCTTAGCGCCCTGGTGCCCAGCGTCATTGCCATGAAGGACGGGGATGTCGAGCAGAGCCCTCTCTTCACCTCGCTGTGAGTGTGCCCGTGCTGGGCAGCGGGGCCGTGCCGCAGGGCTGTACCGCAGTGCCTGTGCGCTGCCGGCCGCTGGCATCTCATCTGGTGAGCACAAAGCAGCGGCCCTGTGCGGGCTGACGCTCCCTTTCCTGCTTCCACTCTCCAGGTTTCCTTCCTCCGACGGCTCCAGCTATTTTGTGCGCCTGTACACAGAGCCGCTGCTGGTGAACTTGCCGACGCCAGACTTCAGCATGCCCTACAACGTCATCTGCCTGACCTGCACTGTGGTGGCTGTGTGCTACGGCTCCTTCTACAACCTGCTGACCAGAACGTTTCACGTGGAGGAGCCAAGCCGCGGCGGGCTGGCCAAGCGGCTGGCCAACATCATCCGCAAATTCAGGGGGGTGCCCCCCCTCTGAGAGAAACCAGGGCAGCCAGCGCTGGCTGCGGGGCTCCATGGGAGACCCAGGGAGCAGAGCACTGCGGCCTCTTGTCTTTGCGGGAAGCAGCCTGCTCCATTTTGCTGCTTGGATCTCTCTTTGGGATCCAACAAGCTGAGAGATCGCTTCCATCGTTAGGATGGGAAAGGGCTCTAAGCCCACTGACTACTGAACTGCACTGCTGCGGGGTCGGGAGGGGTGTAAGACATCTGTGTGGGAGAGGGGTAACTTACGTGCTGTGATTGATGCTCGAAGTAAACTTCAGCTGTTTTGTACATTTGTGCTGCTCCTGGTGGGTTTTACTTTCTCAGCTCCACAGGGAAAATTGACCTGTAAGACCCTGTGAGCTGCCAAGTCTCTCGCACGTTACCTGAGTCAGCTGGGAGGAGATGCAGACGTGGGAAGGGGTGTGATGTACACTGAGGAGCTGGGTTCATCTGCTCTGTCGGTAATCTCGCCTTCCCCAGCTGCTGTGTTGCACAGTGCCCTCCTGTCACACTTACCACAGTTGAACCAGTTTGCAAATTCATTTTGAGGCATACCAAGGGTTTGGGCATCTCTCAGCCATACCAAGGGTTTATTTTCTTAAGAAAAAATTTTCTCTTGCTCCCAGCTTCTATTTACAGCATTTTTAAACCCCTCCATCTGCTCACCGTTCTGCTGCAGCACAAGGTCCTCTGCTTCCCCGGTATCATTTCTGCACATCTGCCCGATGGCTCCCCTGCACCCGCCGTGTCCCCAAGGCTTCCGGAGCCTCTGGGCTCAGCAAAACCCAAATGTGACGTGCAGCCGGCTGGGCTCTGCTGGTGGGCGGCAGCCTCGGCTCTCCCTGGGCTGGGAATGCAGGAACTCCGGCACCACTGTGCTCTTCCGTTATTAAGGTGCCGCTTTGCTGCGGTTCACGCAGAGCAGCGAGAGGACGCTGGTGGTGCTGCTTGGCCCCTGACGGTGCTGTTCTCAGGGGTACATCCTGTGCATCTTGATGTGGCTTTTGTGACAGGAACAGACAACTGGCTACAAGCAGCTAAACAAAGCTTGAGGAAATAAGTAAAAGAAATATTGCACAGAATCAAAGCAAAGCACAGCCAGAGGTCCTTTAAAAGCTTCTGCCTGAAAAGAAAGACCATAAAAACCCTCCTGTCCTGCACAGAACAGTCTATTCCTGCTGGCCTGGAATTGCCTTTCCCATCCCAACCAGAGGCGCCCTTCCCTCTGCAGCTCCGAACGGATCCGCTGCACACAGCCTGCAGAGCTGCTGAAATACCCGAGTTTGGGACCACCCCTCTGGCCTTCCCTGCTGAGGAGGCCACGGGGCTGGGAGCTCACACTGCTTCCACCCCAGGATGCTGCTACAGCTGTGCCGCCAGAACGGGATTGCTTTACAGAAAGCAAGAACTGCAACCAAACGACACCCGAGGGAGCGTGCAGCTGCTGCAGCAGCACGGGGCCAGAGGGACGCGGCCAGGAGTCTCGGGCACGAGGGTGCACGTTGCAGTTTGCCACAGGACGCCCTGCAGCGTGCAAGCAAGCAAACCCCGTGCCCCAGAGCGCGAGGCAGCACGGGTCTGCAAAAATCCCCGTGCACAGCGCGCCAGGAGCAACCCTGCCGAGCCGCGCGGTGCAAAGCAGCTGCAAAACAGTACTTTAAATTAAAAACACCCAAAACCCCACAACACAAACCCATACAACCCCGGGCCAGGCGCGCGCCCGCTCTGCACAGGCACGTGGCCCGCCCCCTGCGCAGGCGCACTGGCTCCCTCCCGCCGCGCAGCGCACTTCTCGCCCCGCCCACCACGCAGGCGCATTGCCCGCCCCGCGGGGCTGCCCGCGGCTCTGCCTGACGGACCGGCGTGCCCCCAATTCCCCGCCGGCGGAGCTGGGCCTGGCCGTGCCCGGGGACAGGCGTGTGGCGGGCAGCCGCGCCGGGGTCCTGGTGGGACGGCGGCGCCCTGTCGGGGCGCGGAGGCGGCGGGCGGGGGCGTCCCCCGGAGCCGGCCTCTCCCTGCGCTCCTCAGGGCGCGGCGCGGACGGGCCCGCGGCGGAGGCGGCCCCGGGATGGCGGCGTGAGGCGGCGGCACCGCACTGTGAGTACGGGCCGAGGGGGCGGAGGGCCGCCGGGGCCCAGCCTGCCTCCGGCCGGCGGCGGGGCGGCGGAACCCCCGGCAGCGATCCGCATCGCTCCCGGCCTCGGCGCGGCGTTCGCGCTGTCAGAGGCCCGCCGGTGCTGGGGGGCAGTCGGCTGACCGCGGGGAGCGGGAGGGGGTTCCCGGCGCGGTGACGGCGGGAGGGCCGCACTCTCAGAGCCAGGCGGGGGGGATAGGGAAGGGCCGGGCTCAGCCGCCGCGCTGGCTTCACCGGCAGCACCACCGCTGCGCCCGGCCCCCCTCTATCCCCTCCCCTCTGTCCCGCTGTTCTCCGCCAGGAACAGCTCCTGGCTCGCACTGGCACCTTCCCCAAGCAAAGCCAGAGCCGTTTGTCCCCCGAGCAGGACAGCTCCGGGACATGCCTCTGCCCTGCGCAGTGCTGTGTGCCCGGCCAGGCACCCTGGCTGCAGCCCTGCGGATGCTGTGGGCCGGTTGCAAAGCGCGTTGACAAGCCTTTCTGTTGTACGAACATTGCTCTTTACATGCCAAACACACAAGTGCAAGAGGAGATGAAAACCAAAGCTCTTAAATGCAGTCCCCAACACACTGAACTCCCCTGTACTTCGTTACCCCTGTACAGAAACATGATAATTGATCTTGCAAATACTGTCATAGCAGAGTAACCTTTGCCTTTCCAACCTATATGTCAGAACTCCCCAGAACCCCTTGCTGATATTGCTTTTTTGCCTCTCTTTACCCAAGATGCAGAAAACTGGCCTTTACCAGGCTGTATTCAGGCTTCTGAAGCCTGTCAAAGGCACAAAAGGTAGATAAGAGATCCACATTAAAATAATTACATTTTTCAGGGAACTTGTAATGGGCCTGGCATTCATGATCTTTGGCAGTTAAGGAAAAGCAGAGGGCAGGAATGAGGACCACTGAGAATTAATACATTAGTACAAATGAAAGTAGCGATACTTCAGATGACGACTGTCGATGCTGACATCCCTTCCCACCACAGAGCTGGCTGACTTAAGGTTCTGCTCCTGTGATTTACTGTGCAGAGACACACAGATCGTACTGCTGCCTTGCTGCTCACAGGTGGAGGTTTATTCACCCTGGTGCTGAATGCACTGCTGTCCAAATGGAGTGGGCCCTGTACTACCTCTGGAGAGGCTAATCGATCCCCCAGTCAGTAATGAAGCTCAGAGAGCAGCTATAGAAGTGGTGAAAAGAGTGGCTCAACAGAGAGCCTCTGCTTTTCATGAAATGAGTTGCTTTGGCTTGTCTCTAGCTTGAGAAATTAGAGCACTTTGTAACCCCAAGGCATGGGCAGTCAAGGATTTGCTGCTCTTTTGGAAACCATTTGCAATTATATTGCACCATTTCTGAGTCTACATCAAGTGTTCAAGGCAACTTTTTCCAGCTGAGTCATACCAGCAGATAACACTTAAAAAAAATAGAAAAAATAGCATCAAGGCCAAAAATACCCTGAAGGAGTTAAATCCCTGATACTGCAAATAGGTCTTAAAGTTTGAACAGTTACAGTTCTTTGGTTTAAGAGAGAGGGTTGTGATCTAGAAAGCTGGTCTGCTGTTGCTTTTCTTAGCTGAACTCTTCAAACCCGTCACTTGATAGCTCTTTCACCTCTTTTTTTTTTTCCCAATGCTTTGGATATTGTATATTTTTAGCAGCTGTTTTGGGTGCTACATGGTATTTGAGAGGTGGTTTTGAACATGTTGGCAGCATGAAGCACTGCCCACATGCCTCCGTTCAAGTTACATGGCTGTGACATGGTTTTTGATTTAAACAGTTGCAAGCGAACTGTACTACAGGTGAGCCTTACAGGTCAGAAACTCAGTCAGATCCCTGAGGCTTACTCTAGGTTTACGCACTGCGTAACTTGAGAGATGTTTATCTAGACAACGTGGCTTTTCATTCCCAAACAAACTTGGGCTTCTGGGAAAGGAAGAGATTGGCACCACCACCCAGTAAAAAGGTTACTCAGTCTTTTATTGCAGACCTTTCAGCTGCCAGCCTGGGTGACTGTTTCTGTAGCATCTGCTGGGGAAGTTCCTTGTGGACAGTACTGGCTTAATAGCTGTCTTAGTGAGGTCTGAACAAGCTTACCTGTTAAGTGCTTAGTAAAAGCTGGCTGATTATTCTCTCCTGTCAGGGTTAATGGACTGTTAAGGAATTAAGACATTCTTGAGAAAGGTACAGACTTGGTGTTGGCATATTGAGGTATCAAACCTATGGTGCAGGAACACCTTTCTGCCTCTTAATTGCTGAACTAGCTTGTAGAATATCAAGGAACAGCTTCCAGCTTTCCTTTATTCTGAAACATGCCTGATCAATTGTAGAGCACTACAGACTTGCGCTGTGCTACTCGCTTTTGACTTGTAATTAAAGTTCTGGGAAAGGTGTGACACTACCCTCGCACTGGGAATTTGACAGTCCTCCCCATAAACATATGCCAGTAGGACCTGCTGGTTTTGAATAGTCTTGGGAGGGAAGATGACAGAAGGAAGGGCTCTGAACAGGATGGAAGCCAGTTAATAAGCATGTGGAAAAGCTCTGGTGTTTTCTTACTGATGAGGTGTGCAGGGAACCTCCCCAGGCTGCTCCTCTGCCTGCAGGAACTGGCAGGAGGCAGCTCCGGCAGCATGTGGAGATCAGACAGAGCCGCCTCAGCTGCTCCCTACTGCTGAGGGCTCTGAGGGAAGTTCAGGTGTCTCTAAGCTGTGGAAGAGCAAGAGGAGGCAGTGGTGGTGTGATGGAAAGGAGCTGGCTGGTAAACACGAGTGGCCACCAAGTCAAATGACTTGAGCAGGAGCACGGGCTGGCTAAGGAAAGGGATGAGTCAGGCAGGGAAGAACAAGAGGAACTGGTTGAGGAAAAGCAGGATGCGGTTGTGAAAGAGGGAGCTGGTAGAAATGCTGTTGGGTGACAGGTTATTGTTTGCTGTGGGACATGGTAATCTTTAGCTTGGATAAGGAGCGGACAAAGACAAGGTAGGGACTTTTCATTTGCAAGTTTCACTTTGCTTGTGAATGTGGGCAAAACTGAACACTGTTACAGCTTTGAGAATGGACTGCCTATCCTGGGCACCAAGGAGAGCGATACCTCTCTGCTCAGTACAGAGCTGGTAGCAGGAGATGCTGTTTCTCTTTGATCGATCGCATGGAAAGAGAACTCAGTCTCATTGCCAGCTGTATAAAGGAATCTCCAGTGAAGAGGTGCAAAGAGTATCTTACTAGTGGAAGGTCCCTCAAGGAAGATAAAGCTGCAGAAGTCTCAAGCAGTAGGTGCCTTACCTAGGATCAGTTGTGGGATACAGCTGATAATGGGTTTTCAACCTGTACATGGTGGATAGCCAAGGGGCACATGAAAAATCAAGCAAACTGACTACAGGTACAAGACTAACTGTTCAAACATCTGGGTTTGTTAGAAGTCCAAGAGGTTTGTAGACTGAAGGGCACTGACACTGAAACTTTGTAGTAAAAATAACCACTATTAAATGGTGCTTTATTCTGCAGAGTGGTTGCATTGATTGCTACAAGCAACTGGCTCTTGCAGGAAACACCAATGTTTAAAAATGGATAACTTGTCCTGAGATGGATTTGTGTTTGTGGGAAGTGTTTAGGTGACACACACTTAGAATCAACTGGCTATTTAGAGCATTATCACTTCAGTCTTTGCTGTGGTGAGGAGGCGAGACTGTGGAGTTCAGTGTAGCTACATCACAAGTTATAATTATACCCTTAAACTGTAGTTAGTTGTAAAGTTTGGGGGCTAAAGGCTCAATAGCTATATGCAGCCTTATTAATACTGAGAGATTATGACATTAGTCCTGGAAGGTTCTGGGGCTTTATTTCAGCCTTGTGCTCTTCTGACAGGCACATTATCCTAGGTTGGTTTTTGTCTATTTCTTTACTCTGGAGACCGAAAGCCCAGAGCAATTGTCTGTAGGGACTTTAAGCTGAAGCTTCAAAAATGTGTGACCCAAAGACTGCCTCATGTGTCCAGCTACAGAAGTCAAGCTGATGTAATTTCAGGGCTGGATCTAGCAGAAGTATGACATGCTGTTTATGCAGCGATTTGTACTGCTCAATGTTTGTAACACTTGGGAGAATGTTGTATTCAATGCAATCTGAACTAAAAGGCTGTTTTGTGGGGTTTAATTACCTTTCTGATTAAATTTTTTTGTTAAATCTTTTCTTTCCATTCTTCCCCTGGGGAAAAAGTAATACTTCTGCAGTACCTCTACTCCAGAAACATCAGGCGATTCACAAAGGCTAGCAGACAGCATTAAATCAGTAATCCTGTTTCCAGTTTATAGATGAGGGAAACAGGCTTGGGACTAGACTTGCCTTTAAAGACATGAGTGAGCGACCTGCATAAAACAGGACTAACATTGGGAGTTTCCTTCCTTTGACTTGACTTTATCCATATTGCAACATAAAATAACTTCTTCCTTATTCTTTGGCTGCCTAACTGATGCTTAGTTTTACTAATTGAACCCCAGCTGCCCTCTCTGCTGGAGAACACTCAGGAGCACCAGCACAACATACTTTTCCCCAAATACTCTTAATCTGTTTGCCCTGATGGAGATCTTGGCCTGCCTCCTCTCTAACTAACATTAAAATAGATCCTGCTGCTAATAACACTGTGGATGGCAGCATGCTGCTTGCTTTTGACAACAGAGCCGGGTGGTACTGAGCAGTTTATGGAGCTGTAAGACAAGCCTGACCTCATTGGTTTTTTGGAAGAGAACCATGTGTGGTTTTCTTTTGGCTTTTCTGTGCAATCTCTCATTTTCCCTCCCTTCACCAGGAAATCCCTTCTCCTGCCAACAGGAGCTGGAGGAATGTGCTGTTTGTTTATCTTCTCACTCCTTCATCCTACTAACCTTCCCACCCCCCAGTTGTAATCCTGACAGGCTCAGCTCAGCCCTTCATCCTTCTGACAGAGCACTACTCAGTTGAGTATTTTCAGATAAAAGGATTGCTGCAAGAAGCTGTTCTGACAGGGTGGGGGAGAGGCCGTGGCACCCTGCAAGGCTGGGGCTGTCCTCCCGCCCATCTCTCTGAGCCCTGCCTGGCAGCTGCCTGGTTCAGTGTTGCTGCGTGTCACCATGATGTGCCACAGGACAGCAGGGAAGAGCATACATCCCAAGCTTCTCCCTTTTCCAGCATTCCCCTGCATGGTTTTGCCTTTTTGGGTAATAAGCTATGAGTGCCCTCTTCTTGTGGCTTCACTGCTGCACGAACTGAGGGAAATCTTCCAGTTATTCCCTCCTGCCAATATTGGTATCTTCTAGCCTGACCTGCTACTGCTGTCCCAGACTGCTGAACTCCCATTGTTTCACCCCCTTTCAACAGTTCTGGCTCTGTAAAAATACCTGTAAAGCATTTATTATTTTTAAAGCTGTCTGAATTTATTAGATGAAAATGTTCAAACTGCTTAGAAAGAAAAAACCCCACACGCAGGGTAGCTGATGTGGTTGCTAAAGGTAGAAGCATGTTTTCTAGATGTGTAGTGTGCTGCCATCCCTGGTCAGCGAAGCCCTTAAAGCTCCCTGTTTCCACAGGGTTTTATAATAATCCAAGTGAGGAAATCCTGTGTGTACAGCACTTATGAAAATTGCCATTTTGAGACTGTCCCCTCTTTGATCTGTTCACATTATTTTGTCCTATCTGACTTCAGCTGATTGGCAAGGATTATAAATCCCCTAAGCAGGGACTGTTCTCCCCATTGTTTTGCAGCCTGAACACTGTCAGGACTTTTCTAGGTATAGCTTGAATTTTATTCTGTCCCACGGAAGATTTCTAATGGGTCTGTCTGTGCCTGAGGAGGAAGCAGTTCGTGCACTTCACACTTCCCAGACACTCCTTGCACCAACACTTCCTTAACACTTCTTTGTAGCGCCTAATAGCTCACCCCTCAGTTGCATTTCTTTATACCATCACTCAAGTCTTTGGACGGTCTTGGATAAAGAGATGTGTAGGAAGGCTGTGGCAGCTTGTTTTTCTTCCTGTTTTCCCCTCTCCCTTTCTGGCTCTGCAGTATGCTAAAGAAAAGGGTCTCACAACTGTTAGCCTGGGTAAAAGCCTGAGAAGCAAAGCACACAAGGGATACGCTCTACACCAGGAATAGGTAATCATGTCCCCAGCCGAGTGGTTCAGAAAGCAGGAACGTTTCCACCAGCTCCAAGACACACCAGAATTTTGTATTAGGAGTTAGAGCATCAGCATACAATGGGAGTAAATAAAGCTGTTTGAGAAGAATGTCTAGTGATCTTTTTGCTGTGTTTGACAGTCTGATATTTTATCCTTCTCTACAGAACAGCCTGCTCACTGGAGAAGCTGCTGAAGACCATTCTGGAGCACATCTGACTGCTGGTGCCGCAAGGCCCCACCCAGCCCCCCGCCATGTACTGCCTGCAGTGGTTGCTCCCTGTCCTACTCATACCCAAACCCCTCAACCCGGCGTTGTGGTTCAGTCACTCAATGTTCATGGGCTTCTACCTGCTCAGTTTCCTCCTGGAACGGAAACCTTGCACGATTTGTGCCTTGGTCTTCCTGGCAGCTCTGTTCCTCATCTGCTACAGCTGCTGGGGGAACTGCTTCTTGTATCACTGCACAGGATCCCAGTTGCCAGAATCAGCTCATGATCCCAGCATAGTGGGCACCTAGAAACCGATCATCTTCCTGTCTGCTGAGGGCTCTTGTTTTGCTTTTAAAAAGGGGGTGGGCTAGGGAGGAGGGAGGGGGTGTTAGGCATGTGGCTGGAGTAAAACCAGCCTGTTTCCTGTAACTCTGTGTGGACTAGAGTGGTAAATTCCTCCCACTCTGCCTGTGAAATTCGACTTGTTTACTGTGTGAACTCTGGCAGCGCCACCTGCTTTTTTAGAAGCAGAAATCTTTTTTCTCCTTCCCGTATCACTGGGAATGGACACCAGCCCTAACTGAGAACTGGCGGAGGACTGAGCTGCTGGCCTCTGCCCAGCTGCTGCGTGGTGGTGGAGTTGTGTGTCACTCACTTGTCTGCATTAGGCCACAGTGGTCTAACTCAGGGCTCTCGGCCCACTGATTCTGCTCGAGATTCTCTCCATCTTTCTCCTTGTGGGGAGCCAGCCTTCCCGGCTTGCTGATCAAGGGCAAGCTCAACAGCTCACAGATGCACTTGGCCAAAACCTGCTGGAGCCAGAGGCAGTTGAGTCACCTCCTCCTGCTCAGCCTGCCAAAGAGATGCGTGCACTGCCGAAGTGCTTTCTGAACTACTTACGCTCCAAGATGATAGCCTGAAAGCCTCAGTTATGCTGCTGCTTTTATAAAGCCTCACAGGTAGTGGAGACTGTCTCTTTCCCTCCTCCTAGATTCCCAGGGTTTACCAAGGTATTGACTGTTGGGGTAAGAAACCAGTATGCTGCAAGATGTGGGGTTTGAAAGCCACTGTGAACCTCGCCCTGTAAAACTGATGCTGGCCCAGACGTCCAGGTGTGGGCAAGGCAGGAGAGGATCCCGAGGTGGAGGCATGGCTTGAAGCAGTAAATGTTTCAGCCATTTTCATTAATAGTGTTTTTGGGCCAGGGGTGCCAGAAGGTGCTGGTGCTGCTGACTGAAGAAGGGAGGAGGCTGGAGGAGCACCCAGTGTCTCCCCCTCCCCTGGCAGAAGGATGTCACGAAGCCTGTGTGGTGGTGGGTCAGTCCGACATGCCACAGCTGTGCAGAGCTCCACACTGCATACATTACTCTGGGCAGCTGTGGCTCTTGGGGGGCCCGGCCTGGGGCAGAGCTTTGTCTGTGAGAAACCTTAGAGGTTAACACAGAATACCATCTCTAAACTTTAAAGGTTTCCCTCCCCTTTGCCATCTGTTTGTCTTTATTTCAGTCTCATAGTGGAGAGCAGCAGAAGCGGCTGCTGCTGTCCCGAAGAAGTTCAAGCTATGAGGTTGTGAAACTTCCAGAGTATTGTTTGTTCATTGCACAGCTGTTCAAAATGTTTAATAAAGCTTTATAAACTTTGCTCTGTGGCCTCCTGCCCAGCATGATGCATTGGCTGTTCATTGCAGATGCCTTCGCCCAGCAGTCATGTGTCTGTGTTGTGTTCCCAGCACAGTAACGCCGGAGAGTCTCCAGCCAGAGGCAGAGCCTGTTTGCCCTGTAGCTCCCAGTACTGACTCTTCTCTCTGGCTGTTTAACCGGACCATGGGCAGACCAAGAACTGTACTGGTGATTCCTAACCGGACTCATCCTACCCACAACACAGGAGGTTGCATTTGGTTGTATCTCTGCACTTAGATGACATATTCCCCTTTCTTTACCGCTTACGAAATTGAACCACAGAGCCGTGTCCTGAAAGCCACTGATCCGCACTGCTGGTGGTAGAAGCATTGCCTGCCAGGTGCCTGTGCAGTGTCAGCCCATCCCAGGACACTGTGTCTTCCCAGCCTGTCCCCCTGCTGTGGGCAGAGACTGGGCTGCAACCCCACTGCCACGAGCCATCCCAGAGGAGATTTCGGTTGTGTCAGCCCTTCCCCAGCTTTGGCCACAACCCTGTGTAGTACCAGGGGAGGAGGGGACACAGACTGCAGCCAGACACAGGACTTGGATCTGACAGCACCCAGGAGCACCTCAGGGAGTTAAAGGGTGTAGGAGCTGTGCTGCTGGAGCTGAAACCGCCTTCCTCTACCCTTGCTCCAAGCCCTGAAGACCAAGTCCAAGTTGCAAAGGGTTCAGGGCATATCAGTGTTTACATGTTTAAAAAAAAAAGTGTGTGCCACATCCCCAAGAATAGACATGACAGCTCTGTCACCTGTCCGGCTGAGGGAAGTCCCGGGAGCTGTGTATCAGCTACAGCATAAACAGCAAATAGAAAGGGGAGGGGAGGGCAGGGCATCTCCTTTGCAAGCTGTGGTAAGACTGTTGTCTGCGCTCTGAGCAACTTTTAAGTTTAAATTTAAGCTAATGCCGTCAGCTCTTTCTAGAGTACATCTTTGTTGCTCACTAGCCAAGCTGTGCTCTACAGCAATTTAAATAAATCATAGCCATGAAGCCAGACAGTCCTTCGGACAAGAGCAAGCCTCAGCTGCAGGGTTTTCCTTCTGTGAGACCCAACTCAGAGGGAAAAAAGCACTTCAAAAGGGGGACGCTGCTGGTGTAGCGACAGGAGAGATCTTGGCAAACTGATGCCTAAGAAACCTACTTTTTACAGCCCTCCCACCCCAACTGTAGTTAAAGAACGCTCTTTGATATGCACTCAGCCCTCCCCAGCACACTGTCTCACCCTCTTTCGGGCACTGAGATACCATCTTCATTTTGAAGATAGAAAATTAAAGCAACTTCATCATGGTCAGACAGAAAGCCTCAGGCAGAGTGAGGAACCCAAACCAGGTCTCACATCCCATGCTAATGCCCTGCTCGTCCTTCTCTATAAAGACACCATGAAAAACCAGCCTGCCACTGCAGAACAGGTTGAACCCGATGGCTTTTGAAGAGCATCATCACAGCTTCCCAGCTTGCACACCACAAATTGAACTGAGCCCATACGGACGCAGCAGCGCTGCTCTCGGATGGGCGTTTGCTGGCTACACGGGAGAGAGCTCAGAGGTGTGCTCCCCTGGTCTCAAGGAGCTGCTCTGCCAGGAGAGCAGTGGGGTGACTCCGTCCCCTGGTATCCTGGGGACACCAAGGGGTCTCTGCATGGGGACCCCACCCGATGTGCTGACACTCTACACGAGTGACTCTGAAAGCAGGAGGGTTAAAATAACAACCGCTGTGTTGTGCCAGGTTGTGCTGAGCATGGACACTGCCCGCGAGGGCTTTGGCACAGAGCCGGTCTCATCACCTTGCTGTGTTACGAAGCATCCATCTGCCCGGTGCTCCCTAGAGACAGGGAGCAGGAGCCTTAAGCTGCTCCTTTGTCTTTCCACTTGATCATTTTCTTTTCTAGGTCATGTAACAGATCAGTGACACAGCAGGGTCAGAAAATGAAAAAAACAAAACAACACAAAGCCAGGCTCAGACCCCTAGAAGCAGAGACATGGCTTAGCTCAGGCAGCCCTCGGGCTCATCACAGCAGTGGCAGGGTGGGGGGGCTTCCCGCTCCCACCTTCCCATTCGTCAGGGAGCAACAGTGTCCCCAGGATGAGCACCTGGGACACCCCAGAGCTTCCCACAGAGAAAGTTTGCCTATGACTGCTAGCCTTGGGTGGCTTTTTGGACCCTAGATCTGCCGGACATCCTGCTGGTGCATCTCATCTCAGGGGCTGATGTTTGGCAGTCGAGCTCCCCAGCACTGCTTGGGGTGCAGGTGGGGAACCCACTGTGTGGCCACCACAGCCACCAGCAGGGTGCTTAGTGCCTCCTGCCTGGATGCTGGCCCTGCTTACCCCAAGACAAGCCCACAGCGTGCCCTTATTAACCGAGCAGCTCAGTCCGGAGGTACAGCCCTGCTGCTGCCAGCACCGGACTCCCACAGCCTCCAGCCTCATCCCTTGGGGCTGGTCCAGCTGAACTCCCCGAACCAGGGAAGCCGCAAACATCGCTCAAGGTCACAGAGAGCCCTGCCAGCACCCTTTGCTCTCACCTGTCTCTTGCCCCTTGCACTGAGCAGTTTCCAAGCCCTGATGCCCGTAGGAGGTGAGCCGCAGTCAGGACTTCAGCCCTTCCCTTGGGAGCTGGGAGATTAACCCCTGGCAAGAGGGTGTTGCTGCTCCTCCGAGCAAAGGCAAATCCTCTGGTAGCAGGGCAAGGGAGGATGGATGGCTCGGGTGCCACCCAGACCTGCTGCTTTGGGGGATGACATCCAAATGGCAGAGTCCACGGGGACAGGCTTTGTCCCAAGCCAACACATGGCAGCAGCCTCCCGTTCACCCCTCGCTACCCCGGAGCAGCAGGCACAGCCCTGCTGGGAGCCAGCCCTGTACCGACCACCACCTGCTCCTGCCCCAAAAGCTCTTTTGCTGGCTCTGGGATGGACCCCAGACCCACACTGCAGCCCAGGATTTGCTCTGGGGGATCCCCAGCAGTTCAGGGCTGTCCCCCCACTGCTCACAAGCATTTTCCCCTGTTAAGAGCCTGGATCAAGAGCCAGGATCAATGTGTTCTGGGGGTGCTACCACAGAGCTTTGAGGAAGGCGAATAGGATGTTCAGGCTAAACAACAACTCCTCCTTGCCGTCTTACAAACCCATTGCCAACACAAACTGCCCAGCACAGACCCCCACCTCCTCCCCAGCCCTGCTGTGGGGCTGGCCACAGCCCCCACCCCAACACCCAGATCCTCTCCTGGGCTTACAGGGAGCAACAGGAGCACGAAGCAAACAGCAAGATTAAGTCCATTAAAGGCGGCACACAGTGTAATCCCCCGGCACATCTGCCCGGCTCAGGCTGGGGATGCCTGGCAGGGGCTCCTCCGGGTCAGAGCAGGTCCCAGCAGCAATTCCCCTCTCACACCTCCTGGCCCAGCCCCCGTTCCTCCAGGTGAGCATCACCCCTTCCCACAGCTGGCCTCTGCAAAGGACTTGGGAGGGGTGTCACCGAGGGGGTGACTCTGGCAAAACAGCCACCAGCCACGGCGGGCTGTGGGTGCCGCCACCTGCCCTCACCATCTTTTTAAGATGCCTCAGCTGCCACCAAGGCTGAGGACCAGACACAGAGCAAAGGGGACAGAACAGGAGGAAACGAGCGGTGCCATCAGCAGAGCTTGGAAGTGCAGAATCTGCCCCCACATCCCCTGGGCACAACCCACCACAGACGCATGTGCTGCCCTGGGGCTTGGGATGGACCACAGCACCCTGCCGCCTCCTCCTCCCCATGCAGCGAAGCTCCCCTCCTGGGGGTGACCCTCAGCCCACGCACAGGGACCAAGAGACTCACTGATGAGAGATAATCCCCCAATCACTTAATTGCTTTACAGAGAAGCAAAACATAAAGCATTAAACATTTAAGGGGATAAGACAGAGTCACTTAGCAGCCCAAGCAGGAGGGAGAAGCCAGACCCGGGGCTGGGGGCACTAAAGCCCCCACAGCAGTGATGGAGCAGCAGCAGCCACTGCAGCCATGCTGCACTATATATCAATTACTTAATCACTCAGTGAGGGATCCCAATCAGCACTA
This sequence comes from Pterocles orientalis, assembly GCA_011057875.1. Lineage (NCBI taxonomy): Eukaryota > Metazoa > Chordata > Aves > Pterocliformes > Pteroclidae > Pterocles > Pterocles orientalis. The sequence goes on from WKFP01013892.1 coordinate 144,895, forward strand.
CTAATTACCCTAATGAAGCAGGCCTGCTTCTTGCAGTCACTGATGGCAGACTCTGCTGACGACAGGGGCTGCTCCCATCCTGTTCCCCCCCAGCCCAGCCGATGGGGCTGGCAGCCAGGTGTCCTGCCCGCTGGGCTCGGGGCAGCCCCGCTGGCCCTGGCTGTAGCCGGATCGATGGGCACACCGGAGTCACCATGTCACTCACAGCCCCCAGCCAGTGCTCCTGTGTGTGGGCAGGGACCCGGGTGTCCCAGTGTGCAGAGGCTGGGGAGCACCGATGGATGCAGCAGGGAGCTTGCCCACCAGTGCCAGCTGGCTGTCCCTGGTCCCTCGCCCTTGGAGCAGGAGGGACATGATGGATGGATGGATAGATGGATAGATGGATGGATGGATGGATGGATGGATGGGGCTCCTCTTGCAGGAGCTGGCGCTAGGACTGCACTGGACCATGAGCCCCCGGGGGGGAAAGGGAATGGCCTCAGCAGGACAGAGGTGGCACCAGATCCCAGGAGCATGGGATGGAAGAAGCCCCTGGAGTGCTGGGAGCTGTGCAGAGCTGGAACCACCAGCTCCTGGAACAGTGATGCTGAGCAATCTGCTCATACATGAGCCACAGTTTTTTTTTTTTGTGAGGTCTGTTTGTATTTAATTATCAAATTGCAAAGTATTTACATCAACTTTAGAGTTTCAAAGCATCTCCACCCCCACCCCCACCACCCACAAAGCCGGACCTTTTCAGGTTTTTCTCCAAAGTTTTATTATTATCCAAAAAAAAAAAAAAGCTAAATATTTTACTTAGACACTGGAAAAGGCAGGTGGGGGGAGAGGGGAGCTGGGGGAAGAGACACAGATCCACATGTTCTCTGCATAGTCGGTTGGAGATCTTACAAAACACTGCTTAAAAAAAAATGGCAACAGCCGAGGAGCTGTAGGGCGTTACTGACCCCGGGGAAGCCAAAGAGCATCCTTAGGTGGGGGCTCCCCCCGGGAGTTTATTGGCTTAAAAAATAAATTGGCAGATGACAATGGCGATGGGGAGAGGCTCTCGATCCACACGGCTGCTGGGTCACACGGGCTGCGGTGGCGAGTCCAGAGATGTCCCACCAAAACTGCCACACAGGCACACGGACAGACACACGGACACACACAGCCCTGGAGCTCCTCTGGGATTGCTTTACTGTCTTCTTCATCAGAGCTTGCCAAAAGCCCCAGGGATCAAGCCAGCCCGGGCTGTTCCCTGTGCCGAGGCTGCACTCCTGCTCTGCTGCTTGCCGAAAGAGCCAGAAATGAGACCGCGGGGTTCACCCCATTCCCGTCCCACTGCACCCCTGCAAGACCCTGCACGTGCTGCCGACAACCCAAGGCCAGACCTTGGCACATGCCTTTGCCTTCTCTCTCCCCAGCTTTCAGATCTGGCTTCCGCACGTGACAGTTTTAAGAGGTTTCTCCCAGGGATGGGGGATTTTGTATAATTTAGGCAGAGCTATGGCACAGGTCACCCCTCGGACCGGCTGCCACGGGATGGGGCTTCTCTGGCAGCGCCAATGGGGACATGGCAGCCACCTGTCCGGGGGATGCAAACATGGAAAGACCCAGAACATGACAGTTTGGAGAGTCCCTGCCCATAGGCAGAGACACAGGCACCGCAAGCCTGCTAGGAAGGGGGGAGAAAAGGCTGCGAGTCCCAAAACCATTTTCAAAAAATCCATTAAACCAGTTGCAAGCCAGCAGGACCGCTCTGTACCGCTGCAGAGCCCATTCAAGCTCATCGTGAAGGTTTTACTCATTAAAAAGGAGCCACCAGGCAGCCAAGCAAGCACTTGGTTCATAAATAAGCACCCAGGCCCTGCTCTGCTGGGGGCCTGGGTTTGGGGAGGGGGTTTGGCTGCCCCCCTGCCCACGCTCAGCTCCCACCTGGCTTTCAGGGACAGTGGCATCGCGGCAAGGGCTGTCGGGATGCAGTGGGGGTCTGCTGCCAGAGGGAACCCCCATCCCACGAGCCATGGGGAGGCGAAGAAAGCCAAGCCCACCGTCCAAGGGGTGGGTGAAGCCCCTGGCTCCCCTCTCCTGGTCCTTCCCAGCAGCCCCCCTGTCCCACAGCACCCCCAGCCCCCATCCCACCCCCTGCCCTAGGGGAGCACCCAGAGACCCCCAGGTCTTTCTCAGGGAGGGGCACCCAGGGTGTCCAGGACACAGGAGGCGAAGGGTTTCCAGCTGGGTACAGCCACGGAAGGGGGAAAAACCAACACATGCAACTACATCAATGTCTGGAAGGGTGTGGGGGGCTGCTCGGGGGCTATGTACAATGGGTGCTAGGTGGGTGCTGCCCCACCGGCCCCGGGGTTCAGCCCATGGGATGGGCGTGGGGCAACCCTGCGCACAGACAGACCCCCACTGCTGAAACGTGGTGGAGAGCTTTGGGAGCGAGCAGCAGGAAGATAAAGATGCAAACGGCTCCCGTGTGGCACAGCGCTGGCCAGGGCTCTCCCCCGGAATGGTGGCCCATGGCGGGGGATGCTCACAGTGCAGGGGCAGTTGAGATGTGAGGGATGGGGGGAAGGCAGCTAAAAACATACCGGGTGGACAAAAGCATCAGTGAAAGATGAACATTACCCCAAAACACACCCACACCCTGACCAACCGCCTGTGCCATGTCCCCAAGCCCTGCAGCAGGACTGGATTTGGTGGCAGGGCTGGCCTGGGGGACTCTGGGGGTGGGAAGGCTGGTAGTGGAGCCAGGGAGGGTGGTGGAGACTGTGGTGGACTTCCCGGTGGGCTGGCTGGAAGACCAGGAGCACACGGTGGGAGCACACAGAGCTGGGGCGGCAGGGCTGGGCATGGGCAGGGTGGGGGCTCTGCTGGCATCCCCTGGTGCCACTCCCAGGAGGGACAAGACTGGTCCCTTGGGGGGATAGATGCAGTTGGAAGACTCGAATGTGCACCTGGGTGCTCCCATGGGGTGGTGACGGTCAGGAGCCACATTTCATGCCCCTGGTGCCTGCTAGCACAGCTCAGCCACAGAGATGCCCAAGGAAGGGGGACCAACAGCATCCCGCTGCCACCCTGCACTGGCACCACCGCCCCGGCGCATAGCCCTGTCCCCACCAGTTGGGCTTGTGTCTTGAAACGTCTCTGCCAGCACCCTCGGGAGAACCGGAGCCAAGGAAGGGATGGCCAGGGGGCGAAGGGGCAGGGAAATTTGTGCTGATTTAGAAAGGGGGTGCAGGAGGCCAGGGCCGCATGTCTGAGGTGGGGGGTGCTGCCCCCCAGTTCCTCTGGGCTCACCCCAGAGTTGCTGGGGGGTGGAAATGTCTCCCAAAATCCAAGTCTCTCAGCAGGAGATGCTCCGCTTGTCCTCCCAAGCCAGCTCCGCCGGTGCCCGCAGGCTCCTCGCCAGCAGGACGGCGCCGCTTCGTTAAACACAGGTCACAAGTCTTAATGAGCAGCGGGGTGGCCCAGCACCTCCCCTGGCTGCATCCGGAGCCAATGCCCCGTCCTGCTCCGGGGCTGCTCCGCCAAAACCAGCTCCTGGGCGGGGAGGGCAGCCCTCGGCGCCCCACGGCGAGGCCAGCAGTGTCCCTGGTGCCAGGAGGAGCTCCGGGTCTATAGGTTCTCGCCGGGCTGGTACTGGGGCTCTGTCGAGGTGAAGTAGTCCTCCAGGAAAGCCTGCAGGTACTCGAAGGTGGGTCTCTCCTCCGGGTCCTTCCGCCAGCACTGGCACATGAGGTCGTGCAGGGATTCGGGGCATTCGGGGGGACAGGGCATGCGGTATCCCCGCTCCACCTGGTCCAGCACCTCCCGGTTCACCATCCCTGCGTGCGGCCAGAGACACGGCATGAGGGAGAGCCAGATCCTGCACCGCACCTTTCCCAGAGGGGACACGGAGGGCATCGGGATGGGACGAGCCTTATGGGCCAGCCTATGATCCAGGGAGAGAGGGACCCCCAGTGCGTGTCCCCCCAGCCTGTCACCTTGCCTGGAGATCAGAGCGAGACAGGGTGGCTGTGGCCCAGCATCCTGGCTGGGCAGGATCCGACCTCAGCAGGGGCAGAGCCCACCCTCCCTGCCCAAACCACAGGAGGAACTTTGCATCGGTTTGCTCCTCTGCAAAGGTGGCTCCAGGGGTGAGCACTGGGCAAGGGCGGCTGGCGTCAGGGCACCACGATGGGGACAAGGTTTCTGCTGGTGGGTGCCAGCCCTCACCTGGGTACGGCACTCTGCCCTTGGTGGTCAGCTCAGTCAGGAGGATGCCGAAGGACCAGACGTCTGACTTGATGGTGAACCTGCCGTACAGAGCAGCTTCGGGCGCCGTCCACTTGATGGGGAACTTGGCTCCTGGATGGAGAGGCAGGGTGAGGGGCTGCTTCGGCCCCGCCATGCCCGAGGGCAGGGGGGCTGCGAGTGCCCCCAGGACCCCCGCACAGGCAGGGCCAGGAGCTGGCTCAAGATGCAACACAGAGCCCTGGGGACCAGTGGCCGTTGACCCCGTGTCCCTGCCTGGGCACGCACCTTGCCGCGCGGTGTACTCGTTGTCCTCGATGAGGCGCGCCAAGCCGAAATCAGCCACTTTGCACACCAGGTTCTCCCCCACGAGGATGTTGGCTGCTCGCAGGTCCCGGTGGACATAGTTCATCCTCTCCACATAGGCCATGCCGGACGCGATCTGTGGGGACCAGGACATGGGGCACTGAGGCTGGCAGGGGGTGCCTCTGCAGCTGGACCCCACCTGGGGCGTGGGAGCAGCTGGTTTTTCAAGGACACCCGCACAGACTCTGGGGAGAGCTGGCAGCAGGGGGAACGGGCAAAATGATGGTGTCTGCCTGCAGTCCAGCTCCGGGCTGAGCACCCAGCATGGCTGGTGGCACCCACCCGAGCGAGGCTGCAGAGCACCCACCACCCGACAGGTGACTGTCCTTGGAAGGGGATGCGGGAGCCCAGGGATGCACAAACCCACCTGAGCCGCCATGTCCACGAGCTGGGGCAGACGCAGGTACTTGCCCATCTCACCCTTGAGGAAGTCCAAGAGGCTCCCTGCGAGGAAGACCACGGTCACAGCGATCCAGAGGAGCAGAGCCCCTCGGCTGCCCCCCGGCACCCCTCCCACGCTCACCCTTGCTCATATACTCAGTGACGATGTAGATGGGCTCCTCTGACACCACGGCGTAGAGCTGGACCAGCTTCTCGTGCCGCAGCTTTTTCATCACCTGGGCTTCCTGCAGGAACGCCTCCGGGGACATGGTGCCGGGCTTCAGCGTCTTGATGGCCACCCGCGTGGTGCCATTCCAGGTCCCTGTGGCATGGGACACACAGCTCAGGACACATTTATGGGGCAGGGGGCCATGTCCCTCCCCTGCTCCCCCGCCCCACTGCAGGCTCTGGGCTCCTGCAGATGGCTGGGGAGGGGACGCGGGTGGTGACACAAGTGGGATAGCAGGGCGGGAGCTGTCCTTACCCATCCACACCTCTCCGAAGCAGCCCTGTCCCAGCTTGACCTCCAGCCGCAGCGATTCCCGGGGGATTTCCCAGGCATCCTTGGCAAGACCTTGGGTTTGGGGCTTGGACGTGGGGCAGACGTTGGTGAGACGGTGGCACAAGCCGTCGGCATGTTCTAGCGCAAGAGGGGACAACACCAAGGTGACACTTGGGCATTTCAGCACATGATGTCTTCACCCCACATCTTCCCAAAAAACACCTCGGGGACCTGTACCCAAACCCTCACTCTCTTCCCTAAAACCCACGCAGCTTCTCACGAGGGTCCCCCCCAGCTGGTTTGGGGTTCCCCAGCCCCACACTGGCTTCCCACCACCCGTCCTGCAGGGAGGGCAGGCAAAGCACCCAGGGTGTCACCCAGACCCGAGGGGACCAAGAGCGGGTACCCACTGGAGTAATAGGCCACCAGCTGCTGCAGGCTGTTGAACTGGGTGCGGGAGGTGATGTAGAAGCCGCCGCTGTCCAGCTTGCGGATCTTGTAGTGCTTCACGTTGAGACCCTTGGCGTTGTCAAAGTCGGAGACAGAGAGGCAGTAGGCACCTGCGGGCAGGACCGAGGGGCTGGGGGGGAAGCACCGTGGAGGGGTGCTCCCCATGGAGTCCCACCAGGGCGTGGGCATGGGGGAGCAGGACTGGGGGTTCAGGCTGCTGCTTTCACCCAAAAGCTGAGGATGGGGAGCAGCTCCCTCCTGCACGGCGGTTCTGCTAAGCCTTGCCACTGGCCGGGCCAGCACGGAGGTGGGGGTTCTCCTGGAGACCCCCACTGTGGCAGGAGGTGGCTGTCGGGTCAGTCATCTGGGCATGGGCGATCCCCGGGCATGGGCTGGTGGGCACAATTCCCTCCTCTGCAAATCCCCCTGCGGGCATCACTTTGGGCACTTGTCTCTGCTCTGCCCACCTGAGAGCAACCCCGCGCTGCTGGGGCCATAGTTAACCAAAATGGAAGATTATGCTGCTGCTTGAACAAGCTGTTTCCACCAGAAAAAAAAAAAATAGTGGCAAGTTCAAGGCATCAGAACAGAAAAGAACATCAAGGAGTTTTTCCCAAAGGTGCATTTGGAGTCAAACTAAACCACGTTTCCAGGTAAGAAACAGCATCCTCAGGCAGTCGATGCATGAAAATCACAACTGACACTTTGGGGCAAAATAAGATGCCGCCCGGAGAGAGGCTCCCCCCAGCCCCGCTCACCTTTCGTGGTCTCGCTCTCCCGCACCAGGAAGGTCCCTCGGGGGTTTTCGGGGTTGAGCAGCAGCCGCTCAGACTCCCGGCGTGTGATCTTCCCAAAGTACCACCTGCAGAACAAGACACCCGCTCAGCACCCGGCACTCGCCCGGCCCCTCCAGGGCCAGGAGTGCCCCCACACAGCCCGGGCTGGGCACCGCACGAGGAGCGACCCTGTGCCATGAACCACGAAACGCCTTCACTCCAAAACCCTCCCCAAATGAGGGGCTCTGGGGACCCCGAAGCCCCCTGAGCTCTTGCTGGGGGGAATGCCCCACTGCTGGCTGGGGAGGGGCTGTGGGGATGTGGCTGGCCCCTCTAGCTCTTGGACTTTTGGCCAGCATTGTCCCCGCCTGCTGTCCCTGCCTGACGGTTGCTCCACGCGGGCAGAGCCGGCAGCATCCTCCTGCATGGATGCGTGTCTGTGCAGAAGAGCAAAACCCAGCCCAAAGGCACCGGCTCCACCACGGCCCCCACGATGCCACTGCTCATCCCCGCACCGCGCAAGCACGCCGCACCTCTGTGCTTCACCGCCCGTAAAGAGAGGCTGGGAAACGTTTCAGGGGTTTGCAAATTCAAAGGGGGAAAAGAAGAAAAAGGAAAAACCCGGAGGCCTGGCAGGTTTTGCCCAGGAGAGGGGCAAGGGAAGGGGGGATGCTCAGGGTGCGTTTGCTATCGCTCGTCTTTAAACTGTCTAAAAGCTGGGAATTACTCTTCAGCCTGGATGGAGTCTGAGGGCGCGACATAGTTACTGGGGATGTAGCCCGTCTGTCCTGTAGTGAGGGAATGAGCCAGCCACCAGTCACCTTCCCTGCAAGAGAACCAAAACACACTCAGTGTGAAGCCCAGAGACCCCCAGCCAGCCCCTCTCCCACCCGCAGGCACCAGGGCGGGGGGGTGAGCCAGCGCAGAGCCCCCCAGGAAGGGATGCAGCCCCCCAGCCCTACAGCCAGACCCCAGCTCCAGCTGCCAGCCCCTGCCCATGGCTCCGTTTGGGGAAACTCTCGGTATTGGGGCTGCCCATCCGCACATGGGATGCTTTAACCTTAAATCGGGGCAGCCAGTGAGCCAAAACAGCTTTGGAGCCACCTGAACGCGAACGGGGCTGGCTGGAGGCTGGGGGGCTATGGGGATCCCAGGCAGAGGGGAGTAACAGGCAAGGGGGAGGGAGGGGAAATGGGGAAAAGCGACAGAATGGTGGCAGTGGTTAAAAAAAGCACCTGGAAACCCCAAGACACAGAGTTTGTTAAACACAGGCTGCAGAAAAGCAACAGGACAAAGTGAGGTTTGGGCAGGGGGTAAGATCTGTCCCACAGTGAAGCCTGGCCAGGATGCAGTGGGCTCCATCCAGCCTGGGGACATCCCGCAGCCCCGGGACAGGCACCCTGCATGGCCGCAGACCTGACCATGAGCCAGCACAACCATGAGTGAGGCTGGCACAGAGCCACGGAGCCAACCCCACAGCACAGCTCTGCCCTGCGGGACCCCCTGTACTGTCCCCAAAACCTGGGGCTGACCCGTCATCCCTCCTGCCCCAGGCACGGTGGCCCCAAGCATGTCTGCAGGAGCTGGCAGGGCGCAGGAGCCTTCTCGGCGCTCTGTCCTCCTGCACAGGATGGGGCAGGAAAGGACAATAAATGGAGAACAACAGGACAGCGGGCGGCAGCTTCCCCTTCCCCGCAGAGAGCGGGGCTGCCTCCCCCCACCTGCATCTTCCGCCCATCAGAGACCAGTCACGGAATTTATCCTGACCGGGAGGGAGACGCCGCTATGGGAAAACCGCAGATCCGTGGGAACAGCACCACAAAGATGTGAGAACTTGGCGGGATGATCCCCACAAACACTTTACAGAAAAACCTTACTGACCTCCATCACCACTGCAAGACCCATCAAACCACGGCCAGCCCCATCCCCGGCCCTGCTGACATCTGAACCTCCATCCCCACTCCAGACACACCAGCAGCTTCTGACTTTTGCTTGTCCTAGCTCAACCAGCGATGCTTCCGAGCGGCCAGGAGAAGCTGGACACGGCCCCCAGCTCCCCACACGGGTGGCAGCGGGGCTGGGGAAAGCGGGGACCCTCTGGGCATCTCCTCCCACCCAGAGCTGGGCTCTGCTGCCCACCTGGAGCCTGGCCCCAGCCTCATAGCAGCCCCAGACAGTATTTTAACTTTAATCTCTTGGATTTGGCACATCTCATGGCAGGTAGCTTGGGCTCCCCAGCCCCAGTCACCTTTACTGGGGTGGCTCCAAACGGGACAGGGGACTGGTTGGGCTCCTTTCCCACGGGCCCAGGGAAAACATCTGCTTGAGAAATGCCCTGCGTGTGACTTGTGGCTTTATTCCAGCTTGGGCTGCAAGGCTGCAAGCTGGGAATTCAGCAAAAACAAACTATTCCAAAAATGTCTCAGCAGGGAAAAAAAAAATAATAATCATCATCATCAAAACAAAGCATTTCAACAATTCCCTGCACAGTCTTACCCAAAATACCCCACTGCATCCCTGCTGGCTGCCAGCTGGCTGGGAGGACACTTCCTCCTGCTGGAAACGGTACCACGAGCGTCCTTCTGTGCTGGGGTGGATGGATGTGGATGGGTCACCGCAGCCAGCCTGGACTTTGCTGGGATGCAGGAGCAGGGAGATGAGCAACGTGGAGGCTTCTCCTCTCGCCCTGCACAGCCCCAGCCCTGACAGAGCAGCCGAAACCCACAGCTGCCCTGCGAAGCCACCGATGGCCAGCTGTCCCCATGGCTGCAGGAGCCCAGGACCTGTCAGCCCTTCCCAGTGACCCCAAGCACCGTTCCCACAGCCCCAGGGCACCAACTGTGCCCTGCCGGGGAGCCAGAGGAAGGGGACATGGCACACCTTCCTCTTGCTGCCCCCAAAACGCAGCAGCCAGAGGTGCTCCCTGAGCACCCAAGCATCTCCGGGCACTCAGCGAGAAGAGAGATTTACCCCCCCGAGCGCAGCACAGGCTGCAGCCACCACCGACACCGGGAAGGTCACAGCCAGGTCCTGCATCCTCCAGGATGATGCCAGGCATCACCAAAAAAAGTCCTTTTGCTCCTTGGGATGCAGCAGAACGCATCTCACCCCAACTGAGCCTTTGCAAACAACAGCAGAGGAAAAACAGTATGGAAATGCCAGAAGTGATACAAAGCACAAAGAAAAACCCCTCATATATGGTCCCAATCCGGACCGCCACCGGGCAGAGCTCACTTCGCAACAGCCCAGACCAGAACCCAATCCTGGGGCTAGTATGTTGCTGAAGCTGTGAAAGCAAGAAACATCAACCCCCCCCCCAAATTCAGGCTTTTCCTGCAGCGTTGAAGCCCTGAACATCCCGCACTTCATGGATTAAAGGAATCACCGTTAACAAACAGCGTCGGGACATGGAGAACAAGGATCAGAGTGCAAACGAGTTTCTGCAACACTGCCTGAACACCACAGGAGAAATATCACCCCGGGGACGTTCCCTCGTCTTTCCACCTTTGCCTTTGCAAAGCTGTTTCGGGTGCCCGGGCTGGAAGGCAGCAGCGGAGGGACCAGTGGGAGCTGCAGACCCCCAGGATCCCCCGGCAGCGCTGGGGACATGGCTGAAGGATGCTGCAGACCATGTGTGCCAGGACAGAGCACACGTGGGTTGAACACAAGATGATGTTTAGGAGCATCTTCCAGCTCGTCACGCTGCCCTGCTCCATGCAGCAGGCGCTGGGTGTGCTGCCACAGGCAGGATGGAGAGCGAACGAGCGGGAGCCAGACCCCTAAGGAAGCGCTTGAGTCCCCTGAGCCACTCACAGAAAATAAAATTTAAAAATGCAAAAATAAATACAGAAAAGGCCAGGAGGGAGCAGAGAGCCAACTGAAAAGGGGCTGCGGAGGGATGCCAGGTACAGACAAGGACAGGGGGCCAGGCTCAGCGCTCCCCGGTGCAGACACAGAGCTGGATGGAGCAGTTGCTGGGCACGGGAAAGGGCTCCCCACCCTGCCCCAGTCACTCAGGGAGGAGAAACCCAACTGACCACAAAACATCAGGCAAACATCCCTTCCCAGGCCTGCTCCACACAACCTTGCCCTAAACTGGGCAGCGGAGGGGCTTTTATCATTTCAGATCACCAGCGATAACAGGAATACTCTGCAATACACACCTGACGTCCACTTTTCTCCTAAACGACAGCGTGGCACAGAGGAGAGAAAAAACAGTCAAGAGAGAAGCTGAGGTCAGAACGCTGTGCAAGCACAGGGGAAAGCACCCGGGAAGCTGAGGAGATGTGTCCAGGAAACGAGAGGGAGCCCAGCACTGATGGGGACAGGGGACCGGTGGGGACATGGCCCCGCACTGGAGGGCAGGGACTGGCCAGCAGGCAGAGGAGGTGGCTTGGTGACAAGGCTGCAAGGCAATGGTGACCAGAAGCAGGGCTGGGAGGAGGTGGGAGCAGGCGAATGATTGCCTCCATCGCTGATGTCCTTGGACAAGCCACCATGTCCATGTACATTGTTGCACCGCTGGTGACCATGCAGCGATCACCCAGAGCATCCCTCCCAGAGCACCCATCCCCGGGGAGGGCTGGGCATGGGGAGCTCCGTGGGATGGATGGGGGTGCTGGCTCAGCCGCAGGGACAGGGACACTCACGTGTTGTTGACGATTTGCAGGCGCTCTCCTTTCTTGAAGGACAAGTCGGTTTCAGTCCGGGACTCATAGTCATAGAGGGCCACGAAGGTGGTGACGCCACCTGTGACACAGACCGCTCAGGACAGGCACAGGCACAGCCACCGGCGCTGCTACAGTGCTGGGCACCCTGCCAGGGATCCTCCTCTCCTCCCATCCTCCCCCCCGCCGATAAAACATAGCTCTGCTCTCCTCCAGCCAGAGTCCCTCAGCAGCAGGACATCCCATCATCACGAAAAGAAGCTGGAACCAAACCCACAAAGACCCAACTGAGACCCCCCTCACCCCACCGACCCCCAGCCCACACCCACCAGCCAGCGCCCCGGCACGCTGCGGCGACGTGACTGTGTCGGAGGTGTTGAAGCCTCCAAAGAGTTTGGACTCAGCAGCCATGGTCCCGAAGGAGCGGCTGGGGGTGCGGTGGGCATCGGGAGCAGCCGCCTTGCTGGGTGTCTGCGAGGCTGGGTACCCCCCGTGGTGGGCGTTGTCGGTGGGTTCCAGGCTGCGCCGGCGCTGGCTGGGGTCTTTGGGCTTGCTCTTGCTGCTCCCCATGGTCCCGGGCTGGAGGAGACAGACACACGTGCAGAGGGATTATTATTATTATTATTATTATTATTATTATTATTATTATTATTATTATTATTATTATTATTGTTATTAAGAAGCTGCTTCCCAGGGCCTATACAACAGACGCCTGCCCATTAGGAAACAAAACAACCTCTGGAGTGTGTTCAAGCATCAGCTGCTGGGAAGTCTGGCCGTCCTGCCCTTGCCCTGGGACACCATCACCCTCGTTAATGCCGAGCCACCTCCCGCCTCGCCACAGCAGCCAGCGAAACGCCGGGAGCAGAGCTGGCAGGGTGCACTTTGGGAGCAGAGGGAAGCACGCTCAGCCGTGGGATTGCGGGGTGAGGATGCTGAGCGTGGAGACTGGACAGGTGCTCAGGAGCTTGTATGTTCCAGGGTCAGGCACCTGCCGTGGGAGGCAGCTCAGCCCTCCATACAGCCCTATGTCCCCTGCACGAGGGCTTCCACCAGGGCACGGACAGAAGCCAAGACCCACACAAGTACTCCTGAGTTTGGATTACTTGGACGGCAGAAATGTGGAGAACCCACAGCTGCATCACTCTCCTTGCTCATAATGGTGATTTAAACGCTGAGGATGTTCCCACCAAGTCCAAAATGTGCCACAAATGGGATAAAAGTTTAAATCAGGAGCAGTTCCAGGCAGTGAGCAGCTAAAGACCAAGGGATCTCGGCTTTATATATAGTCATGCCTTCCTTTCCACTCAAGATCGTGCTCTATAAATACCTCCAAGGTAATGATATAAATGAAGGGAGGGAATTATTCACAGTCTCCAAAGATAGCAGGATACCCAGCAGTGTCCTGAAGCTATGGAAGGAAATATTTAGGCTAGATCACGCATGGCAGCAGGGAAAAGGGAGGTGGAGACAACCAGGGAGGAAAATATCTCTGATAAGAAAAAATAAGCAGGCAGGGAGCAGAGGAGGCAGCCGCTGTGTACGGGATGAAGACCAGAGGGGATCTGGATGCAGCCACCCGCGAGGCTTTGCCAAAGGCTCAGCCTCACCCAACAGACGGTTTTTCTAACCCAACTTCCGAGAGGTGCTTGGGTCAAGCCCCCTGCCCCGAGCATGATGAGAGCCATGGGGCAGCTCCAGCAGCTGGCACACCCCCAGCAATGGTGGGGCAGAGCCCTCTAGCTCCCACCACGGGGGGGTTTAGGGGGGCCAGGCACAAGCTCTGCTCCCCTCCCAGCTCCGCTCCCCAGGGCGACGGCTTTGCCTGATGATTGGGGCTTATTTTCCAAAAAACCCCAACTTCCATCTACCATTTTCCAGCCCCCACTGATGACCAGCAGCATCCCCTGTCCCAATTCCACGCAGGTTTGCTTCAGGTGCAACCCTGCCAGCAGGATCAGAGCCCGCCACGGCTTGGGAATCAGAGTGAAGCGATTTTTTGGGGCTGGGTACAGCCACTGCAGCCACTCTGCTGGGGAGCGGAGCCGTCCTTCCTCCCACGTGTGAAGGCAACGAGGAGGGACCGATGCCTCTATCTACCACCGGACCCAGCCCACACACTTCTGTGAGGGACTTTGAGGGCCTCGGAGCAAAGGAAGGTCAAAGAGAAGCTTTGCGCTTGCAAATCGTCACCGACAGCAATCTGGAGGAGAGCCCACGGCGAAGGGGCTGGGGTCTGTCCTGTAAATAAATGTGCTTTTAAATCCCTGACACAGACAATGCTAAAGCAGAACTGCTGGAGAAGGCAGGACCTTAGAAACAACAAGAAAAAGCCCCCACCGCAAAGGAAAGCGAACCCCCTGTTCCCCCTCCAGCCCTTCGCTCACCTCCGCCGGGGCTCCGGCACCCGCTGGCGCTCCCGCGATGGCAGCAGCGGCGCGGAGAGGAACGCGGGGACACGGCGGGGCTGTGACCGCGTGGCGTGTGACTGCCCACGCGACCGTGAGCAAGGGATGCAGCCGCTCAGAGTTCCCCGGGAAGCAGCACTTCCCCAGGCAGGAAAACACCCCGGCTGGGCGGCAGAATTAGCAGCGCTTTGGGGACACAAGTGTCCCCTGAGTGCACCCCGCAGGGCTGCCAGCCTGGGTCAGCAACTGATCTATCAGCACGCTGGGAAAAATCAGAGTGTGAAGTAGTCAATACAGCTGGAGATCAGCCAGGAGAGAGCACAGAGAGGGGAGGCTGGATCCCCCAGGCACTTCCCCAGCATCCCCAAAGCAGGGGGTGTCCTCGCCCTCACACCCGGTACCCTGCGGGCACAGGACCTGCATCTGCCAGCCACGCCCCGGCCAGGGATGCTGTGGACCATGAATTCATCCCTCCTGGTGCAGTGGTTTTGGGGAGGGAGAGCTCTCCAACACACAGCACCCGCTCCCAGCCCGTGCCTGGGTGCTGACCCTCCCCAGCAAGGGCTTTGCTGGGCCAGTGGTGGGCACTGGGATGTGCTGCTCTGCCAGGACCCAACCCAGCTCCCCTGTTGCAAACACCTTTAAACACCTGCACAAACTCGCTTCCATTTGGCTAGTGCAGAACGCAGCCTGGCAACCCCAAAATGTGCCTAGAGGCACTGGCAGCCTCCCACCATCCCTGCTCCTTGGGTAACTCAGCCAATGTGACCATGTGGTTTTAGCCCTGCAGCCACCCCGGAGAAATGTTCCTCACCTGCCCCCAGGGAGGAAAGGTGGGGGTCTGAGAAATCCCTGCAGCCCCCACCTCGCTGCCCTGGCAGCTGGTGAGGAAAGGGTGCACGTTCCCCCAGGAGGACGCAGGAGGTTGTGCAAGAGCCTGGCAGAGGAGTTATTAGTGACAGCAGGAATGTGCTGTGCACCCAGGTCCCCAGGGGGAGAGGGGCCAGGCACCAGCCCCACCGGCTGGGAGAGACCCCCCCACCTCCAGCAGAGCCGGCAACGAACCCCACCCCCTGAAGCCAAGGAGCAGAGAAGGAAGGAGATGAACCCACTACCCAGGAGCAGCTCCCAGCACACCCCAGCAGCATCACTGGGAGCTGCAGGACAGCATCACAGCAGCCAGATTGCAAAAAATCCCCCCCCCAAGCAGCATTTATGTCCAGCAGATGGCATTTGGACAGGTCACAGGCTGCAGGCACACTCAGAACCGCCAGCATCCCTCCAGGGTAGCTTGCCGCCCGATGCCCGGCAGCGTGGTTCCCTGCTCCCGTGGTTTCCACAGCTGACAGTGCTGGATGGGGGGCTCAGCACTGCTCCCCACCCCGGCTGGTGCCCTGGCTTTCGGCAGGACCTCCCCTCCCCAGGTTTTCCCAGCGGTGCTGGGCTGGAGCGCAGCAGCATTCCCAGCGCCCGGCTCTGACACAGCGTTTGGAGGCAGCTCTCCTGCAGCGGGGATTAGCACCCCGGGCACGTCACAGCCTGCGGGAACTCCCCTGCTTTCCGCTCCGGGGGTCAGCGCTGGCGGCACGTCGCAAACCACCGCGGTGCTGAGCTGCGAGGTCTCAGCTCTGCCCCACGGACCGGCCACGCCGCGGGGAGCACCTGGGGGTGGGCAGGGTGAATCAGGGGCTCTGCCTTTCGCTCTGGCACCCAGCACCCTGCCCACCCCTGGATGCTCATGGGCCAAATCCGGCTGATGCAGAGCACCCAGTACCCCAGATCTGAGCCTCCCCAGTGGGTCGGGAGGGTTTCCCTTTTCCCAGGGGGGGTCATTCAGCGGAGCAGCCTGGTCCCCCCTCCCTGGCGATGCCCTGAGATGTCTTACCAGTGCTTTCCAGCAACAGCCTTGCCGCGGGGTGGGGAGGGGCCGCTGGCGAAGTCAGCTCAGCTCTGGCAGCCTGCGAGACAGAGGGGATGTCAGCACCCACTGCAGCCCCCGCTATCCCCGTGCCCGCCACCCTTTCATCCCCACACCATGCTCCAGTGCCCAGGGCTGCTGCTGCCCTCCTCCTCCTCTTCTGCCTCTCGCCATCCCTCCGGCACAGCGCTGGCAGCTCCCGGCCGCTCGCTCTGATCTCTCATGTGTGAAGAGAGGATGATTCCCTGCCCAACTTCATCAAACCCACCCAGCAATGGGTGAGGAGGCGGCTGGAGCCACCCCAAGAGATGTCCCAGGGTGAGAGGTGAGCACAGGCACCCCCAGCCCACCCAGAGGTTTTTGGGGGGAGAAGCAGAGCTGATTCCTCCAGACGTGCCAGCGTTTCCCCTGCTGCTCCATCTGCAGGTGGCCAGGACCAGTGGCAGGGAGGCTTGGCCACCAACCAGGACCCTCTCCCCAGGGATGAGAGCCGCCTTCTCCATCCCCAGCAGCACAGACAGATGCTCCGGCACGAACCGTGCACAAGGTCTGGGAGAACCTCGTGCTGCTCAAGCCTTGACTCAGCCAGAAAAGCAAGTTTTAGCCAAATTTTTCAAGCAGTACAGTTTCCTGCCACAAGTGTGCACGATGGGGGGACACTTAGCAGCAGCAGTGGCTCAGGGCAGAGCTTTGGGTCGACAGCAGAGCAGGGTCCCACAGAGCTGGAATTGCCCCTTCTCCCCTTCTCACACTGAAAAAGAAATCCTCCTCCAGCCAGCCCTGCTCAGCCCGTACGGGGCAGAGGGTCCAGCTTGTCCAGCGTGGAGGGGATTCAGCCTCCACGGCCCCCCCAGCTTCACGGCCCCGAGCAGCATCCCAATGGGCTCCTGTCCTGCCCCGAAGGCTGGAGCCCAGGTTTCACATCTCACCAAGGGGAAACAGCCCAGAAGGATGGGGACAGGCTGGGCAGGCTTTTGCTGCCCTGCCATCTAACCCTGCTGGGAGGGAGCCTGGAAGAGAGACCAGCCACCGCCTCCTGCCTTTGTGCCCTCGGCCACCATGGCACAGCGAGGCGAGGGCTTGCCCAGGGACAGCAGAGAAAAAGAGAGAGCTGTGGCTCCCCCAGCACCGCCACTGCCATCACAGCATCCGCTGCCCCAGCTGCCCCGACCCACCCTGAGCATTGCCCAGATTGTGGCACGCTGCCCCACAGCACGCACCCAGCTTGCAAACATCGCAGCGTGACGGTGGAAGCCACGAAGCAAACCTCAGTGGGGTCAGTGTCACGTCGGGCAGCTGTCCCGTGTCCCTCTCACCCCGTGTCCCTCTTGCTGGGTGGGCGCCTGGGGCGGTGGCTGCCACACAGAGCATGTGCCATGCTGCGGGTTTATTTTGATGGCCTCCCCTTCCCCCTGCTAATAAGTTTTGTCACTATTTTTAGTGCATTTGATTAGGATAATAAGCAGCGGCTGATTGACAGCTCTCTAAGACTTTGAATGGTTTGTAATTTGCACTTGACTAATACTCGCTGGCAATAATTGCACAGCGGGGCGGAAGGTGGGGGAAGCTGCAGTCTCAACTCCGGGCTGCAGCACATACAAATAAGGCTGCGCCGTACGCACGCCGTGCCCGTGTCCCCGCCGCCCATGCACGCCATGCTGCCGGAGCTCCTGGGCACCCGCTGCGAGGCTGGGGCGTGTTTAGATAAAATAGGACCAAAAAAGCCACCAGGGAAACCCAAATACGCCGCAGCCTGGGGTCAGCCACGCACCAGGGCACCAAGGTGCAAAGTCCTCGGAAGGGGAAGGGACAGGTCCCCACACAGCTGCCACATGGATGGATGCGCTCGCACCCCTTGTGCTCCCAGGTTTGGGTATTTGGTGGGTGAAAGCAGCTGCTCTGGCAGCAGCCTGGCACAGCCCTCCTGTCTGCAGCAGCGCTGCCATCCTGGCCACCGCATCGCCGGCATGGCCACCCTGCAGCACTGCCATCCCCATGGGCTCTGCATTCGAGGTCCTTCTGCCCCTCAAGCCACCCTGGACAGGAGGGTGCCAGGGCTGAGCCCAGCCACACGCCCTGCCCGGGGCAGAGGCCATAGCAAGGAGAGAGGCACAGTGAGAGGCCACCCCCTCCCTCCCCTCGCCAAAAGCAATTAAAAATGAAGCACACTCAGCTGCACAACTCAGCTCGGATCAAATCACAGCAGGCGAGACAGCAGCATCCCCATCCTCCCCCACCGGCGCTGGAAATGCCGCCTGACCTGCCCAGCATCCCCGCTCCGCTGGCACCCGCTGGCTTCTCCCCCCGAAAATAAAATGAACTGGCAAGTTGGGATGCAGGAAAAGGCTCGATCCTCTGCCCTACCTCCTCACAGCAGAGATGCTCTCGCAAAGGCAGCGGCGAGGGGAACCGGCTGCTCTCCAGCAAGTCCCGCTCCGGCTGTTTGCCGCTGTGCCCGGATCGCTCAAGGATACAATGGCCGTGGTACCGCGGGGCTGGCGCAGGGGGAAGCGATCTTATCTGCTTTCCAAAGACACTAACAAAAGACACTGATTGGGAGCAGACAAAACACGGCAGTACGGCTTCTGCCAGGCAGAAGCAGAAACCTTGGGAAACGCCGCGACAGGCCAGGGCCCAGCACCAGACACAGAGCCCTGGGGAGGGGGGATGGAGACAGCGCCGGCAAAACACCATCCGTCCTTGGGACTGCTCCAGAGCTGGCCGAGCGGCATCACCAGCAGAGGGGATGGGGGGGTGCTGGGGGAGAAGAGGGCAAGGGGCCACGGCACCAGCACCCACCCGCTGCCAGAGCGAGCCGAGCCGTGTCCCCACCTCACAAAGCCCCGGCAAGATTAATAACGGCAACTGTCTCATGCCAGACTGAAAAATGAAGCGTGCAGGACGGCGAGTGAGACAGAGCAGCCTTGCAGCACCCAGCCCACGGCAGCAGGCACCGGGGAGGGGATGGAGCAGGGAGCGGCGATCCCAAACCACCCCGACCTGCTGCATCCCCCTTGCATGCAGCCGATCCCCTCCCAGCAGGACCAGGCTCCAGCCGGGGCAGATCCACGAGGGACAAACAGAAGCCACCTCCGAGGCAGCCAAGAGCCCAAGAACCCTTTGCTGTCCCCCAGCACAGGCAGCACAAAGAGGTGGCACCCAGACATGGGGCCAGTCCCACAGTGGGGACGATGGATCACTGCTGGGTTGGTGCTCCCATAACCACAGCAAGGTGGTACCCGAACAGCCAGCACCCCGTCCCCTGCTGGCTTTGCCCCTGCTCCCTCCCTGCGTCTTGGTAGGAAATGCAGCCCCAGACACACTCGCACAGCAGTTTCCCCCTCGGTCCCAGGGGATGTTACTGGAGTTTTGCCTTTTCCCATGGCAAGCATCACCCACGAACGGCAGCACAGCCCCTGGTGCTTTGGGGAAAGCCTCAGCCCACCGTCCCTTCCTGCCACCTGAATACAGCAGGTCAACATGTCCCCCACGGAAAAAGCGATTCCCGTCCCCTGCCATTGGGCTTTGCTCGGTACAAGAGGGGGGACACAGAGGCCCGTCTCTGCCAGGCTGGGACAGCCCCGCTGCACTGAGTCCCAGGCACTGGCGAAAACAGGGGATCTGCTCCCCAGCCCCACAGACCGGGGGTTGATGCTGCAGATCCTCTCCCTGCCCGGGTGACGCCGCAGGGGCACACCTGGGTCGTGCCTCCAGCCCTTCTCCACAAGAACACTCATTTCTCACCTGCACCGATTCCTAAAGCAGCAGGAGAGATGCAGAGACGCTCGCTTCATCTCCTGGCTCCAATCTGGGGACCAGGGAAGCCCTCCATGGGTCTGTGCCCCCGATGCCCACCCAGGACCCCAGCTTTGCCCAGTAACTGCATGCCAAAGGCACCTGAGCTAGGGCACCCTGACCCTTCCCTGGCTCCCCCCAGCCAACGGAAAACTCTCCCAGCTGGAAGGAATCGCTGGCAGAAGGGAGGGGAGGGCGGCACGGCTGCTGCGCGGGGGCCTGGCTACACACTCCCCATGTATGTACGTCCCAGCCCCTCCCATCCCACCCTGTCAACTCCCGTTAAATTTAAAACTATCTTAATTAAAGCACCACAGCCCAAGCTAGCACGGGCCAGTGGGTCACGAAAGGCGAAAGGATAATTAAATCAACCATCCAAATTCACACCCCCAAGCACGGGGGAGAGTCATGGTCAGGAGCGATGCAACATGCCTCCGAAAAGATGTGTCAGAACAGGGAGTTTAGAACACCGAAACAAACCCCTGAGAAGCACAAAAGCAGGTTCTGGATGTTTATCTGGACAAGAAACCGGGAAACACCACGCACACGCCCAGGGAGCCGGGCAGGGAGCTCCAGCTCTCCCCACTGTCGCAGGGCTGGCCCCTCGCAGCAGTTCTGGGCTTGCTGGGACCACGGGCAGCGGCTCTGCCAGCACCAGCGGCTGCACACAGCTGGGTGCCCCCTGCCACCCCCACAGCACCCCGGAGCCGGGTGAGGGCAGGGGAAGCCTGACGGTGGGCACCCCACAAGCACCGTCTTGCATCAAGCTGCCGAGAAAAAGCTACAGCCTTATCTCTCCAAAATAACGCCAGCGGCTGCCTGGAGCGAGCGGGACGTGCGGCAAGTTGTGCTGGCTGGTGCCGAGCTGCCGAGCGTGTGGTTTTAAACCTTTTTCTCCCCCAAGGGATGGGAGAAGGGAAGGTAGCTGCTGCCACGCTGCATCACGTCCCCATCACCGTGCTGCAGCAGCCCTGGGTACCCCCCGGCGTGTGGACACAGGCAGCCCGGGCTGAGCCCCCACCACGCTCGCCCATGGCCCTCCGGGAGCTAGCAAAGCTTCGGACGCCCAAAGCTTCCTCTGAGGAAGCGACTTTTCCGTGTCCATCACCAAGTGGCACGGGTGGCTCCAGAGCGAGCTGGCAGATGCCGCTCCCGACTGGTGGCTGCTTCGCTGCAGGGAGTCGCCAGCCCAGGGCTGAGGGGGGTCCAGCACATGCAGCTCCCGCCATTTGGCAGCAGGGACCGGGCTGCACGATGGAACAACAACCCCACTCCATGGGAGCCGGCCAGGAGCTGAGTGCTGCACGGCAGTGCGATCCTGTGCCAAGGGGCAGGGCACAGCTGGGGGCACCAGCACGGCCCCTCCCTGCCAGCACCAGTGAGCCGAGCGTGCCTGTGCTCAGCAGGACCCAGAGGGGCTTCGGAACAGGCAGAGAAGATGCACGTGTGTCCCCCATCCCACTCTGCACTGCAAGGGCATCCTGGCCACCGGAGATTAAAGAAAAGCTTTGGCACCACGGGAGTGGTCTGGTGCAGGCACAGGGGCTGGACAGCAGATGATGCTCGAAGCCGGGAGGGTGCTGCCAGACTGACCTCGCCGGCACTGATCCGAGGCTGGACCGGGGATGCCTGCCGGTGCCTCCCAGCATGACCCAGCCTGCACTTCCAGCATTCCCAGCAGGACGCCAGCCAAAGCCAGGAATTGCACAACCAGCTCCAGCAAACGCTTTCCGAAGGCACACTAAGCCTTTGGCCTGCGTTAACCTGCTGCTGGCTTCTCCCAGACAGGTGATGAGGGCACCGCTCGCCTCCTGCCAAGTCCAGGGCAAGGAAACAAAAAAATAAAAGTTTCCAAGGGCAGGAGTGCCTGCAGGGCTGGGAAGTGCTGGTGTTGAACTGGACTGGCACTAGGAGCCAGAGCTCCCAGCCACCAGGACTGCCGGGAGCCACAGTGTGATATTTCCCCAAACAGCCCTCCAGCCCAGCACCAGGGGTTCAGTGCCCCCAAAGTGTCCATTTTTAACACTAGCCTCTGGTCGTGCTGGCATCCATGAGCTCCCACCACTCATCACCTCATTGTCCAGGTTCCCACACCCCCATCACATCAACTCTGTTCTCGTCCCCCTCCAGGAGACGCACTGGAACGAGGGACCAGCCCCACTGGAGGGGGCGATGGAGATGCGGAGACATGAGCGGGCGCCTCGAGGAGGAGCAGGGATTTCTGTTCCCCATTTCTGCAGCGCCTCTCCCAGCGCAACCAGCCCTGGCTCCAGGAAACAGAATCTGCTTCTGCTTTCTGGAAGGGGACATCTGCCCGGGGTACTCTCTGGGGACGGCCGTGGCGCAGCACCCAGCCCTGTGCCTGGCTCCTGGGGAAGGGGCAGGCGGCAGCAAGAGGCTGATGTGACTCACGGGTGGCTCAGATCCGGCCAAAGTGGTGCCACCACCTGCGTGTGCCGCAGCAATTCCAGCCTGGGGCGAGGACGGCGGTGCAGGCAGGCGGCAAATCTCCAGGGCAGGGGGAGGAAGGGGGTAAGGAACACGCAGGAGGCAGAAAAGCTCCGGATCTGAGCATGTTACAACCACCCCTGGCCACGCTGGCGTCACTGCTAAAACATTTCCACTTTCAGAGAAACCAGCCCAGCCAGTCCAGCCAGGAGACAGCTCCCCTGGGGTTCCAGCAGCCCTCCGGGGCTGGAGCTGCAGCCCCACCGGCCTGGCAAAGGGGTCCTGCAGGACCCCCATGGCAGGAACCCTCCAGCAAACATGGAACAGGAACTGAAACGCTTGCTAGTAAAAACGGGAAAATGCAGGGAGGGTATTTGCACCCTGAACACAAACTCCACGGGGCCGAGCATTGTCCCGCTCCCAGCCGGGACCCGCGGGGACGTGGCAGGACACACGCTGGGGTTCGCTGCCCCGGGGGTGTGATGGAGAAGCCCTGCAGAGGCCGAGGGTCTTCCATCTGCGATTTCCAACACTTCCCACTTTGCAGACCCCTGAACGGTTTCAGACGAAGAAGCAGGATCCCACGCAGCTAATTTATGCTGATTATTGGCTTATCTTCCCGGGTTACTTTGGGACTCTGGGGCATCTGCCCGACACAAGCCACATGCTCCAGGGACTGTGGGGCCACCAGCCCTAACGCACACACGCTATGGGGACAGTGAAAGGCTGTGTGTCCCGGCTGGGTGACCAGGACCAGCCTCCAGCAACACACGCTCCGCTCCCGCTCTCACCTCTGCGGGCACGGATGGGACCGGGAGCAGCTCCCGCAGCAGCGGTCACAGCACAGGACTGTGGCTCTGGTCTCGACACCAGCACACCCCATGCCGAGGCATGTCCGTGGAGCTCAGACTTGGCTGGTGGCAGAGCCCTGAGCGATGACAGTCCCCACAGCCACTCCCATCTGCACCACCAAAACAAAGCAACGCGCTCAGGATGCAGCAGAGGAAATAACCAGGGAGGGTCTTGAGGGGCAAACGGAGACCAGCCAGCCCTGGACAGCACTTCCAGACCCAAAAACCTGCATCACATTCCCCAGCCGCTCCTGGGGCGAGTGGGATGCTCAGCGGCTCTGCCGGAGCTGCTGGGAGAGGAGCTGGCCGGGAGGTGCAGCCCCAGACAGCGCTCGCTAGAAACAGCCCGAGCAGATGAAAAACAAAGAAAAACGCTGAGCTGGTGTCTTGCATCCTTGCCACTCCTGGAGGGGGGAGCCAGGCTCCACGCACCTCCTGGCCCCGCACCCCTCCCGCAGCGCTGGTGGGGAGCAGAGCTGGAGATGGGCGAGGTGGGGGGGACCTGCCCCAAGCCCTGACACCCGCCACAGCGTGGGACGGGCTGCACGTGGACCTTGCGCCTTCCCATGGCATCTCTCCAGCCCTCACTCCTGCGGCTCCTCCTACCCAAAATCACCAGCCCCAGCTGGAGCTGCCCCCTCCTCACCCTCGGGAAGAGCCTGCAGGAACAGGATGAAGGGACAAAGGGACAAGGGGCATCTCCTCTGCTTTCCATCACCTGTGGCTCACGGTGGCTTCAGCACAGCCCACCCAGCACACAGCAGGAGAGCTGTCCCCATCCCCAAAGCCCCAGGAAGGGCTCAGGTTGGTGTATGTGCCCCAGCCGCACACACCGGTCCCAGCACCCAGAGCCCTTCTCCCCCTGACACGTCGAAACTCAACCACCCACCATACCGGAGTGTGAAACTCATCCCGGTCACGGTGACTCCTGCAGCCGCCCACGCACCCTTCACCCTTCCGTCTCCCCGGTCCCATGCCACACTCCCTGCCTGGCACAGCAAGGCGCTCACCAGGAACCCCCAGCCTCGCTGGGGCTTCCCGACCCCCTCCCCAGCACAGCAGGACCCCGCCACCGCTCGCCTGAATGGCAGGGGAAGGAAAGGGTCCAGCGAGTGACTCCAACACCCTTTTCATATTGGGTTTTTTTGCAGAAGTGACCAAGAGCACATTTCCTCCCCGGGAACATCCAGAGCTCCGGATGGCACCACCCGACCCCGCTGTCACCGACACCAGCTGCAGCCCAGTGGCACTGAAAAACCAGCAAGCTGCGAGGACTGGTTTTGGCGGGGGAAGCTGGTGCCCAGCTGGGCCATGGTCTGGGGAGGAATCCCCCAAAATCACCATCTGAGAGGCTGCATCCAAGCAGGTGCAGAAGGCGGTGGTGCTTCCCGATCAGATTGTATTTGCCCTGCGAAAAGAAGAGCTTTGCCCACGGTGTGTGCAAGGGGCAGGGCAGGGCAGGGCAGTGCAGCCAGGGGTGGGAAAGGACGGGTGCGAGAGGGGGAAACTGAGGCACACGCTCAGTGGAAAGGCTCACGGACCTCCAATGGCCCCATCACACTGCCCCCAAAGTGGGCTATGGGTGGGAAGGGGGCACACGGCTTGGGACGGGCTGGACCTGCCAACCTCACCCATGGTGGGGGGGCAATGCAGCAGTGAGGTTTTACCCTCATTCCCCAGGTTTTTGGTGGCTGAGATTGCTGGACACAAGGATGTGGAGGGGAGGATGGGAGCAGCCACGCCGGGCAGACACTATTTTTGCAGCACGCAGTCAGGTTTTCCTCCACCCATCCAGCCCCATGCAGCGGGCTCGGGGCCAGCCAAAACCTCACGGTCACGGGAGCGAGACTGCAGCAGGTCAAGCATGGGATGGGGCTGGGACACTCGGGGCTGGCCTCCGAGCCTTGCAGTGCGAAGAAGGAAGCACAGCACAGCCCGAGTCACAAGTGTCCCCATGTCACACGTGGGCAGAGGCGCTGACCCAGCCCTTCACTGTCCCCAAAGCTGTCCCGGTGCCCTCGCGGTGCAGGGGGGCTGCACACCGTGCCCCAAACCTCCACGTGCCCACTGGCTGCAAGGCAAGGGAAGACTTGCTACATATATGCCCCATTTCTTATATTTTTGCCTTAAACACCAGGGCTGTTCCCAAAATTCCTCCAGACGAGCCCACCAAGCCCATACACCAGCCTATGGATATTGCAGCCACTACATCCCCGCCGAGACCACCTGGAGCCAAGGGATTCCAGCAGATTTCTTTAAGGTTTGGATTAAAATCCTCAACTGGCCCCTGCTTGCCCAGTGACCGATGCCCCGGGGCACCCCGCCAGCCCCCAGCCCTCCCACCCACCTCCCGGCTCAGCGGCGAGGGCAGCCCAGAGATCCGTAGCCCGAAGGGAAGTCAGTGCAAGACGCAGATTTGCAGGTCCTGGTTCCTGGCCCACGTTCAAACCACATTTGTTCCTGAAATCTGTTTCAGGGCTTTCTTTTCAAAGCCTGCATGTGCAGAGGCATGTGCAAAGCCGCACCGGTTCCGGCTGCAGCCAGCGCCGAGGTCACCTGTGCCAGCATGGGGCCAGGCCGGGGGTCCAGGTGCACCCCAGCACCAGCCGCAGCCCACCCCAGCCTGGCCACACTCAATTATTTTTTTTTCTCCCTCCTACGTGGATGATATCCTGGACTATCTCACAGCTTGTTGCCAATGTAAAAGATGAAGGACCAAAGGCATTAGGATTTTTCTGAGCCCCGTGACACGCTGCACGGCTTTTGCTGATGGGCGGAAACTTCAGCAAGACATGAGCCCCGGGAGCCTTCATCTGCACCCCCCGCAGTGACAACTGGCCAAAAAAGAGGAGGTTGGACTGGAAACGGTGACAATCCGTGCTCCCGTCCCAGGAAAAGCTGGGCATTTCCATCCAGAGCCTGAGCTGCTCTCGGGGCATCGGATCAAAGAGATCTCTCCCGCACGGAGCATGGCAGGGACACGCCGCCGTCTGCCAGGGCCATTTCCCGCAGCCGATGGGACACGTCTCCGGGCAGGCTCTGGGGTGAGACGCGGAGCACTGCAGAACTGAGCTCAGATGGGAAATTGTTCGGAGAGATAAAGGAACAAGCTGGAAACTGAGCTGCAAAATAGACAGTACAGGAAACAATAGCGCTCCAGATAGGCTCTCCAGTTTCCCCCAGCAATGCCAGGAGCCAGCTTCATCCCAGTGATGCTCAGGGGTTCCTCCCGGCCCCAGCTTGACACGCTGGGAGGACACGCAGACTGTTGGGTCGCTCCTACCTTTTCCCTTTCAAGATGTTACACGCATTTGCTGGTCATTAAAATGAGACATGACGGGCCAAGTCCTTCAGGTCTCATTAGATCAGAGTTTTCTCTCCTCTCTGTGATGATCCTGGCACCGGCAGCAGGGAGAGGCGGGTGGGATTCTGGAGGTGTGGGAGCCCTGTGGTCCGTCCCCTCCTCGCCGGGGTGATCCCAGGGAAATGATGCTGCTTCCCCAGAGCTACGCACGCTGCTGACAGCCATCCCCGCCTCGGGACCGCAGATGTCCCCTCCAGGCCACCAATGTGGCAAAGGAGCTTCTTGCCTCTGCAGCAGAGCCTCCATGTAGGTTGGTCACCACAAATTCCAGCTCTTTTCCTCGTCTCGTCCCCCAGCTCCCCAGGCGGGGGCTTGGACAGCCCCCTCTGCCTCCCCACGGTATCTCCATGATTTTCCATTGCTCTGGCACAAAGTCATTAAAGGGCAGAGCTATCGTTAGGCCATCTCCATCACACAGGGAGCACTGCAAGGCCACTAACGATCCAGACAGGGAACATTGGACTTCCCTTAGCTGCTGCTGCGCCAGCCCATAAATAACCCCATCTTCAAAAAAAAAAAAAAAAAAATCGGGTTGTGTTTTGGCAAAGCCACCGAGGCGAGGTGTTCAGAGCAGCCTCTGCCCTGCTGCTCCCGGGTCAAAGCTTGGACCCGGGAACCGACCCTCGATCTTTCAAGCAAAGGTGCCCTTCTCTGACAGCCGAGCACTGACTGGCTAATGATTACAGAGACGCGGCTCCTGGGAGCCAGCACAGAGCCCCGTCCCAGAGACACCCGACAGCCGAGGTTTCGCTATGGGCCCGATCCTGAGCCAGCCCGACGTGGCACAGAACAGCCACTGCTCTGCACTGAGCAGCCCGGGAGCAGCCCCTCCAGCTGCAGAAGTGTTGGAAGCAGCCCCACGGTGGAAATAGCAAGAAGGATATTGCTGCAAAGTGCAAGACTGCTAATGTCCCCTGCACGTCCCCATCCTCACACCTCCCCAGAGGGCACTGCCAGCCCCCGCCCTTGTTTGACCAACACAAGCATGGGGGGTTCGGGCACGTGTTGAGCTGCCGGGTGCTGAGGGGGGTCTTGGATGAACAGCATCCCCCTGTTAATGCTGGACCTTGGGAGAGGTTTGTCACGACTCGGTCCCCCCGCCCGTGCACCGATCACTGCTGGCAGGGAAGATATGCTCAGCCGCGAGGACGGTGACAAAGCCCTCAGCTCCCTCCTGCCCTACACCTCCTCCTCTGGGGAGCACCAGCCAGCCAGGAGGAAGAAAAACCAAGTCTTTTGTTGACATCTTCCTGCAGCTCAGTTTGCATATGGCACTGCTGGGTACATGCTGTCCTGTCCCTGTCCCCACTGTGCCAGCAGCCCTGGCCCCAAGCAGGAGCTCACCCCAGGACCCCTCCAGGCTCTACACCCTCCCAATGCCACAGAGTGGTGGGACCTGTCCTGGGGGGTTCCCCCAGCTGCACTGAGCAACTCCATCACATCCCTTCCTTTGCATCACTCCTGGGGCGCAAGAGGATGGCGAGCCAGCGGCACATGCAGGGCAGCGCAACCCACTCCCTGCCACCCACCATCTTTACTGACCCTGGCCCCAAGTCCCGGGCCTGAGCCCTGGCACGTGCCCAGGATGGTGAAGGGCTGGAACGCGCTGCGCGGGGCCAGCAAAACGCAGGGAGATGTGGCAGATCCCCCCTCCTTCCAGCGGGTCTCACAGGAGGCTGCTCAGCTCCCCCAGACATGCACCAGGGTCAGCGCCACGAGATTCCACCCCCCCATCCAGCCCGTCCCCAGCGTGTGCATGGCCCTGTGCAGTGGGTCTCATCCCCACACGCTGGCCCCCATGCCTGTCCCAAATGGCACTGGGACGCAGCGGCGCTGGCATCACAGCCCCCAGGCAGCGAGCAGGGATGAAAGCCCACCCGGACCCCAGCGTAGCTCACGGCTAAACCCACGGTGCTCTTCTGTGGCACCGGGGTCTGTGACAGGGACAGTGGGGACATGCCAGTGCCACCGCTTGCAGCCACACATGGGGGCCGGATCGCCCAGGCTGCAACGGGGGAACTTCCCGGCTGGATAAATAAAGCCTTTAACCGGACAACGTGGGGCTCTGCAGCCCCAGCGAGGGGCACAGCGAGGAGCCTGGCTGGACACAGCTCCCCGGGCCCACCGGGGCTGGACACGAACCCCAGAATTACCAGTGAGCAAACACGACAAGGGAAGCGGATCAGGAGACATCAAAGCAGGGGGGCGATGAATATTTCATGTCCTGGCCTACATACAGCCCGGTTCTCCCCGCCCTGCGCTCCCGGGGGTCCCCTGCAGCCCCTGATCACAACAAAGGGGAGTTGCAGGTAGGCGGTGCCGCCCCACCAGACCCCACGGCCGCCCCTCAGCTGGACCTTCAGCATCCCCCCCTGGGTCCACAGCTGCCCCACTAGATCAGTGACATCCCCAGCCAGACCCCCAGATGACCCACCAGACCATGTGCATCCACTGCCGGACCCATAGCCACCCCACCAAAACCCATACCTGGACCGCGAGCATCCCTGTCTAGACCCATAGCCAGCTCACAGACTGCGGGCATCACCCCGCTGCCGGACCCATAGCTGCCCCACCAAAGCTTGGGTATCTTCGGCTGGACCCATAGCCACCTTGCCAAATTGCCAGCATCCCCGGCTGAACCCACAACCCCCTCACACAACTGAGGGCACCCCCTCGCCGCCTTGCTGAACCCCACTGCTGGACCCCCGGCATCCCCCACCATGGGCAGACGCCGAGCATCAGCCCCCCGAACCCTACTGCCGGACCCCGAGCATTCCCCCCACCACCGGACCCAGGGCATCCC
>WKFP01013892.1:173864-189548 GCA_011057875.1 Pterocles orientalis
GTTTTTGTTGGGTTTTGGTTTTGTGTTGTTTTTTTTTTTTTTTTTTTAAGGGAGAAGGCTCCGGGCAGCCGGGCTCCGCGGGGCGCGCAGCGGGCTGGGGGCCGCCCCCGCCGCGGGCTGTGCTGGCACACCCCGGCCCCCGGCGGAGGGAACCGCCTGGTCGCGCCGGGAACACGCGTGGGAGCGGCGGGCTCGCCCCTCGGTGCGCCTCTGCCCGTGTGGCCCCGCGGGTGAGGGGCTGGGGGGCCGTGGGGGGCTCTCACCCGAGCGCCGCGGGCTGCGGGGTTGGGTTTACCTGGCGGCCCGAGCGGGTGGCTGGAGGGGATTTTCAGGGGTTAAAACCCGGGTGGGTTGGGGTTTGCTTTATTGAACAGTTGTAACACATGGCGAATAGCAAGGTGACATGGTGTTTTGTCAGATTCTGCACTGGAATCTGTGCATCTCCGTCCCTGGGAGGGACACCTTGCCGTCCCAGGGGGTACAATCCATGTTCCCCCATCTCTGAAGTCAGAAGTGTAGAGGGAAAGCTGGGGAAGACAAACCACATCCTGGGCCTCCCTGGGGAGCCCGGGTAGCTGCAAGGCACTTCCGAGGCAGCGGTGACCATGACCCCCAGGACATCTGCCCTGTCTTTGCTGTGACAAACACCTGGGGGGTTAATACACCCTCAGGTCACCCCTATAGCTGGTGCCAGCCTCCAAAACGAGTTGGAATGGAGCTATGTGCGTTCCTGGGGTGCCTGGACCCCAGCTAGCAGCATCACCCCATGCAGGGCCAGGCGAGGTGTGATTCCCCCAAGTCCCGCTTGGGCAGGTGGGCACATGAGGACAGTTCCAGTGCTGTGTCCCCTTGCTTCTCAGCACCTTCACCTCCCAGCACAGGAGGCAGTGGGGAATGCCCAGCCTTCCCCAGCACAGACCAGTGCCAGGGCGCGGGCGCAAGGCTCAGCCGGGCACCCCGATGCTTGCCCCAAACCCGTTGGTGCTGCCCGACCAGCCCTCCTGCCTCCCCCATCAGCGATCCACCACAGCGCTCCCTGTCACTTTATCCTCCAGGAAGAAATGGGGTGAAGCCGTCCGCTCCTTAAACCCCCATTTAGCCAGTTTATGAGGTGTGCTAGGCTGCTGGCTGGCTCCAGTGACCCATGGGCTGTGTTTCCCCAGGCAGCACCCCTGCCCACCCCATCGACCAGCCCCTGCAGCCACTCAGTGGGGATTTCTGCAAACCCCATTAGTCTGAGCAAGACCTGACACTTCACAAACAAATTTGGAAGTTAAGTTCCGGAGAGCTATGTGGCAGAGTTTTCCTTTCTGTTTCTCAACCCCCTCTGCCTTCCTCTTTTTGAGTTATTAAAAAAATATTTCCCATGACACTGGCAAAGGCCAGCGAATCCATGAGTCACCAGGAACAAGGAGTCACGCACGCACCGATCCATCACCCCGGCCAGCACATCGGAGGGGCCCTTCCCTGGGAGGAGCCGCCGCTGATAAGGTCCCTGCAGAAGGACTGAGCTGGGCACAGCCACACTTTCCCTCCAGCCTCCTGCTCCCTCCAGGGCTGGGAGAGGGCGGCCGGGCTCCCTGCACACCCGTGGGGCTGCTGGTGCTGGAGAGGGGCTGGGTTGGGGGTCACAGCCCTGCCTGCTCCTTGCTGGAGCATCAAACCACAGCCTCGCTTCTACTGAGGTTTTTTGGGGGTGTTAATTCACAGCCACCCCCTCTGCCATCTGAGAGGGATGGGATTCCTTGACCTAACGTCTGCCGTGGGATTAATTAACCACAGGGCGTGGGGCAGCCCAGGGGTACCGCTCTGCTCGCTCAGAAGTTAATACTTCCATCGTACTGTAGGGCAAAGTGGGGGCAAGTTAGTACCTGGAGTCCCCCACGCCTTCTCCCCGCTGCACTCACACAGGGACGCAGGGACGCTCCCCCCTCCCTCCCCATCCCAGGAGCACCCGCTCCCGCAGCCCCGGAGGAGCTGCTGCCGGAGGGGAGCACCCGGGGGAGCAGGGACCCGGCCCCAGCCCCGGCTGAGCTGGTTAGGGTGACTCAGCCCCTGCTGGATCCAGCCCCAAATCTAAGATGCAATTATGACTTATAAATATTAGAATTTTGTTTTCCCTCTTTTGCAATCAGCTCCCTTTCTAAGGCTCTCCTACCATCGTCGTTTTCATCTCCAGCGGCACTGGCCCATTGCTGGAAGGCAAACGGCAAAGGTGCCGGACCGAGCCCACGACGTGATCTCTTCTTTGGAGAAGATGCCAACGTGCAAATTGAAAATGGCAAATAGATATTCTCTAAAACCACCCTCTTATCTTTTGGGCTCAGATTCAGGAATGTGCCCTCACAGGACTCTGACATTAAACATGCAGCACTGGCGATAATGCGATTTAAAACCATTCAATTTTCAGCAACCCAGCACACCTCGGTGCGGTCCTGAGCCTGATGGACACCCCCAGCTGCCCGCTTTCCCTTCCCTCCTGCCTGGCTCCAAGTATTTATCTCTAAACAGCCTAATCTACTTTTTTTTTTTTTATCCCCAACTAGGGATTTCAGTCTCTTCCCTGAAATTTACTTTCTTGAGATGATTCTTTCTCTTCACTTTTAAATACCACCGATAAAAGCCACCCCGGGGAGAGGAAGAGGGTCACAGAAACTGAAAACCTCGTGCTTTCAAATTTAAAAAAAGTAGAACTGAATATTTCTGGTGGCTCAGTTATTACAGCACGTCTCGAAATTATATTCTAACAGGAAATCAAAACGTGCTCAGGTATTTCTGTGCTTTCTTGCTGACCTTCACACAAGTTCCATCAGGAAAAAGAAGAATGAGAGTTACCACGCGCAGAGCGCTGTCACGCTCATGAGTAAGTACGGACGTGACTCCTTCCCCTCCAGGCGTGAGGATCAAACTGCTCCATGGGGCTCCTGAAATCTTCCGGTGAAGTTAAGAGGGTGCTTTTGGGCCCAGTAATTGATCCGAGCCCTGACCTCTCCAGCGTAGCTGTGGATTTACAACAAAACATCTATTCATCTCCAGCCAGATTTATTTTTAAGCATCCCCTTGGCAAGCGTGAATAAGTTTTGTCTAATGGATTCTGCTCCTGAGGCTAGCTGTGCTTTGTTCACTGCAAATTCCAAATATATTTGCACAAATTATTACTATTAATAATATAATGGTTGTGTCTGAGATGCTGGACAGACGCAGCAGCAGCCACGGCTCCTGCCCTGGGATTTTACCATCATTGAGCTTTACAGCCCTGCAAATAGTGGGTGTGTGATGGCAGAGATCGGCACCGCCGGCCCCGTTAGGGAAGCTGCACTTCGAGCTGATTTACTGAGGGTGACTGACCAGAGTAACTCCCGCAGAACGAGCCGTCTGGCAATAGTTCATGGTGGAAACACCAATTCTGGCCATTCTGTCCCGCACTGAGCATCAGGGCTGCAGGAGCCGAGCGGCAAACACCAGCATCCCGCAGGTTGTGGGATAAAAATGGGCAGCTGAGAAGAAGTCACCAGGAGGACTCAGGACAGCTCAGGACCTGTCACGTCCCTCAGCGTGGTGACAATCTGCCGGGCAGAAGGGGCCCTTAACCCCAGCAGCGAGGTGGCCCCAGCCAGGAAGTGTCACTGCAAAATTCTCTGGGGGAAACGACGGCGGGGAAACCACTGACTGGGTGACGTGCAAATGTCTGATAAGGAGGCACAGAGTTCACCAGCTGTGGGGGAAATTATCTGTGTGTTCAATACAGGCACATCATTTCCCGTCAGGTTTCTGACTGATAAAATACGATGTTCCGATACAATCCGAATGAGGTGTCTTGGAATAGCTCATTCGGGCAAAAATCCGACACTTTCTGCTTCTTGCCTCAGCTCGGCAGAAAAGCTACACGCAAAATGTTAGCATTTCCCAGCAGTGGAAATTCCGCTTTTTGGCCAGTCTCGGTATCAATAGAAAAGAGCCGTTGAGAAAAGCCCACAGAAACTCATCCAGATGAGATTTATAGCCCTCGTTCCGGCTCGCTTTGCTAACAGAGCAGCAGAGGGATGGCTGGCTAGCACAAAGCTCTGGTAGCCACATCCAGACGACCCTGCCCCGGGGGCTGTGGTGTTCCCGCGGTGGCAGAGGAGTCCCAGGCAGCCACCCCGGCCGCTCACCGCCCCGTGAGCAGCTGCAGCCTGCGCCAAGCAGAGCCGGAGCAGACACAAGGGTGTTTCCCCTTAATCATCCAGTCCCGGTCCTTCGAGCGAGGGATGGGCTAAAGGAGGCCAAAGTCTGAATCTGAAAAATTTAAACCAGATGACATTTGGAGCCGTGCTCGGTTTAAAGTGAACTAAATAAGGGGGAAGGTGGGGAGCAGAAATGGTTGCAGCTTTTCCCCTTCTGTCAAAAATTTCTCCATTCGCCGCAGAGGCTGACACTCAGGGACATCTGCTCCAGCCACCCAACGGAGCCGCTGTGGCACGAGGACCCTCTCCTGTGCAGACCCCAGCAGCCGCGGTCCAGACCCACCCAGCAGGCACCAACGTGCAAGAGCTGCCCTCGGGAAGCAGGAGGGATGGGACCCCACAAACCCCACGTCGGCAGCAGGGCTCCTGCCAGAGCAGCAGCACAAATAGCAGCAGAAGCGTCTGGAGCTGGTTCCCTCAGCCCAGGGAGCAGCTTTGCCCTGCAAGAGCTCGCCGGTGCCCGTTGCAGTCCAGGCTCTAGCTTTGGGTGAGGTGGATTTGCAAGTTGAGGTGGCTTGTGCAGAAGCAGCGGCCAAAGGGAGGACAGTGGGAGCTGCTATGGGATGTCCCAGGGCAGCGCTGGTGCTGTCTGTGGCCCCATCCACGAAGAGGGTCTGGCTGAACTTGACACTTACAGGGGTGGCACGCGAGAGGCTCAGACAGCTTCTGACAAGAAACAAGGGGACGGTCCAGAGCGCGGGTTTCACAAATGAGTGCTGTGTTTAGTGTGTAAACAGGACCTGAGCAGAGCATGGCTCTAGCGACACAGCTCCTTGCCTAGGACCGAGGGCAGGAAGAAGTGAGTCCTTCCACCCACAGCACCCCCGCTTTGGGAGCTGAGCTCTTCGGGTGCGACAAGAGACGTCAGCCAGGCAACAGATGTTTTCAAAAAGCAAAGATGTGATCCAAAGCAGGTTCACCTTGTACCTACCAGCCAAAAAGGCTGGACTCGAGCCATGGAGGAACCCGTCACCCTCTCTGCTGTACGTCGTGGCAGTTCTCGGCAGGACCGCGGCTTCCCGGTGCATGGCTGCTCACGCCTCCAGCAAAGCAGGGAGCAGGGAGCAGCAAAGCGACACCGGGGCCTCCAGGCAATAAATGAAACTGGGGGAGCTGGGAGGAGGGAAGCCAGCGACGCGAGAGGCTGGGGATTGCACAAGACCAATCTGTGCGTGCTGGTGAGAGCAGGATCTGAACGGGTGGCGTGCAGCACGCACAGCACCATAGTGCTCGCTTATCACAGAACTCAGAAGGGTAATACTGGATTGTTTTAACCCCTCATGGCTCAGGGGTAGGCTGAAGTGCATGGTACAGCTTCCCGGGGCTCCCAAGGAGATCTGTCCTTCACCAGAAGTTACATCTGCTGGTCGAAAAAATCATCAGGGAGGAGAAAGCTGCTAAAGGGCTGATTACAAGGGGATACCCTTCTCCCTCCTGGATGCTTCTCCACGTGTTCTGTCTTTGTATCAGTCCTTGTAGGAGCAGGTGGCACCCACGGGTTGTCACTGGCAGGTCAAATTTGGCTGCAAGGACAGAAGAATGGCAATAGACATGAATCTACAGGGTGGAAGCAACAAGAAGGGCATGAGGGTGAATTACGATGACAGAAAAGCCACAAATTGGGAAGAATCAACATGAAACAGGAAAATCAGCCAAATTTCAGGGGAGAAGAGGCAGGAAGTCAAGTTCATTGTCCTGCAGTTGCTATCCCAAAGCAAGAGACATTTGGACCAGCTGCTGCACACTGGCCTGGGTACCAAAAGCTGGAGAACACCCCCACAAACAACCGCTCAAAAGCCACAGGCTACCAGAGAAGAGGAGGACCTTGGACCTGCAGTACCTGCCAATTTAAGAAATGCAAACATTGATTACTGCCCGTGTCTCTTGCCAGGGAGAAAGGGAATGCTCCCTAACCAAACCACCCCTTCTGGTTGGATGAGGAAGAGGAGGAGGGTCAGATCCCTTCCCAGTGCCAGAGCTGGCAATCAGCCTCGTCACCAAACAAGCCGCCGTGCGCTGGGCTCCAGCACTCTCCATTCATCACCCCGTTTTGTCACTACAGCCAGTCTCTGATGCCCCATGAGATTAATAAACAACTAAATCAATACAGTCATCTTGATCCCTGCAGGCCACAGGCTGTGAACAACACAGCTTCTGCCTGAAAGAGTATCAGTGGGTAAGAGAGGCTCCCAAGAGAGAAGTCCAGCACCCCAGCTCTCAGCTGCCCCAAAATTCACACACACACACACACACACACACACACACACACACACAGAACAGTTCAGCAGTGCCCTGGGAAAGAGACACTGAGCAGGTCCTCTCCTCCTACAGCTTCCTGATTTTCTCCTCGAGCATCATCACATCCAGCCTTGACCCTCCCTGAAATCCAGGCACTGAAGGAATATTTTCACATTCTTTATGACAGGCTGGGAAATAATCTTATTGACTTGACGAGGGGGCTGCTCAGCAAACATCACTCCTCTTCAAAGATGGCCTCGAGCTCTTCAGTTCCCATCAGTCGGGAACCTCACCAGAATCTCTCTGAAGCAGAGAGAAGTGTGTGTACGAGAATGAAAGTAAATTAGGTCTGAACAAGATTAACAGGGATTTAATTGAACTATGTGAACTGGAACTCCAGTCACGAGCTACTTATTATCCAGTCCCAAGGGAGGGTGCTACTTGCGCTGGAGGAGCACAAGGATGCATTGTGAGCGTGGGACAGCTCCAGGGGACGGCGATGGCCACAGCTCTCAAGAGAAGCGTGGACAGAGAGGCACGGCTGTTGAACACGATCAAAAACGAAGCAAGGAATTCTCAGCTCCCTGCCATGTTTCTTCAGAGCTGAGGCTCGGCCTGTTGAGGGAAAGGAACTTTGTAACATGCATTAGCAGAGGAAACCCAGCTCTCGGCCCAGCTCCTGGGCGGCAGAGCAAGGTGCTGTTCACCGAGGTGCTGCTACTGGCTGGGACCTGGAGACAAACCTTTGAAAACCTCTTATTCAATAACATTGACTTAATGAGGTCTTCAGCTCCCTTTGGGATGTTAATTACAAAACAGCCTAGAGAAAAATGTTTGGGAATTAAAGGAGTCACCATGCTAGTCCTTCTCTCAGTTTGGTTTTCCAGTGAGCGAACCAAACAGGCGCTTGCCAGAGCTTGGCTACCACGACAGGCTTACGTTGGACTTACCATGGCCGAGAAGATCCACCAGACAGCTCCACACTCCAGCCATGTAAACCTGAGCTGCAACCACACACCGAGTTGCTACTGAAAATCCCTGTTACCACTCTACTGAATCCCCGTCTAATCCCCTGCTCATGTTATTAACATCATGCCTTTATTACTGCTACCTTCATGGAGGCTCTCAGAGCCAAAATCTCTCAGGAGAGGCAAATTAATTTAGTCATCGCACCATTTCCTCCTTCCTTCCAGGAAGCTGAAGCTGTACTGGGAGATAGTTTGCTACTTCCAAGTCAAACAGAGATACACACACGCCTGGCAGTATTAACTAACCAATTTCTCACAGATTAAAGGATCTGAAAGGCTTTCCCTTAATGGACCATTTATATGAATAGGTTATTTATGTCCCTGTGTTCCTATAGTCTGAGAGTTCTGGCAGCTTTCACAATGAATGCATGGAAGGAGGCAGCACAACTTCAAAAAGAGATTTCTTTTTAAACAAAGAGATTATGATTGTATTCATTACATATTTCAAGAGAAACTAAAATACATGAGACATTGGTAATCTTCAAAAACATACTGTAAGTTCAGGCAACAAGAGCGTTCAAGCAGGTGAAAAGCTGTTAGGAACAGACTGGAAAATCTATCTTAATCCCTCTTACCCCCAACAAAAACAAACCCCAGTATCCATGATTTCTACTCAGCAATGAGTAAACCAGCCTGCAAACAGCTGATGTTGATGTAGTAGCCTGCTATTTCAGGTAACAACCACACAGTGCTCACTGCTAACTGGTTCTTAGCTGTAAAGCGCTTCTGTATTTTGGGCAATGTGTCTGCTACTCCGTTAAAGCATTAACCCCACCTTTAGGTAACCTGCAGAAAGACAGAGCTGTTAGATAAAACCATCACCATCCTCATTTATTAGAATGGAAGAAATGATCTGCAGTACCTACCCAGGGCAGTAGCAACGCTTTTCTTTCCCCTGCAGACCACAGACAGGGACACAGGTCTGTGATGGAAACTCAGCACAATGTTGTTCTTTGTTATTTGTGTGGGGAATTTTTGTAATGTTTCTTTGTATCGGGAACTCAAAGCAACTTTAGAGTGCTTGTGTCTCCCATGCTTTGTTCTGCACTCCTATTATTGCCTTTATGTAGTTAAAAAAACCGCAAAAAACCAAAAATAAAACACTGAATTTAAAGCAGAACTCTAATCTGGATTTTAAGCAGTGCAACTTGGTGTCAGCATTCTGGCTAAGAGAAGCAGAGAGCCAGGAGCAAGGAAGCAGTGAGAGGCTAGAATCAAACTGGCCCTGGGATCCCTCTGCCTCACCCACCAAAACAGAGAACGTGGCGGTTTGTAACACTGAGGGTTTCTGTAAACGTGTTAAAGTACAGACAACACAACCCTGCTACCGTATCTGGGCTCACGAGGTATTTGTGAATTGAGGATGGGAGTCTATGTATGCAAAAAGGATGGCAGACTTGCAGCCCTGGCAGAGAACCCTTTCCTTCAAAGCTGTTCTGAACCCTGGGTGCGCCTACAAGAGCAGGTTCTCCTCCCGTTGACTCATTTGTGATCAAACAAACCAAGATGTGAGCTGGCATCAGGAAACTCGAGCTGCTACAGAGACTCTGTGGCTACGTCACCACCTATCTCTTTCCAGTCCTGTCTAGTCGTATTTAAATCTAATACTAGATTGTCCCTGGGCCCACAGAGCCAGCGCCTGAAGGAACGTGGTCTATATGTCTCTTGCCATATAGTCACGCTACACAGCCAGCTTGCCACCCCTTGCATCTTAAAATACCACATCTCCTCAGGCTGAGATCATATTTAACTTCAGGAAGAATTCAGCAAGAGGAGATGCAGCAGAATACAGCAGGTAAGGCTGGGAGGGAGTTTGCAAATGCGACAAACTCCAGCAGTGTCGAAATGGAGCACATGGTTAGGACCCAGCCAGCTGACAGGAGGTTTATCAGCAGTACAGCGAGGCAGTGCTGGCTGATATGTGACCAAAGCAGCACTCCAAGACTCCCACCTCAGAGCAGCTTTTCTCCAACATGCAGTACCTGGTCTTCTCGAGTTTCCAAGACCACCCCACGAGCATAGGCATTGAATTCTTCACCTTCCAGAACCAAATTGTTCTCTGATTCTTGTAGTCATTGCCCCACCACAGCCTCAATTCCCTGCAATGTACCTGCTTTCAAGGGTGGGAATAGAAAGGAAAAGTGCATGGGTGGGGAATAAGAAAGAGGTAGCGACGCTTGGGAAATGAAAGCTTTCATCTACAGCAGTCTGGAATCTGATGAGTTATTACCTAAAGAATTAAAGAATATGACAAAGACATTATTATTAAGCCATAAAATGCAACTATGTATTTCAGACTAGATGACAGCAGAGATGAATACAAAGCTGTGTAGTGTGGTATCCTTGATCCATTTGATCCCTCAGTCTTCAAAAAATACAACACAAACCGGTATTCAAAGTAGCAAACCCATGCTCCACCTTCCACAGGGACTTTACGACAAATCCTAGCCAGCATGGAGGAGCTAGGACAACAGGCCCCTGTACCCACCAGAAACGACAGAAGTCACTTTTATGCTGACTGACACAGTAATCATGTCAAATGAAGTCCTGGACGTACGAAGTCCTCTTTGCCTGTAAGAAATCTATAGCAGAACCCCACCCCTTCCACTCTTCTAAGTTCCTTCTCCCTTGTCCCCGAAAGGTAAAGTATGGAAATGCCGGAAAATCATTTAACATAGTTAGTTGTCTTTGATGTCATCTCCAAGGAAGTATGATTATAGGTGATTATTTCGTCTTTTGCGGCTCATTGGTCATGCCTTTATCGTTTCTTTTTGGTTTCCTTCTTGGGTTTCTTGCTTATCTGTGGAGCTGTTGCCTTTGGCTTCTTCACTGTCTCTGAATTCTTAGTCTCAAAACTGTCCGAGTCCTACAAGAATCAATTAAGAAACAGTCAGTAACTATTTTTTTTTACAATTTGCTGACAGCTCACTTGGGGAATTTGAGTAAAAGCCAAAGGAAGCAAACGCTGGGTATCTCTGTTGGAACACATCTATATCAAACTGAGTCCACATTTGATGAGACTCGAGCAGCACCATCTCTGCTTCTTCCGCACGTGCCTTCTGATGAGTGTGAGTCTATGCACAGAAACAGCTTGCTACCAGAGCAGCCGTTAAAAGCTTAAGTGTCTAAAACAGGCTTTGGAGAAGAAAAACAAACTCAACTTTAAAGGCAAGAAGAAAATCAACACTAAATTAAAACTATTCAAATTAGGAAAAGGGGAAGATGCCATATAATCACAAGCATGCATGGAAACATTCAGCAGGTATTTCTGCCAAATGTTAATCAGTATCGTGTGCAAGACAAAAAATATTCCACAAAACAGTAGTAAGAACGTGAAGTTCAGAGCCTCTAAACTAAGCCTAAAATCCAGGGAGGGAGTTGCAGGCAAAGCTTTCTTCACCTGGACTAACAAGGAGTGCTTAGATATGCTGCTTGTTTCCTTCAGGGGAGATGACAGATAATATTTCAGCCATGGGAAATAAAGTCTAGTTATCTTGTAAAAACACAAGGGAACAGCGCCAGTCTCATCTGAGAAAGCGCACACATGCAGATTGCCTCCTTTCATTAAATGCATTCGAGTATAAATATTGCTTTAGCATCTTGGTTTCTACCAGTCTGAGTGTGCCAACTGGAAAAGGACACACAAAAAAATGGCTGAGCAAGACGTGCTAGTTTCAAGCTTCCAAGACAGCGCTCCAGATAATGGAGGGGGAGGCGAGCATCTGACAGCATCCTTTTAATCAAGGAGCTTGGTTCAAACGTCTCTCAAGTTACTGGGCTATTACAGTTCACATCTGTGTGGCTTTCCAAGGAAGGAGACTTGGCTGGCTTTCCAAAGGCTGTAAGTGGCGCATGGGGAGCTGGCAGGCTCTGGAGAAATGGAGCAGTACGCAGTTATTACTCAGGGATGCAGTGTGCTGCTGCCGTAAAGTGAACACTGCTGCCTTCTAATGTTCAAACCAAGGTAGACTTCAAAGCCTGAAGCCTCCAAGACAGAGAAGCTCCTCAATATCCTACCGAGACTCAAGCATCATTCCCAGGATCTGGAGGGGCAGCCTCTGGTGTTTATGGTCTTGTAAATTAGTCATGTGGACAGTAAATCAAGCGGACAGTATACATATGGAGAAAATAAAAAGTATAGCATGGAAACATCAAAGCATGCTTGCAAACTTAAACAGTAACAGCTCCTTGAGCTTTATTGTTTTAACTGGGGGCCTGGTCTTCATTTTCCCACTTCAAACTAAAGCTCACACTCTTTCCAGCTTTCAAGAATCAGGTTATTCACTGTTTTTCAAAAAATTATCAGAAGAAACCATGGACTCTGACTGACTGGTGCTGGTGGCTGCAGAATAACGGTGCAAGATTTACAATGCCACTGCGTCATGACTGACAGCTGCCTGCTTCATCTCCCTGCTGGCAGGACTAGCAGGAGGGAGTGTGCCCCCGTGCCGGGGCAGCGTCACTAATCCAGTACATCAGCACAACCTCACATCGCGCCAACAGTTACAGGTGAAAGAGCTGGGTCACGAACTGTATCCTTCACACTGTACCTCACCCTCAGGCATTCCCTTCCCCAGACAGGCTGAAAATTTCCGTGCTTCCTCTGCACAAGAGGGAGCAAACATGGCAATAAGGATAGCCTGAAAACAAAACTTCCCACGCTGAAATGTTACTGAAAATACACCTCACACATTTACGACAAAATCTATATCAAACCACCAAACTTGCAGCCTGATCATCAGCACTGAAATATCTGTCCCCAGCACCGCAGACACCACCAAGCACATGGAGCGCTTCTATCAGAACAGCCAGGCATATGCAGGTCATCCCACTGGGGCCCAGCCGAGGAATTGGGAGTCCTGTAGCTCACCTCAACCTTCCACCTTAACCTTCTCCTGTACTAACTGCATCACAGGACCCTCCACTTGCCAGCACAGGGTCGGGTGTCAGTACTGAAAACTGCCTTCCTCACGTTAGAATACACTAGAAATTTCACCTGTACCTTGTTTCCAAAAATTGCACGCAAACTAGAGCCTGAAGTCATTTCCTGAAAGGCAGGTCCTGCAAAGGGAACTCCCTGCCTGGCAATTAATAAAGCAAATCAGCAGCAGGATGACAACAGCGGGTTGGGACTAAAGCCTCCTCGTGTGCAGTCAGGAACAGCATCTACATTTAACACACCTTGCTAGTGCTTCAGGTCACTTTTTTCACTGATATTCAGAGACCCTGGCTTGCGTATTTGTTCCTGACTTTCTAATCTGGGGGTAAATCACGAGTCAAAAGCTGGCGGTGGGAAAGCTAGAAGGAAGGAAAGAGAATGAATGACAAAGCTGTCATCAATCCCAGGGGCAGACCACTGCATCTCCATTAGCTACTCAGTTCCTTCCCATCCTATTTTCTCCGACTCTACCCATCTCTAGCAATATTAAAGAGCACTGCTTACTGTCTTATGGGACTTTGAAACTGGCAGGATGATGGCTAGCACACAGATAAGCTGGAAAATGGCTCCAAAGAAGAGTCCGTAGCGTAGCACATTCTCCATGAACGTAGGCTCAGGGATTTCAGGTGGGGAGAAATCCAACTCGGCAGCCATCGTGAGCGTACCCTTCTTCTTCTCTAATGCTCTCAAGAAGACTGGTTACTAGAAGGGAGAAAAAAAAAAAGAGCAATTATTTGCATCATGCTTTCTGGTATTCACTTTCCGTTATCAAAAAATGACAGACTACCTCATGCAGGTTTTCTGAAGACGCCTTGATCTACAGACCCAAGAACAAAGAGGGAAATGGAACCTGCATTTTATTGGGATGCTTGTCTTTTACCACCTGCCTAAGAGAAGAGTCCTCACCTGCTAGTATCAGTCCATTTGCAGGTGAGGGGAAGAAAAACAAAATATGAACACTATTCATGAAACAATAGGGGAAAAGCTTAATAAGCAAGAATATATTTCTCCCCGAAGTCGATTATGCAAGATATTATTAATTTTCACTTACACTGTATATGTGGTCACAGCCTCGTTGCTTCAGATGGTGTACAAAACCAACTGCTACTTAAACAAACCACACAGAAGGCACACCTGTTGAAGATGGAGGAAGGAGTTATGTGTTTAAAGTTACGCATGGCTTTAGTGGCCAGTGACACTAAGCCCCATATACCCTGCGATGGTCACACAGGTAGTTTGTGGCAGAGGTAAGTATTGATCCCCTGGGTCCCAAGATAGCTTCTCAGCCACGAGACCTTTCTTCCTTCCTTTATCTTTTGCTAATGGAGTTGTCAATTCATCCTATGAATGACTAATGGCTTTCTGCAATAACGGAGAACTCTCCTGCCAGAACTGCTGGAGTATGCCACAGAAAGTCCCAAAAGGGAAATTCAATTAGTCTGAGATGCCATCAGAACACAGTTGTGATTACTGTCTTACTCAGTTTTCCTGACCTGTATGATCCTGGTGTGTACTTATTGAATCAGCACTACTTATTGGTACTTACAGTTCTCTGTGTTACTAAAGCTTGGGTGTGAGACTGGGCTGTGTGTACGTTTCAGCTGAATGCTACTAATCTCCCCCCTAGTAATAATTTCCCAAGCAGGCTCTGTGCTTCTCAGGCTAGGAAGAGATTTCTACAATCTGCAGTTGTGACCCAGTTCAGAAAGATGGTAAACTCAGAGTATAATCTGAGTAAAGTTACAGCTGGTAAATCTGAGAATGAATCAACAACTCAGTGCTGTTGCATAAGAGGCAAATGTCATTTGGGGGCATACTCAAAGGAGTGGTTTATAAATTACAATAAATAATTGCTTTAATTAATCTCAAGTACGGAATATTAATTTGAATTTTAAAGGAGAGGAAAAATTTCCAACTGCACAGACCTCCCGCCACTGGAACACAGAGACTGTGGAACCCCTGTTAGTGGGGATTCAGAAAAGCAGATCACGTAAGCATTTGCCTGGGATGGCGTGTGAGTATATATAATCCTACCTTTGAATCAGGAGATACGAACAGGTGACTCTCATGGTCCCTCCCAGGTTTGTACTTCAGTGAAATAAATTTTTCAAAATCTGATTAAAATTCAGTAAACAAGGGCCACATGGGACCTGTACGTGAAGCCAGAACACACGCTGGGCTGCTCAGGCTCAGCAAGTCCCAACACTGACCCAAAGGCTGCACCGGACACAAAACGGTGTCAACAAAGCAAACATAAATGTGGCTCATCCCTCACTGCTTTTAACTTCTAAAATGTCCTCTACCCCAATGCACTACGGCAGGAGTTCCTGAGCAAGAATCAGAATCCTGGGAAACTCCACCCTTGAGCTGCATTTTATCTTGACTTTATTTTTGGGATATCTTTTGAAAACACTATTCTCGCCCACCCCCTTCCTCAAACAGCAGGAAGGGATGTTGCTTCATTCCTTACCCAGAGTTTTCTCAGGACAAACTCCTACTGATAATCCTGATTCATACACCTGAAAAACAACACACAAAAATAAACCAGAAAAGGAAACTGACAGAATGAAAAAAAAAACCAAACTCCATCCTCATCTTCTGCAAATCTCCTCTCCTTTCCCTTTTTCTATTAGACCTCCCTTAAGGATATTAAAAATTTTCTAACAAATCCCAGGTGACTTGACCAACATCAAGAGCTCTCATGCAGCCTGGCAGCAGCTGCCACTACCATTTCAAGCTCTGACCCCCATGACATACG
Source organism: Pterocles orientalis (assembly GCA_011057875.1). Taxonomy (NCBI): domain Eukaryota; kingdom Metazoa; phylum Chordata; class Aves; order Pterocliformes; family Pteroclidae; genus Pterocles; species Pterocles orientalis. Next base: position 189,054 of record WKFP01013892.1, read on the forward strand.
CTCAGAGAAGACCTGACATCATGCTCCAACTAGTCATAGTACAGCATCCCTGCTTGCACAGTAGCCACAGCAGGCAACCTGCATTCAGACCATCGGTTTTCCCGCTGTCAGTGGAGCTGAACTAATATTAGCAGATTTTTTCCCCATTTAAAAAAACCTCCCGTGGTTAACACAACACCAAAACCTGCACATGCACAGAGACTAAACCCGATGCAAATGATCAGCCCAAAGTGGAACACTGGGAACCAGAGCTCAGCATCCGGCGGCACACTGCCTTCCACACCGAACACAAAACTTGCAAAGTGAGTTTTCTCACTGAGAACGCTACCTCCTCACGCTCTGCTTTGCAGCTAATCTGGCAGGTCCTCAGATGATAATGGAGTCTTCCTCCCTGTTCCTGAGAAGCTAACAGTTTCACCACCTCTTCTTGGCTAACATCTCTTCTCCACAGGTTATCAACCACCCTTTTCCTCAGACCACCTCACCTATTAGCAT
>WKFP01013892.1:189568-200058 GCA_011057875.1 Pterocles orientalis
ACCTCCGTCCCCACCGGCAGCGGGACCCTGCAGCCCTGGCGCGTTCTCCTTATTCCCGGGGTTTGGCTCTGGCAGCAACAGTGAAGACTCGCACTTCTGGCTTTGCGCTTCCAGGGGTTTTTATTTATTTTTAAATTTTTAATATCCCCATTCAGTATCCAGCTCAGAATGGAGATGTTCCAATAAGATGAGCTACCCAGGGAAAACCGGCTTGTGCTCTGTTTTGCCCCTTTGTGGTATTTGAAGACTCTGTTTTGCCCTGTCCCTCCCCTAACATCCCAGCAGTGCCAGGTGGGGTTTGCTGCAGAGCTTTTCTGTTGGAGAACCCAAAGACTTTGGGGAAAACCTGATCGGTTACTGATCTGCTGAAGGACTAAGGCATTTGCAGTAAAAGGATTTTCGAGGATGTTACCAAGCATTTGAATTAAATGGGTATTAATGAAAACAATTCCAAAAGTTTTGAAGAACTGGATTAAAAACCTTTCATCTTGTTTAGTGCAGAAGACTTTACAGACAACTGGAGGACGTGTAGGGCTATAAGCTGCAGAGGCCAGAGACACTTACACAAAGAAATTCTAGCGTAAAAATCCTATGAAAAAAATTACTCTTAAATAGTCACCAGTGCCCCTGGTGAATGGCTGAGCTGGCTCAGGGATAAATCCAGAGCTCAGGAAAGGCAGTAAATACTGCCCTTCAGCTCCCAAACACTTGGCTATTGAGGACACAAAAACACTGAGGACTGAGAAATAATTCAGTGCAAGTGAATGTCAGGAGAGATCCTATCAGTATGGATTAAACAACCAGATTAAATTCTTCCCAGTACTACCAGTACACTGAACTTGGTGGTGCTGCTCTCACACCTCCCTCCCCACGGGCTCTGACCCTCGCCGTTCGCAGGCAAAGGGGAAAACACACACTTAGATTGCAACCAGGACTGGAAGCTTTCTTCCTTTTTCCTCCTTGCCCCCAGCAGAAACAGCACAACTTATTCTAAGTAGAAACAGGCAGGTGGGGGACCTCCAGTTCCCCCCCAGGACTGTCAAACACTTTCACAGCAATGCCAGCTCCACACAGGAGACACTCCGCCCTTGAACCACAAGCAGGTGGTGCCATTAGCCCGCTTTGGCTGCACCTTTCGCCAGCACCACGCTGACCCATTCCTTCCAGCTGGCTGTGAAATGATAAAAAAGGAAGCTATTTATAAAAAAAAGGGCAGATTTTTCCAAAGCCTATGAGGTGTGAGTGGGATTCAACGAGCAGAAATGGCCATTTTGTCAGCACCCAATTCTAAGTAGAGACAGAGCTCAGGTGTGAAGGCTTTCTCCAAATCAAAGTCATCCTTAGCTTTTTCACTTCTTTCGACATTTTTTTCTTTGGTTTGCATTGCAGTATTTCCTGCATGTCTTTGCAGTGAGACCTGTTTATTACCATTCATCGTACATGTACCATATCCTTGTGCACCAAGGTCTTTTCATCCTCAGGTTGCATATTATTATTCAGCCAGGAAAAATTTGGTAACAACTGCTTTCATTTTTCAGCCCTTACTGGAAACGTGGCCTTCCTCACTCCCTCTCCATAAACTACATTTTACTTTCTTGATACCAGTAACACATCTCACTCAAATTCAATTTTTTTAATCAGAAGTTTTCAAAGCACTTTCCCAAGGTGAGCAATAATAGCAGCATTTGGATTCTGATGGGAAAACAAGTCACAGAAAATACATAGCCCAACACCCAGCCTGCCCTGATGGGAAGAGGTGTCCTTGGGGTAGCCACGAGACCCCCCTGAGCAGAGGGTGGGTGTTTGCAGATCCTCTCCTACACTGCCTCTCCATCCCAGAGGATGAAGGTCTCAGTGCTTCCAAAAATCAGGAGTAGGCTTCTCAAGTGGGGCACTGGCACCTAAGAATTGGGAGCCTGGTCACTGCAAGTCTGTGGCAGGGTTAGGATGAAGTCCTGTTCGTTGATCTGGGCTGTAATGTGCTGTGTAACCTTCTAGCCAGGACTCCTTTCCAAACTGAAATGAGAACGGTAAGACCAAAGACAAACTCCTTAATTACCGAGATTCACTGCTGGCATCTGAGCTCTGTCTGCCGGGGTTGGAAGAGGAAGGAGATGGTATTCAGAGCCAGAAATTCAGGAACCACTAACTCTCAAGGCTACAGCTGAGCGTAACATGCTGACATCTGGCTGAAACTCTTGGCAGTTCACTTGGGCGATGCTAAAACACTCCAGCAGCTCTGCTAGGAAAGAAACAGAGCCAGACAGGTATGGGCTCTATAAATGGATCTCACCCGCAGAGCTCATAGGCCTCCTGACAGATACACATCTCGCAGGCTGGTGCCAGTTGTTCTATTGTAGTCTCAGTGATACATTAATGTTTGAAGATTAAGTAGGCTTTGCAAGCAGGCTTTTAACTCTATGAGACAGTCTTTCTGATAGCACTCCCTTGCACATTTTGAATTACTGATTTCGCTATTTTTAATCTGATCCTTAGATCAGACTCATTCTTATAGTGCAAACTGTGCTCTAATCCAAAGGCACTCCTTCCTTGAAATTATTTTGATAAATGCTTGTATTCAGCTTCCTACCAATCTGAATTCCTCAAGGGAAAATTGTCCCCAGGAAAACTATTGATGTTCAAAGGATTGAATCTGAAGGATCTGAAGATCCAAATCCCAGCACTTTATCCTTCCAAGGTGGAGAAACCAAGTCTTGTATGATTTTCTAATGGCAAGTCTCACCACACCTGCTGGGTTCAAGTTTTGGGTCCTTTGTTGCTTCCTTAGAAGTAACTGACAACGCAGGCTAAATCTTGTCTCTCTCATCTCATTTTTGTTTGCTCGCCTGCCACAGAAACGATTGCATTTTTGCAAAGAACTTAGGAATGAAACGTACTGCGTACACACCAGTAATGGACAATGTAATTAAATGACTGATGATCAACTTACATATAATGTGCCTTAGTTCTGCCACTTGGGATGAGAACCATTTGAACCAAAACATGTCCCATCCCACCTCTAAGGTAGCAAACCTGGGCAAAAAATATTACTTCTAATTTTAGGAAGTTCTGTTTAATTTACCATTAGGGCATTTGTGATAAGTTAGTCACCACCATGTCTCTCACGTAAAAGGAAACCAGAGAATGGTTGTGTGGGGCTCTCTCAGGAGTGGTGGGGATTGGAGAAGCTAGGGACCAACAGCCACTCTCTGTGCCATTCTGGAGAAGCACAGAAAAGTTTTTGACAGCTGAGAATTCAGGATGGGTTTTTGCCATTTGATGAGGGAGTTCTTACTGTCATTAGGTTCAACCTCACAAGGCGAGCAGGACCATTTCACACGCTGCTCAGCTTATCTGAAGTGATATGTTGTGCACCTGGAATAGACAGGGGCAATTTTTTAAAGCATGGGATGGAGTCCAGAGGAGGTAAAGCTAAGAGGAAATCAATACCTGGGAAATTGCTGCAGGATCCTAACACTGTGTGTCTTTTGTCAGCAAAGGACTGGCACTGAAATCAAACTAGCTGGCATGTGCCTCACCCAAGGACCGCAGGGAGGTTATGTCTGCATGGATGTGACTCTGAAATCCGGCAGTTCCAGCTGCAGAAGATACCTGTGGCAGCTCATACCTGGGCATATACTCCATTTGGCTCGCACTGGTGTAGGCTTGGGTTTAGAAGGCAAATAGACAGTTATCCATTGCTAACCTGAAGTGATGCTCTGGAGGAGGTAATTTGAGTGTTTCATGCCATATGTTTTGGGAGCCAGTGGATGCTGACAACTCTAGCTGTGGTCAGGAGGAGAGGTGGGGAGAAACTGTGAAGGTTCTAGGGACAAATCAAGAGATATTCTAAAGAGAAAAGGCTGTTCATTTTGCAAAACAAGTTTGTCATCTGTTGTGGCAAATTATTATTGATACTGCCACTGAAAGAAGTTCCCATGAGGAATGCTGTCAAACATCCCGTACATTTAGACTTTGAAAGCCACCCATACACACAGAGCAGCTCTCGGGCTGTGAGGAGAGCAGAACTGCAGCCAGAGCCACGCTCCTGTGCGGGCGGGGGGTACCAGCCCTATCTGCATGACTACCGATGAAAACAATGACCACTAGAACATAGACTACAGTTATTCACTCAGATATACCCTGCAACACAGACAGATGCAAAACTGGCTCCAAACAACACCGGATCCTATCACAGCCTGTTGCATCTTTGTCCAGAGATGTTAGCAGCCAGACCCCCTATGGTGGGACTCCAGCTGAGGCTGAACTGCCAGCAGCAGTGGGGATCACAGCTCTTTCTGCTGCAGGGGAAGCAGCCTCGCTAGCCAGAGGGAGAGCTCAAGGACTCGTGCAGAGGAGCTCCACAAACGACCCTTCTGGGTCCTGGGGAGATACAAAGGTTTTGACTAAAGCTGGGACAGGGAAACCCAAGGACAGAAAAGCTGCTCTATTTATACTGTTTCCGAACTCCTACCCTGTATACACCCGACAGAGCCTAGAGGGATTTTAGAAATTTCTGCTGCTTCCTACAATTAATCTGAAGTCATAAAGAGAGCTTGTTGAGGGAGTCGTGCTGGGTCCAGCTGTGCATGACAGGAACCCAGCCCAGGCACAGCAAGGAAACCCCGAGGATGATGAAGCTTTCTGTAGCCTTTTTGGAAGCAGCTCACTTGAGATATGAGTGTGGATCACAGCTCTCACCTAATCCGAGCTGGGCAGCAGGCAGCTACAAACAAATCAATTATAGACTGATTCCCCTTGATTTGAGCAGTATTGCCTGGTGTAGTACAGCAGCTCTGCATAAGGCCGTGGGCCAGGCAGATAGAGAATTAGCTCAAAACCACGCTATGGGATAATACCCTGAAACAGCGTAGGCTCTCGACTGGTTTAACAGCGTGGTCTGATTCATCTGTTCAGCCAGCCTAGCACCAAGCCAGTGGAAGAAAAAGAAGTCACGCTCTCACACATGAGAGAACATGAACAGATTGCTTCAAAAAGCAAAGGAAAATGTCCTTCCAGTTTGCAGAGACAGTGTGCAGCTGTGTGCACCAGTAAAGGGACTTTGGAAAACCTGCCCTGTGCTGCCTAGAAATCCTCTTCTCCAGAGTTCACGAGTAGATGGTACGAGAGACATACCTGCCTGATTCGCACGTCAGCTTCTCTCCCAATGAACAGGCTGGTGCTGTTTCTTTTGACAGCTGGAGGAACGCAGTAGTTCTTGCTTCTCCTCATGTTGTTGTTTCTCGATTTCAGTAGAAGGGCCCTGCTCAGCTGCTCAGTTCAGGGTCAGCTCCAGATCCTGCTTTGGTCTGTTCAATCCTATTTAATGATTTCTCTATAAAGTGGTCTGGTCCTGATTTGATACCAAAGAGAACGTGAGCCCCTGAAGCACTCAAAGCAGGGAGAGCCCAAAGGCATTGGTGCACATCTGTCCAGGTACAGAGTGACTGTGATTTAACACCATGGATTCATTCGGCATGCTGAGCTTGCTTAAGCCTTTCCACATGGTTGGTTGGTTGGTGCTTCTTGAGAGCCCACAGCTTGGAAGGAGGATATTGCTTCACTAACAAGTGAGCCAACCCCCTGCCTGTGCGGGTACCCACATGCACAGCAGATGCACTGTCCTTCCCAACGATCCACCTCTGCCCCTGATAGCTGTGACAAGCACTCTGGTGCAAGGTGAAGGCATTTGGCAGCAGGGAGGTATGCGTCATCTCACCTGCTGAAACTTTTTCCCAGTATCAAGTCACACAAGCCCTGGGACAGGAAGGTCTGGGTCCCCATCAATTCTGGGCATTATAAAGTCAATACTAAAAATCTGGCAGGTGGAACTCATGCTGGCACCTCATTTTTAACTCCTCTGAACTGTCCTGGTCTTATTGGCACCAAGGCTAAGTGTTCTTCTTAATAGGGCTTTCATAAACCTTGTTCCAGGAATGAAACCAGCTGCCAGCGCACGCAGCACACCAGGGAGGACCCTTCCCTTTTTTCCAGAGCACATGAATGGAGCAGGGCTCGCTGGCTGCTTTGTGTGCTTCATGTGAAGCTGGGATGCTTGCGAGGGACTGGAGCATGAACTGCCCCGCTAACGCTAGCAAGTGTGAGTAATAGAGGAGAAGGAGGAAAAGGCTGATAATCAAAAAGAAAATGGCAAAAAGATAAACCCTCCTGAGCAGGCAGTGTGAAAAAGTATTAATGGTTAACTCTCTCCTTGTGGAGTGGGAGGAAAAAAATGCAATTGCAAAAGGAAAGAGAAGTTTACCTTGCAAAGCAAATCCCTCATTAACCCTGCCAGATTATCATTGTTGTTATTTGCTTTTCACTCTTTGAACGATAAAGAGAGCATGGGAATGACCCTCAACTACCGGCATAACCCTCTGCCCACAACCTCCCTGCCTGCATCCTCACACACACAGAAAGGAGGATGCTGAACACAGCCTTTGAAATTCAGGAGGATAATTGATTCTCTGACGTGTAGAAGCCCACAGGACTCCTGAGGGAGCATAGGTATAAAAGAGGAGCTGCACCTCCCTGGCAGCCAGAGGACAGCTGGGGAGAGCCGAGTGTCCGCCCGGCTCAGCACGCGTCCGGGTCCTGCCCTGGCACCGGGAGGGGACAAACCCAGCAGGGCAAAGAGAAACGGCTCCAGAGGAGAAGTAGTATTCACAACAGGGGAAGGAAACACCTGGGCAGGAGACAATCGAGGAAGCATTTATTTTCTGAGGGAACGGTAAGTGTGAGTCTCTGTATGTGCCTTTAATAAGATAACGATTATTCGGAAATTGGAAACAAGTTATACTAAAATGCAGTCAAAGCTGGCATCAGTAATTAGCTTTGTCAGGTACAACATCCTTTATAGTATACAAGATTTTTTTGTACCGACTTATAGAATGAAACAATAATTGAACTATAGGAGAAGTGCAAATCAATAGAATACAGCTACAGGTGAGCCTTGTAACGCTTACTACCTGTAGCACAGGTTTTCTCTTTTGCTATACTAATGCGAGTTCCTTTTACTCTGGAAAATGAATGCTGTTTTACTCACCTGTCAATAAAACTGTGTTTGAGCCAGACCAAAGTGTGAGGAGAAAAGCAACGGTGTGTTACAGACAATGCGAAGCCAGCTACAACGAGGCAGAGTAAGGCACTTGAAAGGATTTCTGCTTTTCTAATGTAGTATTTCATAGTATAAATGTCTGAGCTTTATAAAACCACAGGGACAGTAGAAGCTTCATTTCATCTACATAGTAGTTTTTTTAGGAGTGATCGGGTTCAGAAACGCAGAGACTGTTACCCCATCTCTCCAACATCATAGTCACAGTGCTGCTGTTAGCGTCATGCAGGATGGAGTGAAGCTATTACGCTTTATCTGCTGGAATGGCGCTAAAAGCTCTTCATCTTAAGGGGAATGTATTTATTAATCATTTTGTCACATGCTGCCAGAATGGAAAGTAAGGTGTCCCTCACCTCAGGAGAATTTCTAAAGGTGACAAGGTTCTGCAGAGCTGTCAAGCTGCCTGTGTGCAGGGTGAGACTTCAGTTCCCCGGCTTCTCCTCTGAAAGAGCAGATATTTCTGGGAAAGGGGTAGGACTTTCATTTCAGAGTCCTTCCCGAGGGAAAAAGGGAGACATAAATGCCCAAAAAGCTGGGATGAGAAGCAGACTGTAGTTAAGGGAGAGAAGACAAAGCAAGACAGGGGAAGAAAGGCAAAGCCAGCAGCAACAACAACAAAAAATTGCAAAGAAAGTAATAGTAGAGAAAGAAAAAAAAATCTCAAAGGAACAAGAAGTGATACTAGAGAAGAATCCAGCATTCAAAGGAGAGAAACCAGATACAGAAAGAAAGTGGTAATCAGGGCTGTATCCTAGGAAGAAAAAAAGGGAAGCAGACAGCATTGGGCTAGGTTTTCTTCTACATTGATATTTCAATTCTCAGCTCATATAGCAGCTTTTCTGATTAAATCTCCTGGTTGGCACTTTCTGCAGGTGCTGGTGCCACAGCCTCCCGGTACCTCCTGAACAGATGCTTTAGATCATTTCCTCTATCTAGAAAGATCTGACCTGGGATTTGTCTTGGAGATATTTAGGGGAGAAGCACAAGAGGGGAAAGCTTTTTCAAGTTCAAATGAAAAAGGAAAAAAAAAAAAGCAGAAAATTTGCTCTAAAACCAGAAGCCCTGTAAATCTCAAAGTAACTTTTTTTGCTGCTTCTGAGCATTCCTCAGCTCTCTGAGGGGCGCAGGTATGGGAGGCAGAGGGTGCCACCCATGAATTCACAAGAAGCTCTGCCGGAGCCAGGAGCAATGGTGCTGCTCCCAGGGGAACTGATGGGGAAGCTGCTGGTCCCCTGGCTGGGAGCATGAGCATCTGGAAACAGGGACCAGGCTGAGAATGAGGTTGTGATAAGAAACCCCATTTCTTAGGGCTCCACCTTTTCCCCTGTCTGTCCACACACTTCTGACACTGCCACTAATTCTGCTAACAACTTCCATGGTATCAAGATCTGACCCACTCACGTGAGCACTGGTCCTTAATTAGCCTTCCCCCCAGTATTTTGATCAACTTTCAGGAGAGGGGGAACCAAGTTGAAACAGAAAACTAGAGCTCACTGCTGATGTTTCCTGTTGGAATGGGCCCCCTCCTGCCACCACCAGCAGTAAATCCCACTGCTTGGAAAGTTCGCTTGGGAAATTAGAAGCCCAACCAAACCCCTTCCATTTGGGAATTCCTCTTTTTGCAACAGAGTATTGTAATACATTTGAAAGGTTTTTTAAAATAAAATTCTAAAGGGTTTTTTTTTCATGGAGATCAAACATCCTTCTGCTCTTTTCTTGTATAAAGTAAGACAGGGAACAGGGAAGCTTGATATTTTAAAGATTTCTATACACATTCTTAAAGAATCTTTTTTTGAGTGAAAGATCAATCGCATTCAATCAAAACTCAGGAAGAGCATTCACTGAAATACCTTCCTCCTGTCCCTTGCTTCCAATGACAAAAGCATCGCATTCAGCTCCCGAGGGTGTGCGACCTCAGCCGGCTCTGTCCTGAGTCACTGGCAGCAGGCGAAGCACTGCAGCCGCTGTCGGAGGGCAGACGCCCACGGCTCAAGCCCACCTCCCCTTCCCCCAAAGCCGGGGCTCGGAGCTGCGCAGGCATCTCTTGACACAGCAGGAGTTCAGCTCTCCCAAAGGGACAAATTTTGGTCCAACCCCCCCCACCCCGCCCAAGCACACACTGAAGGAGCACATTTCCCATCCCTTTGTGCTGATAAGTGAGCAGGGGGACTGAGAACATGAAGGTGGCACTTGGCCTCCCCCCCGGCCCTGAGCATCTCACTGCTGCTCAGACTGCTCTGCATTTCAGGTGACCCCCAAGGGTGGAAGATGCTGGATAAGGCCACCCTACTCCTGTTCCTGCATTTAGTCGCATGGTCCATCTCCTCTCCTCTCTACCCAGCTCTCAGGTAAGCTGCTGAGTTTTCTATCCATGCTGTCACTCCCTGCCTCATCTCTGACCTTGTGCAAAATAAGCACGTGCCAAATTAAGGTTGCCAGCACTTCTGAAAGCCAGATGAACTGTATGTGCACCGATAAACCTATTTCTTTACCCTGGCTTAATTTTTTGGGAACACTGCTAGCCTAGAGGCAGTTTCCAAAGAAGGCAGGCACCCGACATGGAATATTTCATCCCAAGCAGTTGGTTTTGGAATTAAACGCTGGGTCCTATAGAGGGAAATCTGGCAATCTCCCGAGCAGCCAGCACCACCAGCTCCATCACTGATTAAAATTTGTGCCTGCAGGCCACAAATCAGAACTGCAGATATTCTAGTACACGAACTTGACAGTTGCCTATAAATATTTCCAGTATTTCCTTGTTGACTGTTGGAAGTTGTAATATTACTTCCTACCAATGCAAACTGGTGGAAGCATGAAACCGAGCATTGGGTTCTGCAGTGTGGCTTTGCAGTGTCCCATAGAAAATGCTTTAGCCTTGTGCCAAAGTTATAGAATAATGATACCTGAATTGCTGAAATTGCTCAAAGATGCTGGGAGCTCAGCGAGGGGGAAAGTGGCAGCTCTACCAACCATCTTTTCACTGCCGAAATAGCTTCAGGGCAGTTTCTAGCCAGGGAGTGTGGGAGAGTAATGAACACTTGGGTTACCGATGAGATGAGGATGGCAAAAAAAGAAAGAAAAAGCAGAACAGGGAATAGTGGTCAAGAAGACTGATCCCTGCCTGGCAATTGAGCACATCTCACAGGATGCCTTGGGTTTGTCTTGCAGGTACAGTCCTGGGCCGGTTGCTAGCAAGGCCGTGAACTTCCAGCTACAGCACAGCAGCCCATTGCAGAGCCACAACCTCTCGGCAGAGGAACAGGATGAGGAGGGTTTGTTAACAGACCCCACTGAGAAAAGGTTTGGACCTCACCTCTCAGCCCCACTGCAATGTTCCCCCAGCCTGGGAACAGCCCAGCAGGTCACTTAGTCCCAC
>WKFP01013892.1:202503-214391 GCA_011057875.1 Pterocles orientalis
GAACACTTGGGTTACCGATGAGATGAGGATGGCAAAAAAAGAAAGAAAAAGCAGAACAGGGAATAGTGGTCAAGAAGACTGATCCCTGCCTGGCAATTGAGCACATCTCACAGGATGCCTTGGGTTTGTCTTGCAGGTACAGTCCTGGGCCGGTTGCTAGCAAGGCCGTGAACTTCCAGCTACAGCACAGCAGCCCATTGCAGAGCCACAACCTCTCGGCAGAGGAACAGGATGAGGAGGGTTTGTTAACAGACCCCACTGAGAAAAGGTTTGGACCTCACCTCTCAGCCCCACTGCAATGTTCCCCCAGCCTGGGAACAGCCCAGCAGGTCACTTAGTCCCACAATCACCATGAAATCAAAGCTCCAGGGAGGAGAACGCAGCTGAGCCCTGCCACCGGAGCAGAAGGCTGGGACTGTGCCAGCTCCCACTATTGCCCATGTCCAGAGCCACATCCTGCTGTCCCCCAGCAGCAGGGACATACTGACAGGGGCAGGGTCAGAGGCCTAGCACTCCTGCAGGGAACCTCATTTCCCACCAAACTCTGGGAATCCATCTGTACAGTTGCTGCAGCCTCTCCCTTCCACCCCTGCCAGGAGAAGGAGGATGGGTATTTCTGTCTGAAGCACAGAGGACTCACCCGTACAGCAGTGGGACCAGCCAAGGGGCTTGTGCTTCCCTCACCCACAGATTTTCAGGAGCCTGGATCTAACCACAGGCTAGAGACCTGCTGGAGGCTACTGTCACCCCATCCCAGAGACCTCCCAGAAGGTGACAGTGCTGCTGCAGAGCACGGGAATGCGTCAGCCTCAGCTCTGCCCTGTCCTAGCCTGTTCTCCTTTCCACTGGTTCTCTGACCTCGCCTTTGGTTTGCAGGCACTTCTCTTTACTGGCTTTAGTGTGAATAGTGATTAACAGACCTTTTATTTTGCCTGCTGCTTCCCTGTCAGGGCTGAGATCCCTCAAATCCTTTTACCCTCCAACACCAGTGCAGTCCAACACCAAAAAGCGTTTGCTATCGTTAACCTGCTCCTGATCTCAGCAGTGCTATATCTCCTTTATTTTGACATCTGAAGCATCCATTTCTCACCCAAAAGGTTCATCGCTAGCTCACAGAGCACACCTTGTGCTTGTCTTTCACCCCTAGGATGCCGCGCCATGCTGATGCCATCTTCACTGACAACTACAGGAAATTCCTGGGGCAGATTTCCGCTCGCAAATTCTTACAGACCATCATTGGCAAGCGGCTTGGGTAGGTCACAGCGCTTTGCTGTCCTAGGGCTAGTGTTTTGCATGTTACACTGGGCAGTTTCTTTCCTGCATGCAGCAGAAATAGCTGCCTTCCACTGCAACAGAAGCAATCTCTCCTGCTGTTCCACATCCCTCAGGGCATCCTGCATCCCTATGTCTCCAATTCCCCTAATCACAACTATCACTAAGCAGCCTAATTAATCCTTTCCTCCAAGGCTGTGTCAGATAAGCTGAGGCTGCTACCATATCAACAAGCAATAATATTTGCAAATAATAGTTGCAATGATCATTCACCGGTAGGAAACAGTTATCCCTGGCCTGAACACAAAAAACCAGCCTCTCTACTACCACTCTGGTAGCTTTGGCTGGATAATCAGTGACTGCCACGAAATAAGACCAAGCAGTCAGATGTGAGCCAGCTCCTATCCCTCTCCTAACACAGGAACAAATATGCAGCTGGCCAGTTTCTTACTGAAATTCAGCAGAATGGCCACGGGCTCAGACCCAGCAGGTTCCTTTGCCATGTTGCTCAGCTGAAGCCAAATTTTGAGCGAGGGACTAAAAAGCATCTCTGAAACAAAGAGATTTCTCATCTTTGCTTAACAGCAGCAGTGGGAGCAGCCCAGGAGAAGGGGTGCATGAATTTCTGACAAGGCGCCAGTCTGACAGCATCCTGATGGACAGCCGCTACCACCAACAGATGGTACTGAGGGACTTCCTGGGAGCCATCCTGCAGAACCAAAGGTTGGTAGGAATCAGTTCATTACCTGCTTACTGGAGGAATAAGACAACATCCTTATTGCTGTCTGGCTTCCAGATGTGAAGCAACTGGATTAAGTATCATCTTTCAGGTACACTCAGAATAAAGCTTTTACCTGACCCCATAACCCATCCTTTCCCATACATGGGCAACCAGGGTGCAGGTAAGGAACAGCCTGTCCAGATCCAGCCCACACCACACACAGTATCACATCACTGTGCTGTCTTCTCAATCCCATAATTCAGCAAAATAGCAGAGGGGAAAAAAATAATAATTTCTCTCTCAATCATGCCATCACTGTCCTGTCCTCTTCTTTCCCAGGCCTCAGGACATCCACAGCAGTCAGTTAGAAGGCTTTCCCAGCACCCTGGCTAAGCTCATGTAAATACTTCTCCCTTTTTCATCTCCCCATGCTCTGGTGAGTACCATCCCCTGCTCAGCTCTGTACGTAACACACTGCTGCTGTGCTGCTCAAGCGGTTTGAAAGCTCTCCTTCAGGAAAGCCAGCTCCCACTGCTGCCCATGGAAAAGGGTGCTTGCTGCAATTTAAGGGGAAAAGAAAAAATCTCAATCCATTTTGTCAAGTACCTAAAGTCCTCTTAATCTGAACAGATAGACTACAAGTGTTGTGAAGCCACATACAGATGTCTGGGAACAGCCTTGTAACAACCAAAAGCAGCCTTGTAAAGCTACCTGAGACTGGGTGCCTGAGCGCCTAAACTAGGCTAAAGGCAGACTAAAGTCTCCCTCCAGGAGCAGAACCTGCCTCTAGATCACCAGGACATTTCAGGTTTTCCCTGCACTGAATAGGAGAGGACATCTTACCGTTTTTCTGTACCCCTCAGTCCCAACAGTAGTCACCTGGAACTGGAATTACACTCTCAATCTTGCCAGCCCTGAGGGACCGAGAGCCAGCAGACAGGGAATACCTTCACTCGTACAAACATCAGTTGTCGTATTTGAAGCAACCTCATCTTACCCCTCTGTCCCACAGAAATTAAGCCTGTCCAACCCTCGCCAGCACAATGTAAGGCGCGTGGAAAGACCTGTATGCATACTAAACAAAAAGGGACTGGGGGGCAGCGGGGGAGATCAGAACTTACATAAATCATGCCTACGGTTTCATCTGGGAAAGCATGGCATCTCAGCATCAGTCTTGCCATGCTTGACTTGGCTAACTTTCCACAAATAAGGTCAGCCAGGAAAAGTCTCCAAAGAATGAAAAAACTTCTGGGTGTGCTCACAATTTTGTCTTCTAATTCTGTTTTCCTCCTGCTTCTGTCTAGAATAATTCAGAGCTCATGGATCTGACTGTACAGTGAGCCCTTCACAGCCATGAAGACGTTCCCAGATGTGATCAGCCGGAAACCAATGCACACACCTCAGCTCTGTTCAAAGGAATGCAGTTCTGATGCACTGCTTAATTTACTTCAGTCTTTACAATTTAACTCCTCTCTTTAAGTACTGGTCTGTGTACTGAATCAGAAAAAAAAAATACCTCCATGGTTTAACCTCAGGCTGCTTTACATAAAAAGACCCAAACCAACCAGTACACTTGTAATCCTGGAGACATACTGCCTGCTAATTAGGGCTCTCAAATCACAAAGAGCAGCAAAATTTCTGCCAAGTCATCATTCTGTTTGAGGGCCTGATGAATAAACATGAGGCCACCAAAAGGCACCTTTAGGCAACTCAGTAAATTGATTACACCCTCCTCTAAATAGATGCTGATGGCACAACCACCCACACAGCTCAGATCGGGGGAGGTAAGGCATGAATCCACACGTCTACCTCCCATTAGAAACGCTGCTGCAGGCTGCTGCTGCCTAGCTGCTTGATACAGAGCCCTGGCAGCAAAACTGAACTCTGAAAAGCTCAGCTACAGGTACTGCTCAGCCTCGAGGTGTTCGGAGTGAAACTACAGCTCTGCAAGAGTTAGAGGAGATCCCTGTGCATCAGACTGGGCTGTCACTGTGTTTTAACTCCATGTGCCATCCAGTGGCTCTGCACTTCACCTGTAAATGTTTTCAAAGAACTAAGTTATTAACCCAGTGATCTCACACAGCCGCTTCCTTTCCTGTCACCACAATCCTCCTATTTGTGTAATAATGATGTCTTCAGACATGTAAATAACATCAGGATGGGGGTTACTTTCCCATCATTAGTGGGAAATAAAAGTAGTTCTAAATAAACCTGTCCAACAGCAGGTCAAGATGTCTCTTTGTCTGTTGAAATGTTAGTTTCTTGATTCTGAGCCCGGAAGGGAAGATGTCACTGAAAGACAGTGGTCACATGCCCCAAGGACAACTCGGAGCTGTGCTAACAAAGGCACCAGGTCCAGCACCAGTAACTCAGAACCAGGTTGGAAATACAGTAGCATGCAAACATATATCAATGCCTCTGAAATGATCCCTCCTTGCACCGGAACAATTCCTTGATAGTCTGCCCTAGATACCATCTCATTTTTCCTGTTTTAGGACAGGAGGCTCCAGCGTGCATGGAAATGAGTTCATACTTTCTGTTTATGTTTTACAATTTTAGTGCTACAAAAATACTACTAACTGCCCAGCAGGATTGGAAGCAATGAGGGGACACTGAGGGCCATCAGAGAAGCTGTGACAGCAGCAAGTGCACTAACAGTGCACTAAGTGATCTGTTACCTTCCTGCAGACAGGCAGCATGAGCCATCCTCCTGTTTCACAGTGCAGCTGGACAGAGAACCCACAAAAGAAAAAACAACCCGAGCAGGCCTGGTTCAAAATGTGTTTGTAACCTGTTCTGTAACAACTAACACGCTTGAAGCCATTAGGACTTACTTGCTCCAAGGAAAAGAATTATAAAAGAAGCAGCATCCTAAAGCAGTTAAGAAAACATGGCAAAAAAATTGAAATTGTTAAAGTGGTATAAAAGCTATATGCAAGCAGTAGACGGGATACTCAAAATCAACAGACCTATCACGAACAGTTTGGAGAGACCCCAGTCGGTATGATTAAACAGCTGGGTGAGTGCACCTATTGGGAATAAAAGCGACTCCTTTGAAAGTTCAGTTTGCATCAAAATGAGGAAACAAATGCTCAAACTCTGTGAGATCAAATATAGAAACTAGTAAAGCAAACCAGAAAATGTGTGAGGAATAGAAGGCCAAAAGAATAAGAACTTTTCCTAATGCGTAGCCAAGGAGGTAGAAAATCAATAGCAACACACACAGCTTAGAGAAGATACATCACAGTAGCACCCCATGATTTTCTTTTTGCATCTGTGCTCTCCTTGGATAACGTGCCAGAGCTCCTCAGGGAAAGTGGAGGATCTGCCCTAGCATAAAATATCAGTAGAAAAATAAGTTATAAACCAAAGCTGATGAGTGACCAGTAACAAAATATGAGGCTCAAAAAGAACTCACCAGGGTGAAGAGGAATTCCAGGGTAAAATACTACAAATAGCAGCTTAACTATTTCTTGCTTAAAACTCCTTGAGCCCCAGAGGACTCGAATGCAGCATGAGATCAGGCTTTTGAAGGCGCGCAGAGGAGGTTAAAGGGGTTCATTAAACCTCTATGGTGTCCAGCATAATGTTCACAATGAACAAACGGGTGGCAACTGTTACAAAGAACAGAACCAGTGAGCTAAGTGTGAACAACTGCAGTGGGGAAGAGGCAAGATGGCTTTTATAAAGCGGAGTCATGTCTCACACATGTGAGGGTCTTTGGAGGATTCAGCCCCACACCCTTTATCCACATGCCTGCTGGCTGACATCATTCTCTGGGATCTCCAAAAAACATTTGATAAAGTTCCTTTGCCAAAAGGCCTTTAAAGAAACTAGTCTGACACGGGACAAACAGGAGCCAACGCACAGAACGCAGGGGAGGGAGCAACTGTTAAGTTTCCCATGTGGAAGTTGCTCATCAGGAGGCTTGGGCCTTATCACGGTATCCTTCAGTAATGCTCCAGTCTGTTGCCTCAGCACAGCTTAATGGTCTTGAAGGCAGTAATTAATTGAGAAGTTAGAGCTCAAGTAACTCAAGCGTGGCTACGCAGCAACCAGCAGATTCCTGGCATTTGGTTTCACAGAAGAACAGAGAAAATAACCTCAAACTCGTATTTGGAGTGAAAAGATTATTTTCAGGGCTGGAAAGAAAGCGAACCCACTCAAGGGACCTGCCAGGGTCAGACACAGCCAGGCATGCCAGCACCTTGGGCCAGGACCCCAAGTACTCCTCTGCCTGAGCCCCGAGGGCCCACAGCAGCTCAGCCCAGCCCAGCACCATCCTGAAGTCAGAGAGAACAGCCATTAGCGGAGAAATGCAGATGACAGCGTCACACAAGGGACAGGCAGGAGTGGGAAGTCACCCCCCAATAAACATGTCCCTCTGGGAAAGGACATGAAAGAACAGGAAGCTTCACGCAGCAATGACTCACAAAATTACCCACCAGAAAAAGCTCTTTTCACTCTCATGTGAGCCCAGCTTCCAATCAGAGCCTCTGAGACAGCCAAAAAGCAAAATTCAAGACCATTCTTTCCTCTTTATTCACAAATCGTTTAGAATGAGGAGAGGGCACCTGGGAAAAGGCAGAATTGTATTATCTTTTTCCTCTTTTTCTAAAGGAAATTCAAATGTCCTGGGAGAAAAAGGGGGGAGGATCCAGGGGAGAAAGAATTTTCTGGATTCATACGAAAAGCACTCAAGTAGCATGAACACAACAATGAAAATCAGATTTTTAAAAAAGTATAACCGGCACTCTTTTGACTCAATATAAAAAAAAAAATCTTCCGCCTTCCTTCTTCTGGTCTTTCAGTTATTTATTCACTTCTGTTCTGAAGGCATTTGCTTTGTTTTTTCCCCATTTCTTCCATTCTTCTGGTACTAGTGTGTCCTAGAAAGAAAAATCCAAAAAGTTAACTCCTCCAGGCAACAAAGCACTTCCTTGCACAGCAAAAGTCTCCCCGGACCCCTCATCCTCTCTCAAAGGAAGCCTGTCAGATAAGCTTCTCAAAGGAGGCTTATCAGAGTGATAAAACCAGAACTGCAATGGAACAGAGAACTGAATTCAAGGAGGATGGAAATGGTCAGACAAAATGAAGGTTAATTTCTGGTGCAAAATGAACCTTGTAAATTACAGAATTGAATAAAAAAGCAGGGCTGAACACAAAGTTTGCAGGTACCTTAACCATTCTTCTACTTTAAACAGGGCCAAACTGTCCACTTGAAATCAGCTGGTCCATGTAAAAACAAAGAAAAGATCTCCTCAAGAAGATGAAGTAATGTGGGCGCAGCAAACTTGGGGCCCTTCTCCCTTCCAAGGTGCCAGAGATAGGCATAGCTGTGGATGCTGGGCACTTGACAGTCCAGCCCGAGAAGCTGTTAACAATACAGTCTGAACTGACACATCTGGGGCATCAGAAAACCCAGTAACAAGGAAAAATGCTTGTGACTGCACAAGGCAGCAAAATACAACTTAGGGTTTGTGGATAGTAAGTTCTTTGCAAGATCTTCCAGGATTACTTACAGCCCATAGGGAATTAAGGAGTTAAAATACTAGGCTGAGAAACAGAAAACACTGTGGAGAACACACTCCTGAGGCATTTGGTAACAGGGCACTATAGAGCTGAAAACCACTGGCCCAAAGCTATGGTACAAAGAAATGTCGAGGGACCAGAACAGCACCAGCAAACGTGGCCAGGATGCAGCCAGCATTCACCTACTAGAACAAGCAACAGCTGTCTCCAGTTCCTCTCCAGTTACTTGTCATAGCTTGTTCTGTGCTCAAATACCTGAAAACACTCCAGGGAGAGAAGATAGTAACAGGGTGTTTTTCTAAGGGACACAATGCCAAATTCTCCATAGGTAATTTTCAGGAAACCATCCTCCATACTATCTGATCTGCCAACAGGAGCTTATACCACAGCGCACATTGTTTCTGCAACACAGCCACCCACGCTGGTTTTGTTTTGCACCACAAAAACTGAGCTCCTTTCAACACACTGTGTGTGCCTGGAGCACTGACTACGAACACGAGAGAAAGCAGACACTCAGGAGATGTACCAGGGCAGCACGCTCTGCAGTGATTTCAGTCTCATCACAGGACTTGTCCCAGATGCTTTCTCCCTTCCCCAAAATAAAACAGCACACTGAACGAGAAATGAAGCCACACACACACATTCAGAATTGGGCAGCATGCGGAGCGGCAGGCAGCCTTGCCTCCTGTGCCACCGTGGATATTGCAAACTGGGACCTTACCTGTTCAGAGGGAAAGGAAACAAAGGGCTTTGCCCTGGTACACGCTAATGAAGACCTATCAGGTGACTGTATGGAATGGAAGGGGCTTGGCTGCTGCTGCTGGCTGAGCCATCACGACCCGTTCAGTCTAACAGGAGGGTGAACCCTGGCTTAGGTCGTGTTCTCAGCTGAATGAGGTGGTGCTGACCTGGCCCTGTGGCACACAGAGCTCTCACCATCCCAAGCAAGGACGTAATTCAGCAGAGTGCCTGGCAGCTTAACAACCAGAGCACTGCAGATGGGATAGGGAGTATCAGCAGCAGGGTGGGAACAGCCCAGGCATCAGCCATTTTCATCATGTTCTCCTCCAGCCAGCATTACTAACGATTTATTTACAGGAACAATACTGCTTAAACTAGGTTTATTTCATCACCTGATAGCTGCTTAGTGCCCAAGACAGCATATCCACACATGCACACACTACCATACAGACTTCAGATGATTAAGGAAATCACACAAAGGCAACTTAGTCTCAAAGGACACATGCTGCTAATATGCAAACCCGCCAAGGACACCCAAGGACTGATTTAAAGCTCAGTAAGTGATGTTGGAAGGAAGCAGCTTCAGGTCAGGTATCTTTTTGTACAAGGAGTGATGAGGTGAAATGAAGCAGGCAGCATGCCCAGGAAAGGCAAATTCCAAAAAGGCCCTTACTTCTAGAAGAGCTGGTCACTAGCAAAACCCCCTTTTACCGCAGCGTTCTATACTTTGCCAACCTACTGCTCTGCTCTGCAGCGATCCTGCCAAAAGGAGAGAGGAAGAAAGGTTCAGAGAAGACAGGAAGGAGGAAAGCAGTACTGCTCCAGGAAAAAGAGCCAGTGACAGAAATGCAAAAAGCAAAACCAGGCCTTCTGGTAACTTCTGTAAAAAGATGGTTTCTGCAGTCCCCACGCCCGCCAGCATCCTCCAGAGTGGAACAGCAGCTCTGCCTCTATCTAGTTAATTATCACTGCACTTCAACGTCTCAGACAGGCTAGCAGCGTGTTAACAAAAAGATGTCTTTTTGAACTTTAAAGTGATGTACAAAGGGTTTAACTTTAGCCTAAGGTAGAAGTTTCACTTTCAAATTTGCCATTGTAGTTGCAGCTTCATGTCATTTCCAGTGAAAAAGCATACAGACACCCCCTGCAGGGTTTTGAATTACGAACCAACCACCTGCGTTTATGTGCTAACAGAAGCCCTGGTTCAGCAAAGACACTTAGAAGTAAGCTTCATTGTATTTTTCCCCCAAGTACATATCTTACACAACCTGTAATTAATAAAGATTTTATCATTACCCTTCAAATTAAAAAAGAAACATTATTAAATGACATAACATAGCCCCATTGGCAACAAAATCCTAGTAAGAACTGTTACGCTAACAAGAGAGTGCCACAGTGGAGAGGGCTGGACATCCAAGGGAGCAAGGCTGAGAAAGCTGGGAGGATAGTATGGAAAGGGTTGATTATAAAAAACATCCTTCCTGCTACAGCCATACAAGTAGAGATGTTTTACAGACAACAAATCAATGCAACCCCTCTGAAAATTATATTCTTGTTTTTTTTTTAATGGCTCTTGTCCTGGTTTCAATACATTGAAATAAAAAAAAGTGAGAACCCAGGGATATCTATGCAATGAGGTACGCAACGATAAACAACTCCTAGTGTCTCAAAAAGAGGAAAGTAAGAAAAGCACAGGTTTGATTGAAAAGCAGGACAACAAAATAATTTTCAAAGCCAAACTCTACATTAGTACAAAAGGGCTAAAACTTGAGTCTCACATGGAAACTCTGGGTGGCAGAGGTTGAAGGACAGGGAACAGTTCAATCTCTAATTAATGCACTGTACTGGAAGCCTGGGTCAGCAAACTGCCAGCAGGCTGCCCAAGCCATGGCGCATTCATGAGACCCTGCGTGACAGAAGACACAGGTGTGAAGAATCAGTCCAGTGCCAGTGCAGAAATGAATGTTGTATCCCTAACATTTACCAGAATTCTCCCTGGTTTTGCTTGCGTGTGTTGCCCCTGTCTGTTGCTGCACATCTGTGATAAGCATCTGCTTCCCTTTCTCTATAATCCCCCTTTAGGTTGGGGAAGACAGCAGAAGATACCCCACCTTACCTTCCTCCTCTTAAAACTTATCTCACAAGCACAGCCACAGAAGAGTTGGGCCCCTTCTGCATTTATAGTGGCTTTCATTATTTAACAATATTGTAAGAGCTTGATATATCATGTAGTAAAACAGATTTGTTAGTGAATGTGTCTTGCCAAGTCTGGGTTTCCCCATGTCAAAGTGCACATACTTCCACCCTTCGCCTTCTCCGTGTGCCGGATCACTTCAGCAAGAGGCCACGTGGACCGTTTTCTCTGAAGGAGCAGTTAGCTGTATCGCAGTGACAGCGCCCCATTGCCCTCCTCAGTCCAAGCCCTTATTCTGGAAACAGGCAGGAAAGTGGGACCAAACAGCCCATCCTCACACGCAAGATCCAAGAACCAAGAGCAGCGTTCGTTTGTATCAGTGACTGACACACGATAGCATCAATGTGACCTCCTCCTCACTGATTTTTAACGCAGCTCCCACCAACGCATCCGTCCCTGCCTTACCGTTTGACTGCTTTCTGAGCCAGCATCCTGTTGCCTGCCAGGAATGTGACACCACCCAAAATGGCCAAGTACTTCAGAGTCTGGAACATGTTGAGCTGAGTCCAGTAGACATACATGAGTCCCAACATTGCTGTGGAAAAAAAAAAAAAGCCCATGGCTGAAATCGCATTTCAAAACCAACCATTCGTTATCCTCAGAACAACTGTCGCTTTGTACTGCCAGGCCAAAGCATTTGATTTCTGTCTCATCTCTGAAGCTCTGAAATGGCAGATCTTAAAAACTCCACATTATTGCCAGGGGAAGAAGGCATCTGGAGAAAAATATGACCCTGACTGCTTGCAACCAACCCTCCGGTGGCAGAATTACGGACATATTATAGCCATTAAGGGCTACTAAAAGGAGGAGGATACTCTGGATTTCAATAGAGGATATTAACCTTTGCACATCTGTAGGAGCTTACAGCTTTAAAGGAAACTGGCTTGGATTAAGCAACACAATGTCATTTGGGAAACAGTAAATCCTAGGTACTCCCAACCTGCCATGTTTTTGAAAGAAAAGATGTAGACAGCAGTCCCACAGATTTCAATCCCCACAAAAACTCCCTGCTTACAAAGGATAAACATGCAATAAAGAAAGTGTGACCTCTGGAAATAAGACGTTCTATTAAGTACAGATAAATGGTGTGTGAGAGGAGCCCAAATAACGACCGCTGTTATAAGCTGATGGCCAAAACAGGTTTATCACCATATTAACAATCACGAAAAGCAGGCAGGCAGATGAAAACAAGAGAACAAATGTTATGCTATTATGTCATTATAGTTAATAGACCACAAGCCCATTAACCACCAGGGCTCTCATCTGTAACTCCCAGGTGAGAAGGTCAAACAAAGCAGAAAGCCTCTGACACTTACCAGCATGTCCCATGTGAAAAACAATGGTGCTGGGAGCAAAGCTGAAGTTGGAGATGTTGGCACCTATCTTTATCCACTAAAAGGAAAAGAAACAAAATCTGAGTTACAACAG
>WKFP01013892.1:216892-261434 GCA_011057875.1 Pterocles orientalis
AATAACGACCGCTGTTATAAGCTGATGGCCAAAACAGGTTTATCACCATATTAACAATCACGAAAAGCAGGCAGGCAGATGAAAACAAGAGAACAAATGTTATGCTATTATGTCATTATAGTTAATAGACCACAAGCCCATTAACCACCAGGGCTCTCATCTGTAACTCCCAGGTGAGAAGGTCAAACAAAGCAGAAAGCCTCTGACACTTACCAGCATGTCCCATGTGAAAAACAATGGTGCTGGGAGCAAAGCTGAAGTTGGAGATGTTGGCACCTATCTTTATCCACTAAAAGGAAAAGAAACAAAATCTGAGTTACAACAGTATTGTAAACACAAGCTTTTATTTTAAGCTTCAGTATCTTTCAAGCCTGTTTGCTTTAAGTTCTCCAACAAACACAGTGTATTCTCTACAGAAGCACTTGTTTCCTACTACAAGAGGACAGAATAGTAATTTTGTTAGACAGCACTGTTGAGCTCCTTCAGTGAAAATTTCTCTTGCTGCTTCTGCCCAAAGGGAGTTGCTCAATCATCTTTCTTAAACTGATGAGAGGGTACTGCTCCAAACCTACATTTTTCAGAAAAAATAAACATTGCTATTTCTATCCAGCTGAATTAAATTAAAAAGTCAAAAAAGGTAAGGTTCTAGTTTTGGACTCAGCAGAAGAACAGCTATAGATACAAGATGTTTGCCCATAAAAACAATTTCAATTTTTAGACTACAAAAGAGAAAGGCATAAAGGATAGAAAACAGGAACAGCAGCAATGGGATTTTTAATTAAAGTGTACCCAACATATATACTGTGAACTCCAGAGACCAGTGGACACGACTATCTGAATGCCAGCTTCCAGTGAGAGCAGCTAATGGGAAATTACTGCCAAGCAAGCCAGGGATCAGTTTCATACTCCACATAAGGAGTAATTAATCTGCCTAGAGGAGATTTGGTATTGCATTAAGTTCAAAACACTGATCTGATGATACAGTGAGTAGCAGTACATGTTTCAGCTACAGACACACAAATACCAATTATGTCCATAAATGGGAATCAATCCAATAGGATGAAGTAACAGATGTTGTGATGGATACGTTAAGTTCGAGGCAGAATCACTGTTTTTTTTCCTGTGGATGTCTAATGTTAGTTATAACTTCATCTCCCCACTGTCACTCAACATGTCTAGCAGAAGCACTCTGAAGAAACTCACTCACCCCACCTACTTCTACTTGGCAGCAGTGTTTTTCTATTTTGACTATAAACCAAAAAAAAACCCCACCACAACCCCAAAAACATTTAGGAAAGAGACAACACCAGACCAACGCTCCGCACTGACATTTGCTAGTTACGACTGCAGCACTGCTGTGTTAGCCATGACTAATCAAGAGTTTTAATCAAGAGTTTTAATACAAAGTTTAACTGTCCAACCTCCTAAGTGACTTTGGACTGGATGAGAAAAAAAAAAAATTCTTCTTCTGTGGCCCAGTTCACTCACCAGAATGAGCAGCAAAAGCAGGGGGGAGAGAATCAGTGCTGTGAAAGTGTTGGATACCACAGTGGGAGGCCTCTTCTCGGGTTCCCTGAAGAGGTGCTGCAAACAAACACACACAACTCAAGCAGTATTCCAACAGAGCACCTTCTCGGCTCCCCAGAGGACCAGCCACAGCGCTGGTGCAGTTCCCACATGTTCCTTCAGAAGATAAGCATTCCTCTTAAGGCAAAGACTGATTCAAAGTAGCATCTATTCCAGTCTCTGCACATTTGATCTCTTGCACAGGTAACTTTTCCTGACACTCACAGAACACTTGTTAGCTTGCCATCAGCACAGATGGCTGGAATGAAGCAAGAGATCTTCAGAAGCAGAGAGCTTTCTGTGGTGCTCACCTAGTCAAATTTACATGTTTGAATCTTCTTGGTGACACTAGTTGCTCTCTCACAGGTAGGACACACAGCTTATTTATTCATACTCCAGAGGACTGCACCCAATTTCTTTCCATTAAGCAGTAACTCTGGCCTTCCTTTAATTACATTACTTACACAGTATTAATTTTTTTTAAATGAGAGATGACTTCTCAAAAATAAATTACGATGAGAACAAACAATACTAGTAAGACCAGCCCAACATCTCTGCACGTAATTCTCGGTTTTGACTGTACCTGGATTTCAGGTTTGGGAACAAAGAGATTCTTGGACTGGACTGTGGATGGTGCATCCTCTTCTGGGAATTTGACCACGACATCAGCCTGAAGTGAAATCACGTAGCCTCATGAAGTTTGATCTTAATGTATTAAAAGTTTTATAAAACCTATTCTATCACTGTGGCCTATTTCCTTGTTTGTCAGTCTATGATTGACATGATTTTTAACGGAAATTAATAAAAAGCCACCAGATTTTTTAAGAAGCAATTTCTCCTAAACAGAGGCAGTAAAGCCATTCACCCGTCACTAAGAATTGGACTTATTTCCAGGATAGCATAGCTAAACCTTGAGGTGCTTGCTGTGAAATTACAATCAAACCTATAAATGTCCTGAAGTTTCTGTTCCACTACACGATGAAATGAACGTTCATTTCA
Organism: Pterocles orientalis; assembly: GCA_011057875.1. NCBI lineage: Eukaryota > Metazoa > Chordata > Aves > Pterocliformes > Pteroclidae > Pterocles > Pterocles orientalis. The sequence goes on from WKFP01013892.1 coordinate 219,458, forward strand.
GTTTTGCTTTGATGCTGAAAAACTCAAAATGAACAGCAAACCTCAAAGTCCATATACGGCCAAAAGGAGTCGGCTTCATCACAAAGAACAAAGACATTTGAGCTTTTTTCTTCCAAGCCTGTACCATGCCCTCCTGTTACACTGCCAGTAATCTCAAAGCCACATCACCACACTTCCAGCTACATACCACATTCCACAAGATTGGATTTTCCAGAGTAGCATCTCCAATTATCAAGTAAAGAGTGTAGGTACCGGAGGCAGAGTCAAATTCAGTCTTTCTTTCAGAGGTATCCAGTTCAAACTTGTATACATTCTTGCTGTCGGGTTCTGCAACAAACACTACCTCCTGGCCAGTTTTTTGATTGTGAAGTCGGACAAAAGTCTGAAAGGAAAGATTGTGACATTGCTGAATATCTCAAAGTGTATTTACAAATGCCAGCAAAATGAGAGATTTACCCCCAGATAAAAAACCACAACGTTAACAAGAACTGGGAGTTCAAGCTGGGTGTCTTAATCCCTGAAAATCAGCAAAGTTCAATGTGTCTGAGTAACATTAACCCAGGACAAAACTGTAGCATAGCCCACTTGGGGTACAGCGCAATATGTTGAATGTTATTTAAGAGGGTATGTGCAACAGCACACAACAGCATGTATGGTTTTGGGGCTTTTTTTTTTTTACTATTTTATACTGAAAAAAAAAATTTTAAAGAGCCTTCATTCAAGGACTTTTTCCACAAACAATCTATATTCAAAAATCAGAAATGTGCTTTCACAGTGTGGGCTATGTGCTCTCATTTTATTGAGTTAAATAAGACACAGTACCAGAGCCAGAAGAGGCTTCACTTAACATACAGACAAAACAAGTGAACTGAACCCACTTCCATCTACCAAGATCAGTGATCTTTCACAGCCCATGTCAGAAACATAAGGCTTCTCAAAACCTATCACATCTTTTCAAGAGCATCTGTCACTTCAGATGCTTCAAGATGGAACATCTCTGTGACAGTAATGACAAAAATTTGTCCTAACCTGGTGAGGGATGAGTTCAGCTCCACTGTTCACATCTATCAGCTGGAAGGATAAAGCAAAGTTCTGATGGCTGTCAGCCGTGAATGAGCCCTTGGCTTTGGCTGGGTAGGCTACCCTAGGAGGAAAAAAAAACAATGAACTGAGGTGATCTTCCAAGAAAAGGCCTGGTGTTCAAAGAAACCGAGGCACACAAATCTGTCTAGCAGTACTGCACTCTACTTAGCATAGATGAAATATTTATCAAAAAGTCAAGTGAACTAACATGTCTTTCTCTTCCACCACAAATGTAATGAAAATAAATGAATGAAATTGTTTAGCAGGATTTTTGTGAGCTACATACCTTGCCGTTTTCACGTAAAACAGTTGTTCTTGGAAGGTTCAAAAGGAACACCAGAAGGTTTTACTAATACTACACCCCACATTCCATTTAGCCAAGGCTATGCTACAACCAAAGGTGTGATAGGAGCAGAACGGAAAAAAACCACGCTCAAACTTCAGCACAGGAAGGCTATATCAACACACACACAGAGGGGCCTCAAAGAGGTTGCGCAACCTAAATGAAATTCCATGTATTACATTTTAACTGATGTCAGTTAAAAAAACAACCACATTAAGTTCACGCACACCTAGCAATGGTACAGCCACATGCCCCTAAACACAGTGTACATGTTGGTTTAGAGCATCTCTACCGAAGCCCAAGGATACAAGAAACATTAACACAACTCTTAACTTGCTTTCACTACAGTGAAGTGCCAACAAAGGAACATAAGACTGGCTGCCTGGTTTCTGTTAGTACTTATTTTAGCATTAAGGCAAAACACATATAAAAATAACCAGTATTCTCTGAATGAACTCACAGGTTTAAGAGAAACAGCATGGGTATAACTCTAGTTATTCCAATACAAGACTCCTCTGGTTTAGCTGAAGCAGGTAAAGCTCAGGAGATGTCTAGTCTAAAGCCAGTTACCCCTAAAAGGATCACACACACGGTTGTTTTACCTGGTTGTTTTTGGCGCAATGCTCTGATCTTTATCCACTGTAGAAAGATCTACATTAGTAATCCCAACTTCCGTGGAAACTTTCACTTTCAGCTGCAACACAACAGAACAGAACAGTTAATTACCCAGAGAATTCTACATATACTAATTATGGTCAAGTTGATTGCAGAAGCTTTAGCTCTTCTGTCCCCTTCCTCAAAGAGGGTCTTACACTAAGTCAAAGACAGAGCCTAACCTGAACAGAAGGATCTGCAGCAATTTACCTTCTGGCAAAGCTCCTGCATCAGTCACTAACCCAAACTACCCCCTTCCTCCCTGCGTACGCAGCCAGCTCTGAGGACAGCAGCTTCTCAGTCCTGTTGGAGTTAGCTGCCCTTTGAAGAACTGTTTTTAATGAAACAGACCAACTATCCAGATCCAACTAGTTTTCCTTTTAAACTAGAAGAAACTAGCCATTAAAAATTACATCACATACAACCTAAAACTGCATGTGCATGTGTGCTTCTCTTTACCGGACAGCAACTTGAGACGAGAGGGGTCTCCAGACACCAACCAGTTATGCCTTTATTGGCTCCTAAAGCCTAACAGGTTTCTGCTGATTTTATTACCAGCAGGCAAAAGCCAAAGCATTCCTGCAGCCCTGCGCGGTGTTCAGCAAGCCTTCCTTCGCAGTCACAGCATTCATCACTTAGCGCAGGGCAGCCAGTAAGGCCCCGCCATTTATCACTCTCCTTTGTGCTAAGCGCTGTATAAACCTCGAGCAGAGAAATGACTTCCTGCCCTCTCCCCGGTCCCAAACCACAGACTATCTAGGCAGTGAACCTTGATGGGTTTGACTGATTTCAATCCTTCTCTCAAACATAAGCAGTTACTGCAGTCTGTACTTTTTAATTAGCACATTTGTTCTCACAGCTTACAAATGCTCCCCTGGAGAATTAAAGTCTCATTGCCAAGATATTTTTCATCATATACTACAGTTTGTTATTACAGGTTTGCTCATGTGAACCAGCCCCTCGCCCTGAAAAATAATTCACAGAGAACCTGTGGGAAAAATATGGAAAAACATAAATCAAACTATTCAGGTCAGACTTCAAACACAACAGTCTTGGCAGTTCCTTTACAGTAAAAAGTGTTATTTAAGATGGGTTACCCCTGCAAACGGATCCATTAACATGTAGACTATTCAGGCTAACTTTAGTAAAACCTTAGTTTGTTCCGAAATGGGAGCAAAGAAAAATGGACTAATGAAAGATTCATTTTAAAAAAGTTACGTGAAGGCAACTCAGAGCTGCTGCACACAGCCCCTCCAACTGAACAGTACACAAACATCTCTCAAATATTTTAATGCCAGGAAATGTCATCTCTGCCGGAGTAATAACCCACTGGTTTAGCTCATTACTGTCAAAACGATGGTGCATTAAGGACAATTAATGCTAATAACAGTAAAGAAAAAAAAGACAGTTCCCCCAGCAGTCCTCCCCCATAACAATGTGTCTTATTAGAAGCGGTTCTCACAAAGCCACCCAGCGTTAATGCATTCCTACCGGTGCCTCTGTGTGCCAGCAGCGAGCTTAGGCAGGACCAATCAATCCCCTTTTGACACTCCTAAGTGCCATTACTACTACTGTGACAACACCAATTCGATACAGAGTAAAGGTCAGCAGTTGTAAATACATGTCTTCCTCCACTCCAAGCTGACAATGTTGGAAGACTTTAAAAACTAATCTTTTCCTTAAATAGGTGATTGAGGGCAAAAACTAACCCTGGGAAGGGACGCCACTGGAGAAGAGCATTCTCAGCTGCTGACACAGAGATTGCATTCTTCTCACTGTAACAAACTTGAGGAAAGAAACTCCAAGTGTCTATATAAAACTCTTCTTCAGAAAGGTCTGGCGTAACAGCTTTTGCCACCAAAAAGCAGGTATGTACGCATGAAATGTAGACTTCATTTGCATTTGCTTTGGTCACTGTTTCTCCACTACAAAAGCTGCACCATATGCATAGTTAGGAAATGCCAAAAGACCTCCTTGACTCTTTTCTAAGGCTCTAGAATTTATATAAGCAGATGACAACAACAAATGCTCACCTTCCATACATCAGGTAATCACCAGACAACTGCTAGCCAAGCCTTGATATTTACAGACTCAAATCTCTGAAGAACTAACAACCTTAGTAATCATTTTTTGCATAACTACTTTGGGCTACTATATAAACACTTCCATTGCTAGCCTTTGTTCATATGCTGTCAGATCAGCATCTAAGTGATAGGTCAGTTTTGAAACTTACACAAATCTCTTTTGGTCATATATTAATCTGGTTACTGGTCGTAATCTTAAGTCAAAATCCAATGTATGAAAGAAAAAAATGTGATAAAAATGTCATACAACTGGCAACATCCTTAACAGGTATAAATACAAGCTTTTTCAGTGAATAGGCACAGAATTAAAATGCCATCAAAAAGCATACCCACCTCAACTTTGTTAGCAATAAATCGCGTATCTCCATCAACGCTGATAGAGAAATCGTAATACCCACTTGCGGGTTTCACATTCATAAAGTTCAGCTCAAAGACGTCTCTATAAAAAACCAAAAAACAAGGTATTAAGTGTCCTCTAGTAACCTATAAATAGGTAACATCTTGCTACTAAGAAGTCTTCAAATATGCTGGACTATGCAGGCAAACAGACAAATGCAGCACAAAACTAACACGGCTAAGTGCAGCTGGGAAAGAATTCTTCACAGTGCCCCTGAAGTCAGAAGAACATTGCAATTCCCCCCATTCAAAAGAAAAAGCAACAGAAATTCACCATCACTACCAAACACGCTCAGTCACCCATTAGCAACCAAACACAACTACAGCGTTCTGAGTTTTCCATCCTACAAATGCTTCTCTGGTGGAAGAATACATAAGGAAAATAAGTCCAACACTGTTTAAATAAGATATGTTTGCCTTACAAACCGTAAAAAGATTATATTCCTACCCTGACAGAGCAAAAGGTGTTTGTTGAAGGACAGTGGCTTTGCTAGATGCAGACTTGGCATAGTCGAGCTTTACAGAAGCTTGTGTCAGTGGCTGGGACATAACATCAGTCACTTGTAGCTACAAGAGAAAAACGAGAATTTCTGTGAAACCCACTGTGCCAGAAAGAATGCGGGAGCACACATGACTCACTACCCCTCTGGATTATACACCCTCCTCTGCCCGGCATCCCAGATTCACCTAGTTCTTTCTAATGTAACTGGGAAAGCTAAGGTTTCCAATCAGCAGAGCTGACTTCCACACGGTGCCTTCTCGGGGCAGTGTCTGGTAAGCCCTGGCTAAGCTGAGGTTCCTAAGAATCACTTCATAAAAGCACTAAAACCCCAGACTCACTGGAACCCGAGTCCTGGAGCTAAAAATGAAAGACATCACCTTACACATTCAGTCAGCCCAGACCAAGAGATAAGACCTGGGGCTAAGGACTCACCCTGAGTACGGGCTGATGGTGAGACACAGCTGCAGGCCCATCGGGGACAATAATGACAGGCAAGTGGTAGCGGTTCCGGGATAAAGAACCTGCTGCACAAGCAACGCTGAAGGCTTCTGAGAGTGTCTCAAAGTTTTTCTTGCTAAAAATTGCATTCACCAACTGGATGATTTGATCCTGAAAGAAGAAAAGCAAGTCACACGTAACCACCAGCAGCTTGCCACAACATTGCAAACTGCCTCAGTGTAATGTTAGTAATAAAAACATCATTCATAAAGATTCATTTGCTTTAAAAATAACTCAAGTGATGAGGTAACCCAGAATTAGCTACCTTTTGAATGTCACATTAACTTTCTTATTCTTGGCCAAGAGGTTCCAGCCACAATTGCTGTAACCGTGCTGAAAACTTGCAAAACCAGAATCTGTATCTACCTCTTCAAACTACGTGTTTCAGAAGGGAAGATGCCACCAGCTCAGACCACGTGCTGCTGCAAAAAGACAATGTGGCTCCAGGAGCCATACAACTGTCTTCACAAAGGGCAGAAGGACCAGGCTAGATGTCGTGGCTACCTGCCCAGCTGGGAAGGCCACGGAGACACGATGCAAAGCATCCTAATGGCTCTGGAAGGAACCAGTCTAGCCCCATGCAGGCTTATCCCCTTAGGCTCAGCAGTGTCCGCAAGCTAAGAGGATTAGGTTTAAAGCAGTACCACCAGGAGCACAAAGTCTGCTCTGGCTCTGGGATGTGCCAGAGCTAATTTGTTCTCTCCAAACTAGGAATGGGACTGTGTCCCCCAGCTGGGTTTGCAGCCTGACTTTGCAGGGTTAGTGTATCTGAGCCACACTCCGCAGGTTATGCCATATATTCAGATTCTTCCACTGCTCCCCGCTAGTCTGGAAAAGGGAGGGTTTGGTTACCTGTAGCTTGATCCACACAAAGGATTGTAGGATAAATTCTAATCAGAAATGAGAATACTCAAAGACAACCCCAAATAAAGTAACAGGCACACAATTTAGTAACCTACAAAAACACTTTTAAATGAAATCCACACTACATCTCACATTTTCACCATCCTACTTGTATTAATGAGCACCAAAGTACATGACGTAACTAGAGAAAGCATCCAGACAGATGCTACAAAACTCCCGCACAGTGCAAATCCTTCAGTGTTTTTCATTTATATGGAGGCCAGGGCATAGCTCCAGACCTTAATCAGCAACTGACATTGATTTAAATTAGGCAAAAAAAAAAAAAAGGAGGAGACTTTTTTCAGTACTACATGCTAATTTTTAAAGAGTTCTGTGGCATTTTGGAGGCACTTGCACCATTCACAAGAGATAAAGCTTCAAGCTCCAACAATAGCACTTCTGACAGCACCATTCTGAAACAACACTAAACAATTTTCCTTAATTGGTCTTTTTTTTAAACATCATTTGGATGCTGACAGTTTGCATTGTGTGTAGCAGAATCACCACCTCAAGAATGACATCAAAATTACTTTGCATTAGTCTGTTTGGCAGCAGCATGGAAAAGAGCCAGGAATGAACTCAGATGTCTTACACTGGCTCCTGTCTCAACCCTGCCACTTTGGCTTGTGCTTTAGGGAGCTGCCATTCTCAATCAAAAGCACATCCACCTCAGTTAACTTGTTGTGGAATAGCTTGCAGTAATGATTTCTAGCTTAATCAAGCTCAAAAGGAATTTCCAACAGTCTTTCATTGGGACAAGTTTTTTCATCTGAATTCCTGTAAGTGTAGGTACTAACGTTGTCTGCCTTTTGGGCACTCCAGACTAGGGTGCCTGCATTTCCTCACAGGTAAATAACATTTGCAAAACACTTTGAAATGCTGGAACGTGCTAGACAAGTGCCAAATACCAGAACAAACTCTGAAACAAGATGGTTTTTTTTCAACAGCTTGTCTCAATAAACAAAGAAAAACTAGCCCTCATTTGCAATTTCCTTCTGTACATTTGAAGAAGTAAAAAAAACAAACCAAATTCAGCCTGTGATCTTGAAGGTGGAATTTCCTCCTGCATTCTGCTGGCATTCCCTCCAAAAACGTCCCTTTTCAATGAATGACCTAACTATTTTTTCCAGCAGAAACTCCTCTGTTATACCAGCCTCTTGCACTGCAGTACAGGGACTAGGCAGATCCTTTTTGTGAGCTACAGTGTGCAAGGGAGGAAAAGGCAGATACAGACCTCCTTCATTGCTGGCTCTGTACCCACATGGTCTGACAGCTTATAGGCAGCAGCAACAAACAGCGCAGTAGTCTCAATTCCTTCTTCAAACTGCAGATAAACTCCACCCAAGTCATCCAGGCGAGCAACAAGATCCTGACAGAGAGAGTTAATAAATTTAAATTGCATTCTAGTAGATCCACAGAAATTAATTCTGTTAGGCCTGTAATCAACAGTATCTGTATGGGACCACTGAAGTATTCTGTAACAGTCATTTAGAAACAGGAAGAAGAACCCTTCAGACTTCAGTGGATTTAATTATATTTAAAAGTCACAACTTTCTGTGTCTCAGTCCACTGTGAAACAGTTAAAAGTCCAAAAGAAATATCCGCTTGAAAGGAAGAGCAAAGCCAACCCACATCATGCAGGCTAATTAGCCACGATGGTTTTTCATTTTGTTTTCATGTTAATATGTCTTTCAATACTACAGAGGTCTAACAAATTCCTGAATAATTAGAGCATAGCGTGTTCCTACCTCTATCTCTTCAACAATGCCACTTAGATCTGCCTGCTGGGACAAGTAAGATGCCGTCTCCAAAGCCTGGATGGTTCTTAAACAAGAACAAACAAAACCAAACAGCTGTATGATTTTCCTTCCCTAAAAGCCAAACATCATTCACACCAAAGCAACAGTTTCTATTCTGAATGAAGTGTAAACCAGCTGCTACTGCATTCAGTTGACTCAAGGCAATGAATCTGAAATAATTTAGTGGAAACTCAGAATTCATTAGGGAATGCCAGTGGAGCTGTATCAGCACTGCAATAAACTCAAAGGCAGAGAAGAACCCAAACTTTCAACCCTGCCCAGCACAGATCCTCAGACTTGCTACTAAAGCTTCTGGGAATCCATTTCTTTCTTCCCTAGTTTTTAAAGAAATCCCTATTCTCTCCTTTCACAGTAAAATTACTTAATTCTTCGGTGATAAATGCCAAAATTCCTTCTGCTTACTGGCATGTTTTTTCCACAACACAGTATAGGCATCCCAACCCAGAAACAACAGGGCCGAGGAAGAGCATCAAGTCCAGTGCAGCTGTAAATAACATGGAACTGTGGCTGGGTTTACATCAAAAATTTGTTGTGAATCTTTTTATAAAAGGAGGCTTCTTTGGGATGCGCCCACTTTACTGACCATTATTCTTGAACTAAAGTGAATACATAAGCTCATTTGCAAAATCACGCAGAAAATAACCCAAACCTGTATATTTAATTTCCCCAGAGGAACAATAATGAACTGGACAAATGCATCAAATGAAAACACAGCACCTTCTCTACTACATCTATATTACAAAAATCAAGTGTTAAAATACTCAATAAGTAATTTCCAACAGCCTAGAGGATAAACACGCAACAGTGAAACACTTCCATCTGCAAGACTTACGCCAACACGCTTTCTTCTTTGCTAAGGCGAGCAGTCAGAGCACTAAGTGCTTCCTGAGATGCTAAAGGAAGGCCAAAGCCACTCAGTGCCCCAACAGCATGGAAGATCTGGGTGACCGAGGAATCCTCACTGACAGCTGCAAGCAGCAGCTCCCTGGTCTCATTTGAAATGGTGACCTGAGGAAGAACACAGGGAACATGTTAATTCACACTTGGCAAAAACAAGGCCTTCTAGACACCACTGATTTCTTCCTGAAGCAACACACTTGACTAGTGAACTAGTACATGCTTTTGGGAAAAAGCCCTTTATCATTCATTACCTTCTAGTTTAATTAAATCACTAAGTCTTGCTGTCAGTTATCAATTAGTCAGGATAATCCACGATTCAAACTTATCCTGGTAACCTGCTACTGCTTTTCATCTGGCATCACATCACGGTGCAGCGGCTAGCGGTACTGATGAAAAGCGGGGCTTGGATAACCCACCCGCAGGCCAGCAAGGGTGGCCTGCGTTTGTATCCTTGCAGTGTTCCAACACAGGCTTTACTCCCAAACAGTTTATCATCCACCCCAAGAGTTTAATTGACACAGCTGCTGTGAATTCTAAGAAAATGTGCTGACTCTTTTTTTTCCTTAGCCAGCTGTGTTTAATCCATAAACATTCCCTCAGAATTACTCTGGACCAAATACTGTGTTATATCTTTACACTCTGCCTTGTATAGAGTACTCCCTGCCACTTCGTAAGTTATTTACCCAAAACACAACAGAGCACAACCCACTATAAGAAAGTAAAAGTAGATGTTATGCATAAAATAAAGGTAAATATTTCCTTGGTAACACCTGTTTTCAGAGCTCAGGGCTCCAAACTCACCTCACAGCCAGCCAGGGCCCGGATGGACTGTGCAGCATAGAACAGAGAATCAACGCTGCTGGAGTCCACGTGGGATTTGATGAAATTGCACGCAGCCTGTGAAGAAACAGAAGTTAACTTACAGCAACAGTCTTGGCTTAAGTCACTAAAAGGGGGTTCAAATGATACTCCAAGACAATTTCATGTAAACTGTCATGCATTTTTATACTGAAAAAAGGCAAACTAAATCCCTAGTAATATTTCCGATGCAGCAGAGCCCAGAACCCCCCAGATCCTGCTCTGCTAAGTGCTGCACAGAGACAAAGGTGGTTCCTGCTAAAACAGGTATGTTTTTTTCACATAAACTCTACTGCAACCAGAATTCAAATTTAAACTGAGTATAATTATAAAACCTATCAAAATTAAAGTCCCACATGTACATTCAGGAGGCAAAAATCTCCCAGGATAGAGAACAGTTGAGCAGAAACTCTGTGGGCGAGCTTCCTTCCCAGGTGTGTCTCTCATACCATCATTAACAGATGAAAAACACACAATTTCAATGCATATAGAAAGAAAAGCCAGGTAAGGAGCTACAGTATGAAGGCAAGCAATGAGACTGCACATTAATCTGTAGCTGTTTCATTAACTGACAACTAGATAGATGGATCATTAAGAATCCATTCTAACCAGAAAATAACCAAGAATTTAACTGCTCAAAGACCAGTGATCTATGTACGTGGAGAATAGACCTTTACAAGCAGGACAGCATTTTAATGCTACAGTTACCTCGGAATATTGACGTATGCTCAAGTGTTATACCTAGTTATTATTTTTACTACCTCTACCTTTTAAATAGTCTCACCCCATGAAGAGGCACGCTGTCCAGAAAAGTCTCATCACAAACCTCAAGGAACAAATAAATAATTACTACTTACCTGAAGAAGTGAAGGCTGTATTACCAGTGCCAAAACTGGGAACTATTAAAAACCCAACCACACTGACATAAACGACAGCAGCAATTCTCAGCCTAGCCTGCAGATCACCGGCAACCAACCACAGCCAGGTGTGCAGTGTGGTGAACCACAACATCTTCAGGAGCCTCACAGTGAAGAGTCTGTGGTGCAAATGCACAACACTCAAGGGGAAACTAAGTCTAAATGGTTCAGAACCACTGAACTAGCTGAATTTATGGGGAAAGAGCTTATATTTAGAGCCTAGGTGCATAGGTAAGCATGCATGTGCAAATAAACAGGCATGCTTATGTAAACAGGTCATCACAAGGACCACCTGCAACATTTAAACTAGAAACACTTAAAGACACAACAGGGCAGTAAGCATCATGCTGATACCACAAGCCTTTGCTTCTAGTCTGCACACTAACGAACATATTTTACCCACAAAAATAGTAAGATCAAGTGATCTGTCTGAATTTGGCATTGAAACTGAAACAAAATGATGAGGGCTCTATTTAGCAGGACAGCAAAGCAACCATGCCACAGGCAGAAATCTTTCCCACAAAACAGTTAAGCAAATTGATAGTTGCAGTAACATCACAACAGGCCACTGAGGAGCAAGCTCTGAAACCACCACTTGGAAGCAGTAAGGGTAAAAGAGCCAATGGCACTATCTGCCTGGACAAAGACACCATTTATTCAATTAGCACACCTTAAGGATTGTTGGTAACTAGAATCACAGAATGGTTTGGGTTGGAAGAGACCTTAAAGATCATCCAGTGCCACCCCCTGCCACGGGCAGGGACACCTCCCACTAGCCCAGGTTGCTCCAAGCCTCATCCAGCCTGGCCTTGAACCCCTCCAGGGATGGGGCATCTTGCTTCTCATCTGTGTATGGACTGGAGCGTGCGCTAAATATTTATGCAATGCTTTGCTCTGACACTTGCTAAGAATGTAACACCCGGATGCTTTACATTTTCCTCACAGTCCTGTCAGGGCAGAGCACCCCAGAGGAACCCCTCACTCCTCAGCTCCTGCAGCTGTACTGCGCCTACGGGCCCCTGTGCCGAGCCGCGCGGCCAGGCCAGGCGGGGCCGGGGGAGCGTGGGCCGAGGGAGCCCCGCTGGGCCCTCCAGCGCTCACCTTTTCGTCCGCCACCCGCACCCCCAGGCTGCCGAGGCCCACGATGGAGTAGAAGGCGGCCTGCACGTCGGCGAAGGGCCGCTCCAGCGTCGCCCTCAGCCGGGCCAGGTCGCGGGCGGTGAGGCGGTGGCTGGGGGCCAGGGCCCGGGCGCTGGCGAGGAGCAGGAGGAGGTTGAGAGCTGCCGCCAGGCGCAGCCTTAGGCCTGCGGAGAGACAAGCGAGTTACCCCGCGGCCCTCCCCCGCCCCATGGAGGACCACGCCGCCCGCCCCCCTTCCCGTCCCCGCCGCGGCCCGCGCCTCACCCGGCGCCGCCATGATGCCGCCCGCCCCCAGGGCCACGGCGCCGCTTCCGCCCCGCGCCCCGCCCCGGCTCGCACCACCGCGCCCGCTCCACGGGGGAGGCGGGAGGGACGGCGTATTTTGCGAGGAGGTCCCGGCCCTACCGGGGCCCGTCGCGGACATCGCGGAGCTGTGAAACACAACAGCCCGCAGGCCTCGGGCGGGAAACGGCAAAGAGCAGGACGGCGGCGAGGCCGCTTGCGGCGGCACAACAGCAGCTCCCCTCAGCGGCCGGAGTGGTACGGGCCTCCCGGCGGCGAGAGGGGGAGGACCCTCGAGAGGATGTGGGCTGCGCTGATTGGTTGAGCCGCCCGCGGTGCTCAGCGCGCCACGGCGCCTTAAAGGGGAAGCGGCGGAGAGGCGCGCCTTGTGCAGTGTCTGTGCCGTACCGTGCCGCCTGACGCCACACACAGCCGTGCCAAGCTGTGCGCTCCGCGGCGTGCTGTGTCACACCATGTCACGTCGTGTGATGCTGTGCCGTGCTATGGCGTGCCATGTGGCGTCCTGCCATACTGTGTCCTGTTGCACCGCTCCATGCTGCGCCGTGTCCTGCCCCGCTGTAGCTGCTGTGCTGGGCTGTGACATGGCCCATGTGCCATACAGTGCCGTGCTGTGCCATGCCGTGCCACACCAGCCCACGCCTTCGGGAGCTCCCCAGGCCACTGGTCTCGGAGCCCACCGCACCATTTCCCCACTGGCTCACCAGCCCCGCTGTCTCAGCACCCCGAGATTCAACAGAGCAGGCGCTGAGCCACACGGGGCTGCGAATTCACCTGGGGTGCGGTCACCTCTGCACCCCCAGGTGACAGGCAGTGTGGGTGTCAGCCTCTGCCATCGCCCCCCACAATAACCTCCTGCTCCTAATTACGGCTGACTGCCACAGCCAGCCTCTGGCAAAGCCACCGGCTCCTTGGCTGTTGCTGCCAAAATCCTCTCTCTTCCCAGCACAGCGGGGCAGAGGGCAGTGCACCCCATTCGCGCTGCCCCCAGGGTGTGGGCGACCTCCAGCAGCCTGGAGTGGGCATTCCTCGAGAGATTCGTTGGTGAGACCCCAGGAGCGGTGCCCTCATTCCTGGCGCGGGTTCGTGGTGAGGAGGGAGCTGCTGGGGCAGCAGCAGGGCTTTGAGATGGGTGTTTGCAATTGAACAAGTAAATCTGTTCGATGCTGCCCACTCAGATTCCTCCACAGAGGAGTGCAAGGTTTAAGGGATCGTTTCAGCGATCCCTGATTTGGGGGAGCCTTATGTTCCACCTCTTCATTTTTTCCCTTGGTTTTCTCTAAGCACCAAATAAAAAGAGAAATAATAAAAGCAAGCGTCAGGTAAAGCCCCAGCTCTGCCGTGAAAAAGACAAACCCCTCAGTTCACCAAGCTGGATTTCCCCCAGGTGTGTAACTAACACCTTCTATTTGCCCCATTTTGATTTTTTCTGGTAACGGATGATTTTTTGAGAACAGCCACGGCCACGCTGTCAGGGACCCCAAGTTCCTGCAGCAAAGCCACACATGCATCAACGTGCAAAACGGCTCCTTCCCCGCCAGCCCCTGGGGAGGGGCAGGGGTGCCACCAGGTCCCCATCCCACCCTCGGCTGTCCCACAGGGGACTCAGCAAGCCATGTGTGACAGACACAGGTCCCGCTGCTCGCTGCCCTCCTGGAAGGCCCCAGAATTTGGGGAAAAGGGCTGTGCTTCCTGCAGAGGGCACTGGGAACTTGTGCTTTTTGCTTTTGGGGGAAGATCCCCCGGAGCTGGGGCAGCTCTGGTTACCCATCGTCCTGCCGCCCTCCACCTCTGCCCTGCCCGCATCTCGGGGCGTTTGATGTAAGGTGGATGAGGCTCTTGGCCTCGCTGGGGGAAAGCAAGGAGCCGCAGAGCTGCTTCACGTGGAAAACCACTGCCCAGAAGGCAGCCTGCTCCCCTCCTCCTTGATGTCCTTGCTTCTCCCTCGGTGCCGGAGCAGTGACTTGATGTCAGTTCCTCTTTGGGTGACACCAAGGTGGGGCTGGGATGGCTTTGCCGGTGGTTTATAAAGCCCAGCCAAGACGTGCTGCCCATCAGTTCTGTTTTGGCAGCACCGAACCACCAATTTCACCTAAATCTCCCCATTATTGAGCCTGAACGTGTTGGACCACCTCAACGTGGGAGATGCTCATGACACAGATGGATATCTGTATGAGGACGCAGGTATCCATCCATCACAGGTAGGCATGATGGGTGAGGATACAGGCACCCACCTGTGCTGGGAGCATCTCCCATGCTGAGGATGTCTTCTTGCACTGCGTTACTCCTCTCCCATTTTCCCTTAGGAGACGTAGCTCCTCTGAATTGTGTTGCAAAATCCTGTCGCCGTAGCTTTCGTAGGGGAAGGAAAAGAATGTTCCGTATCAGAGCATCTGATTTTAATATTCTGTCCCAGAAAGGGCTTTTGTTTTGCCAAGTTTTGTTTGTATCACCTTACATTTTGCAATAACCAAATGACACATTTCGGCCAGCTGCAATGGCATTTCCCATCCCGTTGCCCTTCCTGGAGAGAAAGTGGAGCAAGGGGAAGTTGTGTGGTTTTTTGTTTGTTTGTTTGTTTTTTTCCCCCGCCCAGGATCGGAGCAAAGCCAAACTAAAATTATCTCAAAATCCCTTGTGAGAGGGCATTTCTCTTCTGTTCCAGCTATCAGATGAGCCTGTGACCTTGCTCTAGCTCTCCTCTAGCCCATGTCAGGAGATGACCATGCAATCCCCAGGGATGCTGGGGACCCCACCACCACCCTGGGAGAAAGCATCAGAGCTGGCTGGGCTCCCTGTGGTCCCCTGGGGCTGAAACAGCCCACATGCACCAGCCCAGCCTCCAGAGGAGGCTGGAGACCCACAACCGAGCTCTTCTGCTGTGACAGATGGAAACGGGAAGGGATTTTTTACGAGATGAGAGAGAAAAGGCTAAAGGCCACTTGTGCAATTAAGTGCCTTAAATGTGGATTTTATTTTGATGTAATGGGATGGTTATTGCATATAAAAGAAGTGCCAGATGGTTGTTAAAACCACATTTACTAAGTTCTAATAACTGTGCATTTGACCCGTAGCCCATCAAGAGCTGCAATCCCTCATTATAAAATAGCTCGGGAGCCCTCGCCCCCAGCAGAGCCTCCGGCTGGTCCTTGCTGGGACCTTTGCACAGCAGCAGCACTCGCTGCTCACGACAGGACTTGGCCTCGTGGCCCAGCTCTCCAGCTGCAGGATGCTTTGCCCATCTCGGTTTGGTGGCCAAAGTTGGCTGGTGATGGTGACAAGGACAGAGGGATGAGGAGGCAGGGAATAAACCTTCCAGCTTGGGGAGAAGACCCTCCATGGGTGCAGGGCGGGGGAAGGTCCCTGCGTGTCCCAGGGCAGAGCTCTCCTCCCCTGCCCACCTGGTGCCGAGGGGCTGGAGGAGGGAGGGGGGAAGAGTAGAGGATGGGGGATGAAAGGTGGAAGGTGCAGGATAGAGGATGGAAGATAGGGCTGCAGGAGGGAGAGTGGAGGATGAAAGGTGGAGGGTAGAAGGGGAGGATGAAGGGTGGAGGAAGGCCCTGGGAGGAAAGGGAAGCTGGGGTATGTCACCCTCTCCTCCCCTAGTGGGATCCTTTTTTAAACATGTGCAGGCACAGGCAGGGAAGGAATGGGGGGGATTTCCAGAAGGGATGGCAGGTCTCATCCCCCCTCTGCCACCCCACACTTGCCAGGATGCCCAGGACTGGGCAGCTCAGCCCTCCAGCAGTCCTGGGGAGGGCAGCGCTGCAGCAGCTCTGGGCTGGATCTGGCCCCATGCATCCGAGGGGAGCCCGGGGGGAGCCCCCAAACCTGGGGGCTGTTCTGCAGCATCCCACCCCCGGCTCTGGCTGCAGCGGTGCAGCTGTCCTTCCTTCTTTGGTAAAGACTCCAACAATTCCCTTTTTAGGCTCAATACCACCAGTCCCAGGAAGGAGTGGGAGCCTGTTCCCCAGCCCTGCTGGGGCAGCTCTGGGCAGAGGGGCTGCCTGCAAATGGGTTTCCAAGCCAGCCCTTCCCCAGGGCTCCCTGCCTGGCTCCTGCCTTGCTGGAGAGGCTCCGCTGGTCCCTGCTCAGCAGGAGCTCGGCTGCTCAACCTGCTTCCCAGGAGCACACCTCGCCCCAGCCAGCACGAAGGTATTATTGTGCTGGCTGGGGTCTGCTTTCCTTATTATTACTCCTGGAAAGCTCTCCCTGATGAATCCCAGCTGGGAGAATTTTTATTTTTTGAGTTTTATTAAATTGTTTATATGTACTTTTCTGCAGGACTCTTTGTCCTCCCCTCCCCATCCTGCTCTGTGCCCCACTGGCCCCCCCAGCAGGAGGGGATAAGGGCTGCCAGGCTGCCTGGACCCAAACCCAGTGCCTCTCCCTGGGTGCCACACCTGCAGGCTCCCCGTGCATCCCATCCCCAGGAGCACTGCCCGCTGCAGCGCTCTCCCAGTTAGCCCAGACCCTACACTGGAAGGCAGCTGGCAGTGCCTCCAGCCATCCCACGTCCTGACAGCATCATGAACACATGAACACCCACAGCATCATCTCCCACTAGCAGAGTGATTTACCAACCCCCCCGCTATGCAACCTGCATCCCAGCACTGCCCGGCCCTGCGCAGGACAGATGGGGAGCTGGGAGCGGGATGGGAGCTCATTGCAAGGCTCCGACAGATGGGTTGCGTTTGCACCAGTCCCATCATACATCCTGAAACTCTCCTGGTTTCGTGGGATGATGTCAGATCTGGGCTCCTTGGCCAGATTCCCTCTGCTGTGGGGAGGGAGAGGCAGCAGAGGGTGCGGGAGCAGAAGCCATGGGGAAAGGGAGGGATCTGACAGAGACATGCAGCGGGGTCACGCACCTCCCTCTCCATCACACAATCAATGGGATGAGGCAGACAGGTGAAATGCTGCTGCTCAGCCCACTGCATTCTCCATCTGTGGCGTGCCAAGACCAGGCATTTTCCTGGCAGCTTCACCCCCCCGCCCCGCAGACCCTGTTGGGGCTGGGGGGTTATAAAAACCCACCTAACTGGGGCTCTGGAGTCATCAAAGGGAAAACATATCCTGACCCATCCAGAGGCACCAGCTGGGTGGAGGTGGCTGGGAGGGGGTGGCAGGGGACTGTGCCTGTCTGGGAGATGCCCCCCCAGGTTTTCCCCTGTGTTTGCCCAGGTCCTCTCCCTGTTGTAGAAAAGGATAAAGTCAGCACTACCCATTGCACTGCCTCCTGCAATGGGGGTCAGGTCCTTACTGGTGTCCTCTTGATGGCCCCAGAGCAGGGACATGGGCAAGTCACGGGCAAAGCTTTGGTGGTCACACAGAGGTAGCGGTTGGACCAGGGAGAGGATGGGCTGCTGTGCTCCCCAGGGCTGAGTGACCAGAGAAAACCATTTTCTTGGCTTTGGCAGCGTACGAGTGAGCATTGAGGATGGGGAGGACCTGCTATGAAACTCCTGCACATCGTAGAAGTCCCAGCTTGGCTGATAACATTTCCCTTCTGCTCCAGCTTTTCTTGAGTACCTAAACAAGAAGAAAAAAAAGCCCCAGGGAGCACTCAGAGAAGCTATTACAAATAATGAAAATAAAACAAAATAAATACATGCAGAGAGACTGAAGACATGAACCCTGGCTGCACAAGCCCCAGCCTCCTGCTCTGCCTGTACTGATGCTCTGAGTGCCTCTGAACCACCGAGACCATTTGGGAACAGTTGCCTGGAGGGTTCCTCCTTTCCTGGCTGGATGGGGACAGCAGGGATTTACCTACACCCTGGCAGCAGCAGCTGCAGCTCTCCCCGAGCCCCAGCCATCCACAGGCAGCGGAGCAACAGTGATTTCTCTGCACCAGAACCATACAGGGACAGGATCAAATTTCCCAAAAGCCCTCAGGAGGGGGGATCCTGCTGAAGGAGATTAATATTTTGGGGTTGGAGCAGCAGCAGGGGTGTAACTCAGCACAGCTGCTGTGCAGCCGCTCCAGGTTAGCCCAGCCCGGCTCAGCCCCACTGGGATGGAGCTGGCTGGGGGGGTTTGTCTGCTGCCCCCCGCCCTGCTGTCCCAGGAGGGGCAGAAAACAGTTCCTGACTCTTTTAGCAACTCCAAGTATCAGGTTTGGTTTCCTTTGATTCCTGGTGTTTGGTTTGCTCTCCAACTTCATAAATATTCAACCACCAGATGATTGAAAAAGCGCCTGCAAACCTCCCCGGCCCCCCAGCATGCTGGTGGGAGCAGTGCCCACAGCCCCCAGCCCCATCCCACTGGAATCCAAGCCCAGGGCTGCACGCTGCCCAGCCAGCCTGGCCCCATGGCTAATGTGTGGGAGAGCCCATGGCCAAAGCCAACAGCTCTTAAACAAGCCCTGTGCCAAAATGTGCTCCCCCAGCATGCAGGTACCAGCTGATGCAAAACAGCTCGTGGGGTGTGGGTGGGGAGGCGATGCTCTGAACTGCAGCCGGGGCTCTGGACAGACAGCCTCAGGGTGTGACGGGGATGCAGCTGCTCCCTGGGAATTCGGGTTTGGTGTGCACTTGCTTCTCCGAGCGTGCCAGGATGTAACACACTGGCCACCCCGTCTCTGTCTGCTGTCCAAGAGCAAAACACAAAGAGTTCCCAGAGCCCTGGGGGTGATGGGGTTAAGGAAGGCTTTCTGCAGAGGAACTCGATGTTTCCCTGCTCCCTTTCCCCCCACATCAGAGTTTCCGACCCCACGTGCCCATTGGACCCATGGCTGGCCAGGGACACACACCTGCACCAAACCTGCGAAGCTCCAGGCTGCTGGACATCCCCCAGCGACAGCTTAGCCAGGGACAGAGGGACAGTGGTAAGAGAAAGAGGGGAAAAAAAATAACCCCCAAAACCCTATATTACAGGGTTCCTTTTTCAGCAGGGCAGTGCCCCAGGGGGACCAGCACGTGGATGGGTGACAGGAGGGTGCGAAGCCAGGGACACAGCAGCCCTGCAGCCCTCCCAGCCCCCTTGGGTGCCTGAGCAATCCCGCAAACCCCAGCTCCTGCTTAGCTTTCCTCTTTCTTGCCAAAATCACTCTGGAGCATGTCAGCACGCTGTCATGTAAGGAATCTCATTTCGGAGAGGCTTTTTCTCTCTCTCTTTCGATACAAACCAGACACAGCCACGCTTTATTGGGTGTGAGGGCAGGGCTACCCACATCCAGCCTTCCTCTGCTCCCTCCCCAAAACTGCGCTGCACTGAATTTGGAGGGCTCAGGCTGATTTAGGGTACTTCCCACTGTGCGTGCAGGGGCTAACTACACACCGGTACTTGTATGCAGGATCCCCTCCACCCCCAGTTGAAGCCCTGCATGGAAGAAGGAACAAAATTTCTCTGTAAGGGCTTTGGGGCCAGCTGGGTGCTGGCCACCGAGTCCCAGGGCTGGGCAAGACTCAGAAGAGAGGGAAGCAGCAGCAGCATCCCCCCCACTGCATCATTATTTTGAGGACTGACACCCCATTCCCAGAGGAGCACTGCTCCTTCATAAAACCCCTGGGAGGTACTCAAACCCCCCCTCTCTGAACCCCCACCACCCCAAACCCCCCCAGCAAGGCCACAGTCCCCACACATTCCTCCCCCTCTTATTCCAGGTGACTGCACAGACCCGGAGCCCTTTACCTGCCTGACCCCAGGGCTCAGATCCCTCTCTCTGGGGATGGATAGCGACGGACAAGTCCTGGCCTGGATTCCCCATGCCCCTCTCAGCCCCCCTCATCCCCCAACACCCCAGTCCCACAGGAAAACAGGGATTTCTCTTCTCCAAATAACCCGCCGTGTTCCTGGGTGCCCGGGGGAGGCGGGGAGCAGCTCCCCTTGGCCCCACAGAGAGAGCAGTGGTGATCAGCAAGGTAATTAGTGGGCTTGGGTGGTATTTATGGACATGGGGTAATTGCACTGATGTTTTGCTAATTTCAGCACTGCTCCATGCCCAGGGCTGGCTGCCACCAGTGCCATTTGCTGAGCCCAGGTGGGATCAGGGCTCTCAGCTCAACCCACAGCTTTGTGCCAAGACGGAAAATCCCTGGGTGGTGCTGGTGGCTCAGACACAGGGAGGTCAGGTCCTGTGATGCCAGCAATGCACCAAAAACGCCCAGGTCCTTTTTGCACAATGTCCATCTGTGATGGGGCAGAGGCTCCCCAGCAGTGCGAACACCTCCCTCCACAAAGACCTACATTCTCCAGGCATGCTCTGCGCACCCTGCCCTACCCCATCACTATCTCAGGTCCAGCAGGCTCTACCTCCCAAAAAGTGACTGGGCTGAGTGAGACTTGCTGGGATGTATTTGGGATGTCCACTGGATCAGGGAATGGGAAGTCAGAGAGTCTTCCCAACAGCTTCCCCACTACTACCTTCAATGGGCCAGGCGAGGCAGGGAATTGCCAGGTCCAACCCACGCAGGCATTAGGAAATGTATTTTCTTAGGAAGTTTTCCTGCTTTGCTGTTAGTCTTTCACTCCTCGCCTCCTGCTCCTCTCAATGCCAAGGCGCCACCATCCATCCGTGTGCTCCGAGTCCCACAGCCAGGCACAGCCTGCTTTGCATGCCCAATGTCATCCTTCTTTTCCGAGGTGCTTGCCCCTGGAAGCAAGAATAATCTGCTTAGGACAGTGAAGGATTAAAAACTTCTCTTGGTCTTTTGAACTGTCTACCTGCAGCCCTGCGGAGAGGGTTTCAGAGTTGGGGGCTCCAGCCAGACATGCAGAATTTGTCTGAAAAGGGCTGAGCTGGTGAGCCGTGATGCCCCTGCAATGGGGGCACAGCACTGAGGGGCTCCGGTCCCCTCCAGCCCCACTGCTCTGCTTCTGCACAGGGAAAGCTGCCCCACTGCCTGGACATGGGGGGGCTGGGGCTTCCCAGGGGAGCTCAGCCCCACAGCCAAGCAGGGGCACCAAAACAAAAGGGGGGCTTTGAAGGGCAGCAGGAGGTGCCCCAAATCCCACCCGAGCCCCCTTCCAGTCCTGCTCATAGCCTGTGCTGTGCCCGCAGGGCAGGGATCTCCATCCCCATCACTGCCTGGGACCTGAGGGGTGATGGATGGTGGGTCCACAAAGACCCAGAACACAGCCAGTGCCTCTGCACAGCACCTCTGCTCCTCCATCAGCCCAACCATCCCCAACCTCACCTCTCCCCATCTGCAGCACTGGCCAAAGGTGTTCTGGGCAGGTTCTGCATCCCCAGGGCAGGAACAACCCCCTCCCCAAGGAGCCCCAGCCCATATGGAGCACAGCTTTGCAAATGTACAAGAATTTGTTCAAGAGTTCACCGAAGTTTCAAGTGAGAGCTTGTCTCAGACGCACCCTCTGTGATGCTTTTCCATCCTAACCCACATCAAATCATCGCTGGACATTTATTGTTTCTGGGAATGCTCCAGTTCCTCCAGGAGACAGCAATCAGAGGGCCCCTCTCCTCCTTTTTCTCCTGCCATCCCCAGGCTCAGCCCCATCCCCCCTAGTTTCCATCCCTCACAGCCTCCAAACTCCACAGCTCCAAAGCCCTGACAAGGAGCTGGACCTGAGCAAGCCTCAGAGGGGTGAGGGCTCTGCATGTGCCTGGGGCGGCCAGTCCAGGCCATGGAGCTCACTCCAGACGGTGGTAACGAGAGGGTGAGCAGCGTGGGAAGGGCTGGCCAGGAGCAGAGCACTGCAGTCTGGGGAGACAGAGGAGGTGAGGAGATGCCAGGATCCCTGCCGACCAGCAGTTGATGCTCCCTGCTGCAATTTGAAAGCTGCTGCAGCCTTGGGATAAGGTTTCCAGTCCAAACACTTGGAGGTTTTCACTCCAAGTTTTATGTTCCAAGACTAATTTTTCAATATTCATTTAGGGAGTCTGCCTTTCTGTGGGTGTAAATTGGTGTACCTCCACCACCTTGGAGAGGCCTGCACTGATTTATATCAGCTGAGATGCTGACCCCAAATTTGCAGTTTGTGCAAGTGTTCCTGCCAATAGAACTGTTATTTAAAGTATTCACAGAAAGTGAACCCAGGAGGCACGTGAACATGGTCCAAACAAATCTAATTAAAGCTTTCATCCAGAAAATTCTTCCTTGCTATAGAACAAGAATCCATACATTAATACTTGTCCTCACTTCACTGGGGCTAAAGAACACCCTCAGCTTGGAGGCCCAGAGTAACCAACATTTGTGCTGGGCTGAGCACTCACAAACCCTGCCGGCTCCAGGACACATCGAAGTTCCTTTGGTCTCCCCCTGCACCCCCATCCTTACGGTATCTTTCTGGATGGCTCTCAGCTCACCGCTTAATTCAGCCCAGCCCAGCCAGGCTGCAGCAGAGCGGAGCCACATGCTGCTGGCTGTGCTGGGGAAACAGCTCAGGAAAACATCTTGGCTGGGGCTGACGGGAGCCGGGGAGGACAGAGGTGCCAGCCACAGAGAAACTTGGGTGCCACCAGCTTGTAGAAATGTGGTGGAGTTGCTCCAGCTGCTGAGTGCACATCTGGCCTGGCAGTTGGGGTGCTGGCTGAGGGATGTGGAATCAAGCCCTTTCTCTGGGCAGATCCTATCTGATTTTAGTCACTCATCACTTGATCCACACAAACTATCACAGTAAGCCTACCCAGGAGGAGCTAATCCAGCCCTTGCAGCGTGTTTCAGAGGGCACTGTGTTACCCACGTACTCCCTGGGATACCAGCTGCATAAATATAGACACACAGCCAGCACCGACACAGTGGCCGTGACAAACATCATTGTTTTACTGCCTCAGTATCTAAGCTATTAATGGTGCCAGCACATGAACCCTCTCACCTTTCAGCACCCTGCACAGCCACCCTCACCTGTCACCTCAGCCCATGCTGCTGAAAGACAGAAATCCACAAGCAGCCTTGCTGGCAGATGAAATATTTCTCCTCTGGCTTGGAAAACAGACAGGTAGAGACTCCCTTCTCTTCCAGTGCTACCACGGAGTGGCTAAACCAAGCTGTGAACTCAGAAAGGGACAAGACACATCAGGGACTGCCTTTGCATCAACCTGGGCAGGACCAGGGCACACAGCAAGGGCAGGGAGAAGCTGCTGCAGCTGCTGGTGTCCCATGGGACATGGCCATGCATCGACCCAAGTCTTAGGCTGGGCTCTTTTCCAAGGGCATCACTCCCAGGGCTTATTCTCACATCAGAACTACAAGGCAGCCCATGGGCATGCTGTACTGGTGCATCTCACGGTCACAAGTGGGAGCCAAGGACCAGAACTGCAGGAGGCTTCTCTGGCCCACTGAACTCCAAGGACTGGGGGCACATAATCCCTTGCTGGTTTAGCCTCTTCCTTTTTCCTCTACTCCTGTCTTTTTCTCCCTTGTTTTAGCTGGCATTAAGGGGAAATCTCCCCGTCACTCACCTTTTTATTCCTCACTGCCTCTCCATGAAGCTAAACAAACAAATCCACCCCCCCTGAACCACCTTCATTACATCTGCCCTCCCAAAGCCCTGTGTTTTTCTGCAGGATTCCAGCAAAGCAGCCCTGCAGGCGTTTTCCAAGACAGGAGAAACTTCAGACAGCAACAAAAATGTGTAGAATTTGGCCTATTCTCTTCCCTTACCTTTTGGTGACCTTTGGGAGCTTTAGACAGGCAGCATCTTCCCTCACCCCTGGCATGCCCCAGGACAGCTCCTGCCAGCCCAGTCCAGGCTGCCTGCTGGGGAACAAGCCCCAGAAATGGAAAACAGAAAAAGAATGAGACAGGTGGGGAAAAAAAGATGAGCTGACTGCTATTGTAAGAATTATTTCCATGCGCATTCCTTGTGCAACCAAACATCTGGAGCAAGATCTTCCAGTGCCAGGTGTGTTCCTCATCCCTGCTCCCACCCTGCCCAGGGCTCTGCAGACATGCACCAAGGTGGGCATTACTGACAAGTCTGCGGTGGGAACCAGAAGTTTCATACCCTCCAAGACCACAGGTTGTTGCTCTTTGGGCACATACAGCTGCTGAGGGAGTCTGGCTGCTCAAGAGGAGTCCTAAGGTTTAGGTTTGCAGTCATCTTATTCACCTAGGGGGTTTTGGCTGCTGTACAGCTGGAGAAACCCAAGATAAGGTCTGAAACTGAAGGCTTGACTTCGGTGGTACCTCATTATCCCACCCCTTTCCTCCAGCACATCGCCAAGGAGTTGGCCAAGGGCACAGACACCCTTCTCCCACTGGGGAACCAGGCCTGGATATCACAGGACAAAAAAGACTTGTCTCCTGTCACTGAGCTGGAGAGAAGTGCTGCACAGAGGGGACTGCTCCTTCTGCAGCACCAAGGCTGGTAGCTAAACACACTACTGCAGCTCCGCAGGAAAATACCACATTTGGAGCAGAGAATAAAAAAGTCAAAGGATATATTCTATATGGCATTACAGAGGGAGGCTGGGGCAGCAGAAGCTGTTCAGACATGGAGGATGCTTTTCCTCCAACACTCTCACCAGGGAAGCAGCTAGCTTTTGTTCAGACACTGAGTTTCGCGGTGCATTTGAGGGAGACAAAATGCAGGTTCATGGCATTTCCACCCTGGCCATGACTTTAACCTTAACCTGGAGGACTCATACAGCAGGATTCAACTATTGCCTGTGCTCAGCCTGAGGGACAGGGTCACCCAGAGCCACTCAGGGGCTGCAGGGGACACCTACATCGCCCCCCCATGCCACAGCTGCCCAGCACTGCCAAGCATCCCTCTGGCCCCCCAGATGAGCAGGGAGCACAGCAGGACACACACCCCACCATCTCCTCTGTGAGGGTGTTGTACCAGCATGGCAGATGAAAAAAAGAGCAGGAGAGCTGTAAACAAGCTCATCTGAGCATCTCCCTGAAGCCTTGTCAAGTCAGGTTCAGCTCCAGTCAACGCCTCTCACATCAACCAGAGCCCACCCTGCCCAGGCTGTCCCAAGGGACCAGTGAAGAGCACAGGGAAGGCTCTCCCTCCTTCACACCCTTGTCCCTCATGAAGTCCCCTCAGCCGGCTCCTGGCTCTGCTCTCAAACATACATTTCACTGCGTGATGCTGATTTCCAGGCTACCCATGCATGCATTTCTAAGGAATGGTTCTTACCACACTGGAAAAAAATATTATTGCATCCCAAAATTTAAGTTACATCAGGACCAAAAAGCAAACAGAAGAGCATGAAGAGCACCTGTCAGAATGAACAGAGCTTTTTAATAGACTCAGAGATAATTTCCTGCCTGGGTTTCTTCTCCCCTTGTTTCCCTCCCCTTCCTCCACTCAAGTTGAAGCCTCCCTCTGAGCCAGCATCCCGCCTGTGTCTAACCCTGAAGCACCCGTGCCACATTTCCCAGCAGGAGTGATGAGGAATTAAACAGAACAAGTGAAAGGTCAGGATGGAGCCATGCCAGGTCTGTAGAACACAGCTACAGCTGGGAATAGACTTCCAGAAAACATCCATGCTTCCCAGTGACAATCCTCAGATGTCCTAGAGATGATGCACTGAATGCAGCTTGCCAAGGAGAAGACCACCTCACTGAAGCTCGGCAGCCCAAGCATCATGGAAGAGGCAATGGCAACTCCAAATGGCAACTGGGGGAAGTGAGAACCTGGTTTGCAAGCACAAAGGAGCAGGAAATTAGGTAAGCAATTAGGTAGGCAAGCATCCGATCTGGGACAAACTGGGCCACTGCCACATCAGACAGGCAATGAAACAAAGAGCCAGTGATGAACCCAAGCGAGCCACCATACAGCCAGCAGCAGATGTGTTCAATTAGCCCAAGAGCCAATATCCAACCAAACACCAACCTAGCCAGCAGAAAAATAGACAATAGACTACTTGTTCCATCAAACAGCTGAGTTAATAGCAAAAACGTGCAGGGAGTGAGCGAGCAGCCAAAAACCCACGCCAGCCACTCAATAAGTCAATTAACCAAAGATCCACATAATCAACCACTTAAGTAGAGCCGAGTAAATAACTCACAATGAGTTATTTATCCATTGAATTTAGCCTCTAGTTTTGCTTGGGCCATCTCTGTGAGCACATGTCAAGTCCCTTCAATTGATTTCAAATTAATCTCATTTTGGCTTGTTTACTCGGTACATGGCTGGCCAAAAGTTAACATTTGAACTGCACTCATTAGCTCTGATTGCCCAGGAAGATTACATGCTGCTCTCTAGTCTCAGATTAGATAAACACAGTTTTGCCAGTGAATCTCACTCTCCAGAATGCTTGAACACAACTGCCGGTGAGCAGCCAGGACACGGTGATCACATTATTCAAAGAGCTCAGCAAGCCATTATTGAGAACTTATCCATCCATCCAAGAAGTTCAACTAGATAGTCCCACAGGAAGAAGGCTAGTGATGCTGCTCAAACAAAATTTAGAAATTGTAGGGTTTGTGTTTAGTGCCCAAAGTTTTGGTCCCATTTCTGGAGATCTTTTCCATCACCAGGGGCCAGTTTCTGAGGACACAGGTCCACGGCAAGCAGGGATGGCCCAGCTCTGCAACTACAGCTCCTTGCCTGGGGGGCCTCAGACCCTACCTGGGGTACCGCAGCATCTTCTCCAGGGCCACAGCAATAGCCTTGGCAGAGCTCAGCTCCTGCCACGGTTTGAGAAGAGCCTCCATAGTTGCAAGCAAGGGGACATAGACAGGCCAGCCCTTTCCACCAAGCGCTGGGGACATTGCAAGGCCCTGCATGCATCTGGATGCCCCAGGTTCCACCAGAGCATTGCAATAACAGCAACACCACACTGAGAAACCCAACCACCTGCATGGGAGCTTCTCAGAGGAGAGGCTGTGCCCCCCATCCCACGAGCCTGGGCTGCATGGTGGCATGGAGCCCAGGGCTGCTGTCATCTTCCTCCTGCTGCAGAAATGCCACCTTCCCCTGCCCCATGCCAGGATCTTTCACTTGCTGCCAAGGGACCACAGGCCGTCTCATGCAGATGGTCAAAACAAGCCCTGGAAAAGCCCTTGCTCCCGTGCCGTGCCACAGCAGGATTTAGCCCACACCATGGGTCACACTGCACTTGGAGCCAGACACCACCAGCCATGGCCATTCCTACACCAGGGCTATGGACAACAGGTAAGTACCATTGCTGGCCTTCTTCACCCCAAATTCGCCACAAAAAGAAACAAGCCCGGTAGGCTGGGCTTGCTCCAAGCATGGCCCCACACGTCCCTCTCCTCCCAGGGCTGCCGCGAGCGCTTTGCATTTGGCGTTGGCCAGGGAGGAGGCATGTGCTGCCGGCGCGGCACTGCCAAACCACACTGTCAACTGCTCCGCTGCTGCCTGGGAATCTTAATCCCACAGCAATGTATAACCCGCAGGAACTACACTGTCTCTGAAGTGTGAAGTAGAGTATCAGAGGGACGCTGCTATCTCCTGCCTCCCCAAGAGGTGGTCGCAGGGACTGTCAGAGATTAGGACTAATGGTACTTAGCTCACTTGAGCCGCCAGCTGAATCAAATGATCCTTACATGCCCTTACGTCCTGATGAATTGCATCTGAATTTTTGCCCGGCTCTGAGCATGGAGCAGCAGCACAGCTCAGGCTTTGCTGCTTTGATACTCAGAGGGCTGTGCAAAAAATCACCACCCTCCTTACCCTTGCCAATCTGGCCTGTGGCCTTAATCTAACAGCACCTCCTGCAGCTCCCACTGCAGGTTTGGGTTTGAGTTCAACTTTCAAAGAGAATTGACCTCTCGAAAGCCAAGCTCAGCTGCAAGCATCGAGACCAAACAAAACCCACTAATTTCACATTATTTCCATGCAAAACTATAAATCAGCTCAGGCTTGGCTTGACTCTAGGCCAAGGCTTGACTGAAAGGTTCATGAACCTTAAGGAATCTTTTGACAAGCTTGGTCTGAGATTCAAATTTGTAATGAAACCCCAAAACAGTGAAGCTCTGCTAGTTCCACGTAATTTCAGGTTTTGTTGTGAACATTTCATGCAGCTCTGGGGACACCGTTACACCAGCATAAAGCCAGTTGCTCCTTAAAAATCAATAGAGCTGGCCTGGATTTACGCCAGTGCAAGAGCAATCAACCCAGCCCAGAAAGAGAGTTATTTTTATTTCTTGCCTTCTGTTTTGCTAGAATCCACCCAATAAAAGTTCCCAGCCTGAGTCCAGACTGTAGAAATGCAAATGCCAGTAGAGCATAAACCCCAGCACATGTCTGGAGGAATTCGTGTAAATCAACGGGGTTACTCCAGCTGCACGAGGCTGCTCCGTCTCATGTGCGAGTTTTTTTTAAGCTCCATGAAAACCAACAAGACCCCAAGGACCCCTCTCCCCATCGGAACCTGCTGGTGCACTGGGGGGCTTTTGTGAGAAGGGACATTTACTGGGCTGCTGCCCTGAGTGGTGACTGTTTCTGAAGGGCAGAAAAATCACCATGCCCCATCACACTGGCCTCAGGATAGAGGTTCCTGCAGCCTCAAGAGGGCTGGCTCCTGCTCCCCTGGGGCAGTGCTGGGCTCTCGACAGGTTGGCCAGGCTTATTCCAACAGGTTTTTCCAAAGCCCGAACTCTAATAAGGCAAACTGAGTTTGTGCTGTGGGGCTCAGGGGATGCTGTCCTCCACCCTGATTTTATAACACGTCTGCAGCAGTGGGTCAACATCAAATTTCTCCAAAGGGGAGAACTGATGCAAGGCACTGGGCCAAAGCCCATTTAGCTCCTTTCTGCCATAGCACAGGAACCCAGCTCTCCAGGTCCAGCTGGATGGCTGCTGGGGTAAGGTACTGCTGCTCCTGCACTCTCTGGCCTCCTGCTTGCACAACAGGGAAAACCTGGGCTCTAAAGCCTTGTGCACAAGAAGAGCAGAGCATGGCAGCTAGGTGACAAGGTCCATCCCCCTGCAGTAACATCAGCCCTTTCAAGAGAGCCGCTCCAGATGCACTGCAGCAGCACTTGGCCTGGCACCAGTTCCTGCTCCTTCCTGTGCCAAGCACTTCCCACAGTCAGACAGCGAACAGCAGGAATCCCCTTGTATTTGCTTAGTTTAAAAAGGTTCTTAGTGCAAAGGTTTCAGACCTGGCAGGAAGCTGGAGCTGTCTGTTTACCCAGCGGCTCGCAGCAGCCCCAAAGGTGTAACGCAGGAAAGCACTGGTGCCTGCCTGCTCCCCATCCGCACCCCAGCCCTCCCCAAGGGCTGGCAGGCAGCTCTCCTTTCACAGCTCATTCTAGTACCCAGAAAGCCATGGGCTTTCCTAGACTAGCCTCAGCCTGCCAGATCCCCCTGCCCTTGTTTTAATCCCACACCCACTCCCAAGGGCTAAGGTGTTTGATGGAAGGGAGGTCCTACAAGGCAGCAGCGCCATGGCTTTGGCAGTCATCTTCCTCCTACCAGCACTGCTGAGAAGCTCTCTTGGCCCTCTGCCTTGCCTGCTAAGCTCTCGAGAGGTGTTCAGAGGGAATTCCTCACCCCCTGGCAGCACCTTGCTGGCCCTTCAGTGCAGATGCACTGAGATTTATTTGCCCACATAAGAAAACCCATCATTGATTTGCTGCCCCATGACCTGAATAAGGAACAGTGCCATCTCAGACAGGTTTGGGGTTCGGTCAGTGGGACTTTGGATGCATGCTGTGCCAGGCTGACTCCCTCCCATGTGCCCTGGGCAGGCTTGAGGCACAGTTTGGGAATTCCTGCTGCACTAACAGAGATAGGATCCTAAGCCTTGGATGCCAGCTTCAGCTTTAAAGGAGCTCGGTCTGACATCTGAACCCCTCTTTAAGAAGGCAGAACTATTCATGCTGAAGGGTACCACCTTGTTTATCATTAACACTGCTTCCCATTTGTAATTACATTATAGTTTTCAACAAAAGCCACAACAGTAAAGAAAATATTAGCTCTTCTCCTACCAGGAGTGAAGTCCAGGAGCAAGATGAGCGATCAGGGAAGAAGCCACACCATTGTCAAGGAGCAGCAAGAGCAGGACAAGAGCAGAGGATGAGCCAGCACCGAGGGCGATGGCAGTACAGGGTGTACCTGCGCTGGGGGTGCGGGCACTGAACACAGTGGGTAGAGCTGAGGGCTGGTAACAGGGGGAGCCACTGGGGGACAATGAGCCATGTCCAAGGTCCATCCAGGGAGCCCAGTCAGGAGCAGAAACAGCCAAAAAGATGACCGTAGACAGCCTTCAGCACATGGCCAAGGCACATCCAGAAACCAGAGCAAGCAGCACACCTCCAGCCTAAGAAAAGAAGAAGGATCCTGGGACCGAGCTTAAATAGAGCATGGGGCCATGGGCAGGGCGGGGGGGTCCCAGGTGAGGCTGGTCAGGGCAACTGATGTGCATTGAGGGGCACCTGAAGGTGCTTCAGGGCACTTGCCAGACGTGGGTGTAATACTGTGCTACGGGGGGAGGCCAGCCCAGATGTTTAAAGGTTCCAGGTGTTTGAAGATCCCTCTCCACATCCCTGTCACACAGCACTGAAGGAAGTCAGAGTTCCCAACATCCTCCCATCTTCTTCTCAGGGCTGTGAACTGGTGTTGGGAAGGTGGTTTCCCAGCTCTGCTGTCGGCAGGGAGCAGAGCGAGCCTCTCCCTGGCAGCAACGCCGAGCATCAACCGCAGAAGGCCAGTGTTCCACCAGCAGCGATTCTGGCAGGGATCTACACCAACGATCCCCGAATTCAAGGGAGGGACTGAGGATTGAATACCCTGCAGCAGACACCAGGACTTGGCCCCTGAGCACTCCACAGGAGGGGAGAGAGCCTGTGGGGGAATACTGAGCAATTCAAATTGGATGCAAGCTGCATTTTATCTTATTGGAGTGGGTTCGGAGGTGATGTAATCACTCTGTGTGCTTGTACGGTTGGGATCAGGATGAGATGCTGTTTATCATGAGCTGACAAGTCAAGGAAGGATGCAAGAAAATGATCTGGGACTTCCCATGCAGGGCTTGCTGGAGCTATGAACTGGGGGGAGACGTGACTGGAAGCTGTAAGGATTAATGGCCCCTCTGCTGCTGTACGAGGCGCGAATGAATGAAATTCTGTTCCCCTTACAAAGGAATGCCATTAATTCAAGGGGAGATAGTCCAGATTTTTCTCCAGTGCGATGAAAGCAGAATTTGGCCCTTGATCTTGCCCAGAAAACGCCTGTCTAGCAAGTTTTGAGGCGCTTCTTTCCATTTCTCTTTTGATTTGATTGCATTTTCTTCTGGAGAAACATTTTTCTCCAGTAAATGCAGAGAGAAAGGAAAAGGAGATAGGCAGGTAAGTAGAGAGCCCAGCAGTCAGGAGGGAAGGAAAAACGACTGAGCAGAGGGCAGTTGTGCCTGGGACACAGGGAACTGCCCCCCCCCCCCCCCCCATGGGCGGTGGGCAAGATTCTGGTGTCAGGGGTGAAAAGCCTGGGGTCTAGGGGGGAAGTCTCTGGCACCTTTGTCACCTCTTTGGCTGGAATTCATAAGTAAATACAGAGTTGACTGAAACTGCTCCTGCTCGCCAGCAGCACCTCTTCAGTGCTCAGTGGAATTTGGGGCGGGAGGGGACCAGGTGGGGTCCGTGTTTGCTCACATTCCTCTCCATGTGCTGGTTTCAGGATGCCGCAGAAAGCAATGGGTGATGGTGGGAGGTGTGTGTGGCTGGGAGAGGTGATGGGTTCCCTTGGTTCCCTTCACACTCATGCAACGGGTCCTCCACCCCATGCGTGCCTGGTTCCAAGCACATGAGCATCCTGGAGAGACACCCCAGCACACAGCTGCCTGCCAGCCCGGCTGCGCCCATCCCCTCTCCTCTGGGCTGTGGCATCCATGGGGTGCTCTGGGACCCTGCCAGAATACAGTTCGTGAGCAATTTCTGCTCAGGCTCTCTAACCTGGGGCTTTGCTACCCATCACAGCAGGGAGCTTCGTCTCAGTGAAGTCAGCGGTGCCTTTTCTCATGGAGCAGCTGAGCCAGAGCCGCGTTGCTGTGTGTCACCCAGAACAGTGGCAGGCTGAGCTCTCTGCCGAGCCACGCCGCCTGCCATGGAGCATCACGTTTGCCACCCACATCCTGCTTGGAGCTTCTCCCCGCTGGCAGGATGCAGTAGTACGACGATCTACAAGCAGAAGCAGCAGATGTTAGGTTTTTTTTTAATAAAAAGAGGCAATAATCCAGAATTTTGCTGATATAAACACAATACCAGCACTGAATACAACTGAAGGAAGACAAAAACATCCCAAAGACATAAAACATCAGGCCCCTTGGAGAACCTCCAGGCTACATGCACCGAACTCCATCAGCCTCAGAGAAATGAGTGCTTAACCTCTTTTCAATCTCTTTGGCAGTCCAGCCCTCAAAGATTTATAGTGGACTCTGTTTGAATGAGTGATCTTCCTCACTATGTCCTGCTCCTTTAATTATGGGTGAGAAAACTAATGGCCACCCTGCAAACACCTGCCTGACTGTCCCATTCCCCTCCCCATGGGATGCGCAGCCCCTTCCTCACCACCAGTCCCCACTGCCAGTCCCTACCACCTCCACAGTCCCGCTGACACCTTGGGCCCCTGCCACTGTGCCAGGGGTGCCTGTCTGCCGAAAACCCAGCGCTCAGATATCCACTGGTCCCCATGAGCCATGTCAGCAGCCCGTGCATCCCTGGGAGGCAATTTTAGAAGGATGCCCTGCCGCCGTGCTCCCTTGCCTGCACTGGTGATGCACTGCTGGATGCAGGAGTCGGTGCAAGCCACCGATGGCAGGACAGGCAACACGACCGAGCGGCGTTGCACATTCCTCTCTGCCGGCACCGCTCATTCCTGAGCCCTTATTACGGCTGTGCTGCAGGGACCAGCCTGGCGCGGCTGGATGCCGGGGTCAGGCCAGGCTCCAAGGGCCGGCCACGCTCCAAAGACAGAGCTGATGGATTTTGACAGGACTTAAGGACACCTGCTACTTTTGGAGATTTTTCTCTTTTGCTAGCAAGCTTTCGAATGAGTGTGTGTGTGTTGACAGGGGCAGACATCACTGGAGGGTGTTGAGGAGGGAGCAGGAGGGAAATCTCCAGAGAATATGTCAGGAGGGATTTTTCTCGGCTGTTCACCCTACAGTGAGTGATGGGCATTGAGGAACTGGCATCCCTCGGACCTAGCCCGCATGTGCTAGCTTTGGTCATGAGGCCTTACTGTATTATTTTTAATGGCACTTTAAAGCCAATTAGTAGCTTTCATTTATGAAGACCACACACATGCCCGACCACTGTATTTATGCTGGATGGCTTCCATCATGGAAATTTTCTTGGCTTTCTGTCCATCCCCAGGATGTTTCCAGGACTCTGCCTTCCCCTACCCAGCCCCATGACCTCGAGGGAGCTGAGAGGATTCACGGCTGAAGCATCAAGAGGGAAACGGAGCTACCAACCTTTCCCATCCATCAGAAGCATCTCCCGCTGAGCAGAGCATGGGCTCCAGGCGCAGGAGGGGAACTGCACTAACTCAGGAAATAAAGAGACTCAAACCGTGTTCCACTCTCTGGGTGCAATCCAGAGGAGGACGAAGTTCTTTCAAGCCAACGCCAAGCCTCATGGGCTGCAGATGAGATGCTGCACCCCGACAGATCTAGTGCTCTTGATGGCTTTGCTCCAAACAGGCATCAGAAAGCAAAACCAACCTTGCGTATTCAATTCACCAGCTCCATTGATCACCCTCTGTCCTCTCTCCACCATCTCTCCTGGTTTCCCTAGTCTCCCCACCGAAGGGGCTGCCAGCCCAGTAAGCACTGAGGCCAAGCTCCACTCTCCCAGCCATACTTCTCCTGCTGGGCACATCATCGGCCTGACACTGCAGGGTCCCTGCTGCACAGGGAGGGCAGGTCTGAGCCTCACCTGCCTGCGCAGGAGCTTGCCGTGGGTGATCAGCTGCCAGCTTTAGCGTGGGCAGGTCCTTGGTGGGAGTGACTGGGAGCCCAGCAAGATCTAAAGGTTTTCTTCAGCCTAGGAGCCACCATGTCATCCCATCCCATCCCATCCCATCCCATCCCATCCCATCCCATCCTTGGTGTTACAGTGCAGAGCTCCTTTGTAAAGTGCCTGCTGAAGTGATGTAGAGCCATGTTGGCCAGATCTCCCTGCAAGTTTCCAGACACATTATACATATATATATATGTGTATATATATAGCCGCAGTTTTGCAGCCAGTGGGAAATGAAGGCTGTTCTCAGCTTTGTTTGCTTTCTGCGCATTACTCCCACTCCCCCTTGCTGGCATTTACTGGACCTGTTCTCAGCGCGTATCAGAGGAAAAGCCAGGAATTCAACAGGCAATGAAGGTGTTTGATGTCTTCCCAAACTGCTCCCACACCTCTCCAGGAGTTTTTTTGCTGGGTTGGAGTGGTGGGATTGTGTGAGGAGGGCTGGAACGAGCATCGCTGCACATCTCCCCAGCGTCAGAGCCTCTCCATCTGACTGCTTTCATGTGCAAAATGCAAACCAGAAATGCACCTGACCTTTGAACCTTGGAGGGCCCGTTCACCACCTCAAAGCAGTTGACATTATCTCTGTTTTACCTCTTTCCTCTCTTTGCTCTAAAGCCTGGACACTTACGCCAAGTCCGGTTCTCATCACGTCTGCTCTTTCAAAGAGTTGGGAGGTCCCAAGACCAGTCAATGCCGAAGTCAGGACTCTGACATCTGGTTCAGCCTTGTCTATGAGTCACTTGGGGAGCTTGGGAAAGTCACGTAACTATTCCCAGCCAGTGCAGCTGACTGCTGGGGCCGCGTGAGTCCCACCCCAGCTGGCCCCAGTTGGCCACCCTTCTCCAAGCCTTCACCTCTGAGCACATGCCAAGTGCCTTGAGCTCTTGCGATGGAAAGGCCCTTGCAAATGACCCCTAATCTGACTTCCCATGATGGGAATATAGCTGTCCTACACCAGAGGTCCTCTGCCAGCCTACCTCCAGAAGAGGACAGTGCAGAGATGCTCCATGTGGTCTTGCATCAGCCGTCAAGACTTCAACAGGCACATTCATGTAGTGCTATTTTGTGGGATTTGCCTGCTGCTCTCCTCTGCCCTGAGGTTCACTGCATCTCAGTATTTTAGAGAGATTTCAACTGGTTTATTGCATTTTCTTCTCAGGACCAGAGCCTGCTCACAGCCTCCCTGGCGTTGAGCTGGAGAAACACCGCCAGTCCCAGCTTTACGCCAAGGTTAACCGAGCAGAGCCCAGCCCTGTGTGCGTTAATTGTTCGCAGACTCATTAATGCCTTTCCCTGGTCTTTGCTGTCTCCATGGAGGGGCTGGGAGCCATGGACCTCGAGTGCGCTGGGTCCCGAGCAGAAGAGTGCAGCAGAAATGGGAGCTGGCAGCTCCCGGCCAGGGGTGTTGCAGGGGATTTTGTTCCACTGCCTCTGCTGGGGCTTTGTTTTTCCATCTCCATCCAATGAAATAAACACTTTCACATGTTGTGAAGTCCTGCGGACGGAGCTGGGGAGCTTTGCTTTTCCTTTCTGCATCCTTGTGGAGCGGCTGCCCCTGCCAGCCTCCCCACCAGCCCAACTGGCTCCAGTGACACCTCCAACCCCCTCACTGAGCAGGACCTTGCTGCTCTCCTCCTGGGGATTCTGGTGGCACTTTTCCCCAAGGACACAATTTCCCTGGAGGGACAAAACCTTGTGGCTGTGGGACATCATGCAGGAATGTCCCTGATGTGTCTGTCTGGGAGCAGAGCTGAGCCTGGTGCCCGGCTGGAGCAGTTGGGGGGAAACAGGGTGCCCAAGCAGGAGGAGGGGACCCTTGCAGGGACACCCCCAGGACTCCCCGTTCCTCTCACAAGCCGTGGGACCCCAACCACACACCCTGGCTCCTTGGCTGAGCTCGAGGCTTCGTGCTGCTGGGAACCATCCAGACCTTTCCCCAAGACCCCCCTCCTCTTTCCTGTGAGCCCAGGGGCCATATGGGGAAGGACAAGAGGGGGGCGAGGAGGAGGGAGCATATTTAGTCCCCGTGGTTTCTGCTCACAGACGTGGCAGTCCCCGCAGCTCCAGCACTGGCGAGCACAGCCCAGCCTGCTTTCGTGTTTCCTGCCGCCGCTCCCAGGCACCGCGGGACAGCCCAACACCGAGGCACTGAGCTGGCTGGGACCCCCCCTCTGAGCTGTCTGCACTGGGGGGGATCCAACCTTCAGGGGAAATGCAAGCCCCTCTGAGCATCACAGGATGCGAGCAGTACAGAGCATCCCCTCGAGCATCACGGGATGCAGAGGACAGGCAAGCCAGCCCCAGGAAGAGGAAAATCTGGTGTGGTCCCCTGGTGTCCCCTCTCCTGGGGTGGGTCAGGAGATGCTCACCACCCAGGGCGATGCCACTGCCTGCGTTAACTCCACAATGATTTACACCAGAACATCCCAGAGGCACCTGTGACCCCATGGCAAAGGTCCTGCCCCTCCTGCCTTCCCCACTGGTGCCTGAGGGGCAGGGGTCCCTGGGGAAGGGGCAGGGGTCCCTGGAGAAGGCTGCAGACCCCAGCAGAGACACGGGAGCTGTGACCAAGGTTGTGTGGGGCATTGCGCCCACAGGAGCATCCCACTGATCTCCACTGCAATTAGTTGATTAGCCATCTTCCAGAGCAAGCTGGGGATTTGGCTCTCCTGGGACACCCAAATTAGTGTCCCCAGTCTGTGGCAGGCTGGTCCTTCTTTGGGTGCTCAGCCTTTGGAGCCCAGTTTCTTGGAAAACTGCAGTTTTTGGAGCATCCCGGCCAGGCAGTGGGGAAGCAGGCTGTGGCCCAGGTGGAAGCCTGCCGGCTCCTCTCCTTTCCTCCTCATCCCCAAACCTGGCAAGTGCCACCGGCAAGGTATAAGGAACAGACACTTCGTGGCAGAGACATGCTCACGTCCCCACCGTGTTTGCAGCTCGGCTGCTTTTGCTCCCACAAACAGACAAGCCCAAAGCTTCCCCTCCGCCTCTGCTGCGTTTCGGCTCCGCTGCTCTGATGCCATAAATAAAAGGCAGGATATAAATAAATAATAATAATAAAAAATTCCCTGCACAAACACATAACAAATCAAAATGACCCTGTCTGTGAATGAAGGGAAAGAAAAGGCGGTTCCCCTCCCTGGAAGTCTCAAGAGCTTCCAAAAATAGTCCGTGGCCCCGGCCAAGGCGAGCACAGCCAGGGTTTGCTCGGCCAGCGCCAGCACCGGGGGGGAGCAGCCGTTTCCCAGCCACTCCTGCCCTGTCCCAGTGCCCACGGCCGGATCACGTCCCCCTGGCAGGGCACAGCAACCGAGGGTCCTGTGAATGGCAGCAAGGGTTGGGCGGTGTGAAATCCCTCCAAAACTCAGGGTGGAATTTTATTTTGGCTGTTTACACCCACAGACCATAGAACACCTTGCTCCAATGCATGTGCTGAAGGTGGGCATGACTGGTGCTGGAGCTGGGATGGTAAAAAATGTCCCATGAGTGTGCATGGCCCAAATTTCATCACCGAGCTGCCTTCCAGTCCTTGTGACAGCTAGAGGATTTTCCCTATTTTCCCAGGAGCTTCCATGCTGTGCTTGGTACATACCATCAGGTGGTTTCCACCTCCAGACACCCCTGCAAGCCGCAGTTGTTGGGGGTGGGAGGGTGCTGGGGTAGCTGGGGGTGGCAGAGGGACCGAGCCAGCCCCACAGAACTGGGGTGATGCTGAGAGCAGCCCCTCTCTCCGCTGTGCATTTCCCCAGGCTTTGGGCTTCTGCCAAGCCTTGTTGCGGGAATGCTCCTCACGCCAGCTGCTGCCTCTTGCATCTGGGAACCATGAGTGGAGCAATGGAACCAGGGATGGAAATTTGGGCTTGGCCCCCATGGCTCACCTGTCTCAGCCCTGCACAAAAGAGGGGGCTGCACAAAACCCCCAGCAGACCTCAGCACCCTCCCCTTGGCAGAGGCACCCCAGGCCTCCCGGATGGCAGGATCTGCCATCCCACTGGGTGCGGGCAGGAGAGGGAGAGACGGAGCTGGAACTGCTGCTGAGCGGCGGCTGTCTGCACACAGGCGGCAGAGCCTCCCCGCTCCCCCAGCCGGACTCACATTCCTGCCTTAACCCGGTGTGCTGCAGTTCAGCGAGAGAGTGCATGAGCACACACGTCCTCCAAGAGCCCCAGCCAGTGGCCAAGAGACTCCAGATGTTGGAGGAGCTGTGCACAGCTGCCGGCCAGGAGCAGCAGAGGGCAAAATAAAGAAATAAAGAACTGACACCCTTTCCTCTCCTCTCCTCTCCTCTCCTCTCCTCTCCTCTCCCTGTTTGCATCTCATCCCTAGCAAGAACCAGCCAACAAGTCTCAACCTGACATAGTTTATTATGATCCATATGTTGGGATCTTGGAAAAGCAACAAAAAAAGACAAAATAAAGAGGTACATTCAACCTTGGATTCCTTTTGGTGGTATAACGGTGAGCTGTGTTGGATCCAATTACAGAGTTATTGGACAGATACATGTGCCATGGCCTCTGCCATAGGCATTACTCCTGATTTATGCATTCTGTCACATACTGTGCTGACAACTGCTGATTCTTTATTTTGTTGAAAGCAGCCACCAACAGGAAAAAAGACAACTAATTCATGCACGTTACGTGCAACAGGACCACATGGACTTGGAATGGGATTAAAGCAAAGCATGTGTCCAGCAATATTTTTCAAGACCACTGGCAGGTTTCTTCAAGTTCTGTCTCTTGACAAACTAGTCCATTGTAGTGACTTTTTTACATAGTTCCTTCTTCTTGTTTCCTTGGGTGTTACTGCCCCTCTTGAGCCTTTCTTATCTCAGCATACCATGCAATAGTGAATTAGCACAGCTCACCTGTCTTCTGAACCTTTGCTTGGTACTTTGCAGCTGAATTACCCTCACATGCAGATCTCATGCTATGCTACATCCCAAATCTGAAAGAACAGCCTGGCATCTGTCAGGTCCATAGGGGATAAAGATGTACCTCCTTCACTTCAGTGTACTCACAGGCATTACCAACTTCAACACCAGAGATCAAGCATTACCCTTATGGAGGGGAGAAGGGGTGCCACACTCCTTGAAGTGAATTTTCTGACCCCATACTTTTAAGTCCATGGTCCCTAGTGGATTTTCTAAGGCTGCTGTGAAATTTTGTTTGCTTCACACATTTGCATGTCATACCTCTCTCTGTCAGTTTGGGACTGCAGCTGCATGGTCTCTGCTTTTCTGACATTTATTTCTAGAGCTGGTTTTGATTCCTTGTCTGCCAACATTGTTTCTGCATTGTAATCCCTTGCTCCTGTCTGTCTGCCTGTTCCACAGCAGTACCTCTTTCTGTAAAATCAGTGACACCAGCACTCTTCAGTTTTAAGTCAGCTGTATAAATACCTCGTGAGGAGTTTCCTATCCACAGTATGCTGGAGTGCTCATCCCATCATTACGAGAGTTTAACATGCTCGGTCACTGTGAAGTTCGCAGTGTTCTGCTTTTAGCATACAAATTGGAACATATAGCTGCAAAATTATTATAGTTTCCTTATACACAAGATAGATTGCTTAAAAATAAACAAGCTACTCCTGGGACTTTTCAGAGGAAACTAGAAAACTGTGCAGTGGAAGAAAAGATTTCACTTTGTACTGAGATGCTTCATTCAGACATAATTGGGATTTTAAATTCCAGGAGATATTTTCCAAACAAAAATGCAGATTTGTAATAAAGCTGTTGATCTACAAAGTTGTATACCAAGGAACATATCAGTTCAGGGGCAGAGAAAGCTTTTGCAGCCTGAATTTTAGCCAGATTTTGTGTGTGTGCGTGTGCGTGTGTGCACACATATGTATGTATGAATATGTGTGAAAA
The DNA here is from genome assembly GCA_011057875.1 of Pterocles orientalis. Lineage (NCBI taxonomy): Eukaryota > Metazoa > Chordata > Aves > Pterocliformes > Pteroclidae > Pterocles > Pterocles orientalis. Next base: position 259,576 of record WKFP01013892.1, read on the forward strand.
TCAGTCAGCGAAATTGCTAACCTTACCCCAACCATGTGCCTTTCGCAAATCACTTCAATATAGTGATCTTGTCAGATATTTCATTAATATAGAGCTGAACAGTCTTAACAGGTTATCTTTTATTCTCCCACTCTCACCACACACTGCAGAGTACTTGCTTGATTTACAGGCAAAACTTTTTTAGAGGAAAAAATTATGTTTCCAACTCTGTACTCCTCTGCTCAGTGTAATGCAATACCCAAAACTTTTCTTTCATGTTCTCAGAAGTTGTTGTTGTTTGGAGGGTAAACAAGACCAAGAAAAGATCTTTTGCTGATATTGCCTCTGAAGAATAATGAATATACCTTTGAAAATCTTCCTCTGATTTTGACTTCTATCAAAAAGAGGTGCTTCCCTTTTGCTTTTGCTGAAATTCTGGTAAGAGAAATAAACAGGTAGAGCTGCATGACTAAGTTTTTTTGAATGTGACAGAGTACCAGGTGCCTGATTAACCTAATCACTGCCTTTGTCAAATACTATTTAGAAAATTGTTCTGAAAATTGGTTCTTTTAGAAAATACATTGTGCTCTGCTGTTTTTAAAACAGGTCACAAATCCATATTCAGAAACTATGAATGCTAATTTTGCTACAATGACAGGTTAATTGCATGATGCATTATATCAAATTGGAGTTGCCACGTGATCTAAGAACTCTGTACACGAGATGATTATTTTCAGAGTTGCTTGGAAGAAGTATTTAGCAAACATTCTACAGAACCATTACATTGTTGGTATTGTGGATAACTGTGGAGTAGATCATTGAATCCACAAGTGGGGGAAAAACAAAAGATGTAGCTACTTGAGGGGAGTTTCTTCATCTCTTTTTTATCAGACTGATGTCTGTCCCTGTTGTTGTTTGTGCCTGCTTAGAGACAGAAAACTCAATGAGGATCATGCTGCAGTGGTTCCCCTCCACCTCCTCCATGGGCAGCATCCCCAAAGGACTTCTTTTACAGCTACATGCAAAACTCCATGCAGTGCCTCACTGTACCAAAACTAAATTCTGCTGAATAGGGTCTCAGCCTGCTCCTCTCCTACTTGTCTGGGTTTGGTTTCCTACATACCCTTATGCACTGTTTGTGCCAGATGAGATGTTGGTATTGCAGTGGCATTGCAGCAGTATACTTTAGCTTACGATCATGCCTAATGCTTTTGAAACACTAAAGTCTCTTTCACATTCCCACAAGGCAGTGTAATAGCTCAAACACCATGTTAACAGCAAGGTTCAGGAAAATGTTCAGTAGAGAAAGAAGAGATCCTTGGGAATTCTTATTCTTCACTGTGGTTTTGCTTCTCTTGTTTCTGCTGAAAATCAGTCCATACTGACATCAGGATGGCATAATATCTAAAAACCACTGCTGCTTCCTGTGAGACTGAAGTACACTGCTTCACTGACAGGGGATTGCAGAAACAAAGGATCTAGCTAGCTTAAAAAGCACTATCAGCAGACTTGCAGTTCACCTGGTAAGTTGCCTTACAAAAGATAGCAAAGAAAGGGGATTCACTGTAACACCAATATGATTGGGAGTGACTTCAGGAAGTCAGAATAATAAGTCACCCATAGGTGAGCTGCTCCTTGCTGCAAGTGCAAGCAAGTGGCACAAGTGGCAAGACGTGACTGCCTGGACTAGGTGGGCTTCATGGCAGGTCAGACTGGGGTTACTGAAGCTGGGGTTCTAAATGGAAGAGCTATGTGGGGATGGCTCAGTGGAGGGAAGGAAGGGAGGAAGGAAGGAAAAAGGGAAGGAAGGAAGGAGGGAGGGAAGGAAGGAAGGAAGGAAGGAAGGAAGGAAGGAAGGAAGGAAGGAAGGAAGGAAGGAA
>WKFP01013892.1:268709-311662 GCA_011057875.1 Pterocles orientalis
CCTCTCCTCTCCTCTCCTCTCCTCTCCTCTCCTCTCCCTCTCCTCATAATCGACCTGGAGCCCAGCAGCTCGGCTGTTCAGGGTCTGAGAAATGAGAGCATGGTGCAGGAATGTCAGGTATTTCCTTCTGCTCCCCAGTGCTAGAGCAGCCCCAGGGAACAGGCAGGGGCAGAGGAAGGGACCAGCGCTGCTTCCCCACATCCCTGGATGCTGGGGAGCTCTGGGGCATCCTCCGCATCACAGCAAAGCTGCAGGGGTGGAAGCAAGACTGTGCCTCTCCAGTGAGATACAGATCTGCAGCCGTCAGCCCAAACCGGACAGGAAAAGGAAAAAAAGCCTGCAAGAGTTGCAGGGGGTTTTGTTCGAAGATTAGATCGATCGAAACATTTCTGCAGTGTGGGAGCTGGGAAGGAAGCTGTCTCAGAGGGGGCCAAGCTCTGGATTTAAACTGAAAGTGTTTCCTGGGCCAACAGCCCAGTTTGCCTATGGGAGCGGGACGGGGAAGGTTTTACAGGAACACCAAAAATGTGGAGGTCCATGGACCCTCCTGTACCACCTCTTGGGCTTGGCTGGACATCCCTCATGGGTTGTTCAGTCAGGATGGAGAGGAATCACCCCTCAAAAGTGAAAAGGGGACGCAGGAATGGAGAGACACCAGCCCCAAAAGTTGAATTCAGGTCACGGTCTCGCTGCCCCTTGGTTTTGTTTCTTCCTTTGTGTGGCTTGCGGTTGAAATTCTAAACCTGCTCATCTGGCTGGCCGGCCGATTGGGAGCAGGGCTGCAAAGCCGGATCTTGGCACAAGCCTCCCATCGGCTCCGCAAAACCCCCAGCCGTTTGTGCAGGATGGAAAAGCACAGTAAAGCTTTTGCTTCCTACTTTGCATAAGCATCCACTGCCATTTCCAGAGAGGATGGGGAGGATAACAAGCAGCTGTGAAGGCTGGGGCGGGATGGAGAGGGGCTGGCACAGAGTGGCAGGAGGGATTACGGCCGGGAGCAGGGGCCGGTGGGTTTTGCATAGAGAAGCATCGCCAATGTGGAGCTCCGCTGAGGCAGTTTGAGCACCTGCAAAGACACAAGTGTCCTTGTGCCTGTGTTGGGTTCCCTGCTGCAGAACCTGGCCAGGGTGCAAAGCCTCCCAGTGCTCCCAGTTTTCCTGGCCCAGTGTTTCCAAGCACTAGGTGTGCAAATGCAGCACTGCCCTGCAGCTGCACAGCAGGTGAGCAGTTTGCTCCCCTGTCTGCCAGGGCTCTGCCCTCCCTGCACGTGCCTCTGCTCCCCGATTGCACGTAGTCTACAGAAAGGCAACCAAACAGCAAAAGAAACGTGCAACTCTGTCCTTCCCTTTGCTAAACTCAGAGGCTGAAACATCATCACCTCTGTGCTTATATCCAGGGACAGAGGCAGGTCCCAGCTTCACCAGCTCCTCAAATAAGATTATGAAATGGAGATCAAAGGGGATAAAACAAAACAAGAAAATTACCCCAAACTTAAAATTTGTTATTTTGTTTTTACCTCCTTCTTCGTCCTCCTTCTGTTTGTCTCTGACTATCAGCTGGCCATGCCAGCTCTCCTACATGTGAGATTTGGCTTAAATCAACAGAGATCCAGCTGCTCTCCATGAAGAATATTAAGTTTTTCTTAAATAATTGCAGCTGAAGCTTTGGAGTTTGGGACAATCCCCAAAACCCTCCTGGTGGCTCTGCAGGCCAGGGCACCCTCACCTCACCTGGGAAGGTCTTGTTGGATGGGTCCTGCCCTCCCATCTCCTCCTGGGTCACTCGGAAAGGAGGTCCCCGGGGAAGTGGCTTTGTTGGGACCATTGAGGAGCGGTGACATCTGCAGGTGCTGTGCACATTGCAAAGCCCCACAGTGACAGTGCTGGAGCTGTTTGCCTTTACTGCTCTGCCCAGGACACAGCTCCGGCTTCAGGTCTCTAACCTTGTGCTTTCCAACTCAACAATTCCCATTTTTTACCCTTTCCCAGACTCACTCTCCCCTGGGTGTCAGTCCTGCCCACTGCATGATGTCCTCTGTGCTTTTCTCAGGCTCCCCACCCCAAGGCAGATGCTGGCGGGGCTGGTCCAACCTTGGAGCTGGGGTCCTGCTGCCTCCCCCTTCCCGGTCTCCTGCTCTGCTGGTATCCAATATTGCTGTCTCCGCTCCAGGCTCCTCAAAGGCCATTTTCTGCTGCTTGTCAGTTCTAATTTGAGTCTTTGTTGGGATGAGTCTGTCTCCTCGCTGGGTCTGGATCCAGCCTGTGCTCGTCATCACCCCGAGGGGTGATGCATTGGTGAAGGTTCAGGCTGCTGAGGATGGATCCAGGCTGGAGTAACCCAGATTCCTCTCCCTGCCCGTCCTGCTTCCACCCAGCTATTTAACGTGGGTGTGTTTACAATTCCAGACCCATGTCCACGGAGTGATGTTTAAAAACAGGAGATAAAGGAAAAGTGCCCACTGGGCCCCAATAGGTAGAGAATTAAACCAATCAGACATCCAGATTACCAGTTATTAAGTATCTAGATATTCACTAATATTTGCTAGATTAGATCAAACAGAGCTAAACTTATTCAAATATTCATGGACTAAGACAGTTAGAGACCTTTTACAGCAAGAACAATAATAACAGACAACACTCATGATTGCAATTAAGGTGGCTGGCAATGTCACACAGCCAGCTGTCCCTGGCCGGGAGGATGGAGGAGGTCACCATGCTGGTGAGATCTTCAACTAGTTCTGTCCTAAAATCAGCTTGTCGGGGTGTCTATGTTGCCCAGCCCCCTTTTTGGCACAAAGACCCTTCCCCTCCCTGCAGCTGCGGGAGGGTGCTGGGCACAGACCATCCCTCAGGAGCAGGGACAGGATTGGGTCCCTCTCCCCCCAGCCTCAGCAATCCAGCGCTGAGGGGATGCCTTGTAATTATACAGCCTGATGAAGTGTTGTAATTAGGGTATGGAATCGTCTGGCCTCAGGAAAACGAGGGCACAGAGGAGAGGAGGAGGCGCTGGGGCTGCAGGTGGGCATGGAGGGCAGGGAGCCGTGAGGCTGGTTCCCCATGGTGCTCAATTTGGGGATCTCGGTGCCCCCCCATGGGGCTGCAAGGCTTTTTGTCCGTTTTTCTTTTTTTACCTAGCTGAAAGCATGCAGGAGTTTTAACCTCCTGAGGGCTCTGCCCTGCTGTGCCCAAGCTGGGCTGGGACTGGGTGCCGTCATGCTGACATCCTGGTTGCTCCCATTGGACAGACAGAATGAGATAAAACATTATCCGGGATGATCTCTTTAAAGAAGGGGGGGGGGGGGGGGGGGGGAAGAAAGGCAGCGGTTCTAACTGGGAGCCACCTCTCTACCCACCATGTCCTCCAAGAAACAAGAAGTCTTGTGCAGTGCCAAGCGCTGCTGCTGCTGGGGCAGGGCGGTATCCCAGGATGAAAATGAGGAGGGCTGGGACCGCTGCTGCATTTCTGGGAGGAAGGGATGGCGGGGTTTATTTTTATTTTTTTTTTAAACAGAAATCGAGTACCTGCCAGGAAAAAAAAAATCAAACATATTTTCCGTCATGTCTTGGCTGTGGAAGTGGGGCTGTGACAGCCATGGAAAATGGGAGGAATTAGATAATATGCTGGGATGTAAATAAATAAATGAGAGAGTGGAGGTGGGGGGGAGATCCCAGAGCAAAACCCACTTCCCCACCCTGCCACCCTCCTCCAGACCCAGCAACTCCCCCCCACCGCCCCAAAGCCCCTGCGATGCCGTAGGGCAGAGGCTGCTCCAGAGGCGTGCTGTCCCGCTGAGTGCTGGCACGAGGAGCACGTTTCGAACGGCGGCGAGAGATTCTGGGAGCAATAAAAAACGGCTCTGTTTTTTTTTTTCCCTCCACTTCTCTTTTTTTTTTTTCATGTGCTGCATTTCCTACAATCTGATTTTCCTCTCCCTGGCAAATGCAGGTTTCAGGTTCCTGAGCACGGGGCTGCGGTTTGAGAGGAGGAATGGAAACTCCTTTGTGGTGGGAAGGGGCCAAAGGCACGGGTGTGCAGGATGGGAAGGAAAACGGGGCTGTTCTCGCTGGGGTGCCAAGACTCACAGGGGCAAGGAGCTAAAAACCCTGTGCTCTGCTCCGCACTGGGCATGTTTGCCATTCGGTCCATCCTGGCTGAGGCTGATGATGCATCTGGAGCTGGTGCCATCTCTGGTGCTGGAAGAGGAGACCTCGGAGGGTCCCATTGCCCCAAGGCCACCCCAGGTCCCACAGTGACCCACAGGAGGGTCAGAGCTGTGTTTGCTGGTGACCCCCACCCACGGCCCCCTCCATCCCCTGCCTGCGCGCATCCCTTGGGCACTGCCCTGCCTGGCTGGTGGCCAGTGCCTTCGCCTTTCCCAGGCAGCTGGGAGAGCAGCAAAAGTGCTTCTCCCCATTCCAGAGTGAGATTTTTATTTACAGGGACTTCAAATATTTATCTAAAGCACAGGGCTGCGGTGGGGAGGTCGGCACGCGGCAGCCGGGTCCCCCCTGCGTGGCCCTCGCTGGGTCTCTCAGCTCCATCACCCCTCCTCACCCTTGGGCTAGCTCCTGCTCTTTATTTATATCCATGAGGATCTTCCCTGCAGTAAATCACTGCTGGCAGGGCTGGTCTGGGAGTGATGGGATTCAGCTGCCCGCCGGGATTTTGGATGGGATCTGCAGGAGCATCTCTGCTCCTTACGGGAGCTGGAGTAATCCTCTAAACAAGGAGGAACACTGGGATCTCCAGAGGCTGTTTCCCTGGACTGGGGAGCTTTGGGGCAATTTAGACAGGACCCTGAAAGCCATCCTTTCTCCTCTACCTCTCACTGCCCGAGCATTTAATCCACCACCTTCCATGAAAATACCGTCACACTGGCTGGGGCAGCTGCTCTTTGCCTGGTATCATCCTGGAGCTCCTTCATCCTCCTCATCCTGACTCTTCAGGAAGGAATTTCGATCCAGGGCTTGCTTTCCAATTAGCAAAGCATTATTTCCATCTCTTTGCAGCCCCAGAACAAGCAGGGCTCTTCCCATCGCCACTCCCGGGCTGGCAGCTGCTGGGGCTGTGCTTCCTGAGGGCTTCAGCAAGGGATGAGATGTAACCCAGGGTCCAGTGCCTGGTCTGTGGCTGGAAACAGCTCCTGCATGGGTGCTGGTGGATGGAGCCTCCTTCCCAGCCCCAGCCTCAGCTTAACGGTCCTTCTGGTTTTCATGTTTTCTCTGTTTTTTCTTCCCTCCTCTTTGAATTTTTCCCTTTACAACAGCAAAGGCAATGGGCAAAGGTGCGCAGGCAGCAGAATATAACCCAGGAGGGGAACACGCCTGCACTGCTGGGACTGGGGAGGAAGGAGGCAGAGATGTTTGGTGCAAACAAGCTCTCCCATGGTGCCTACAATGCGGCTCACAAAGGATGGGTCTCATACCTGCCCTGCAAAAGCAGTTTGACAAAACCCTGCAGAGAAGACCCTGATAAACCCAGATTTCTCAGGAGTCTCCAGGTTCCCGGGGTGCAGCTGTGACTTGCCCCCCAGCCCAGCCCTGAACGTGGCGGCTGGTCCAGGTGGTGCAGTGCCAGGGTGCAAAAACCGTCCAGCATGCCCCAGTGAAACAGGGGGGGCTTCTGGAAAATGACCTCGGTAGGAGTCCCCATATGCACTGTGACTTTTGTCTCGGTGTGGCTGCCCAGGGCACGTCAGGGAGCATCTCCCGCGTGGCCCATTGCTGCTGATAGGCATCAGCTAGGAGAGGCAGGGTCAGGACCAGGAGGTGTCTGGGGATTATGTCCGCAGCTGGTTGTGAGCTCGTTAGGAATTCATTCCCAAATGAGTTTCTGAATGTGTTCCCATTTCCATCACCCATGCAGGCTGTCTGAGAGCAGCTCAGTCCCACAAAGATGGGGCTCTGTCTGCTCACCACAGCCCATGCTCTCACCAGATACAATATCCAACGAGAAAGATAAATGAGTTTCTGGATTAGATTCTGGCATGAATAAACACTCGTGCTAGAATTTGCCAGTCTTTCAGGAACTGCAAGTATTTTCCCAGTGTCAAATGTTCATACAGATAATGTATAAATAATAACCTCAATTATGTCAGATATTACAATGAGCAGAGCTCTGGGCTTTGGTTCATAATGGTATCTGCAAATCAGTGTCTTAACTTTTTGCTCTTCTTGGTAGATCCCTCACGCTCCAGTGCTTTGAGGCCAAATGCTGTGTTTCTGGACAGGGCTGTGGCAGCCCGCCAATCCCTTTCTTGCAACGGGACCAAGCAGCACGTCCCCACGACATGGCACAGGGGTACTGGGTGGTTTTGGGAGAGGTGTGGGGTGTGTGCTGTTTTGGGGGGGCATCTGGCCACCTGCCATGGGTCAAGCAGCCCTGTCCAATGCACATCCTGCATCTCTCCAGGATGGAAAATCCAGGCTGGGGACAATCCCCAGGGTGATGGGCAATGAACGATCCCTGATTCCTTTTGCAGCACATCTGGGGATCAGCCCCTGCCCCAACCCTGTTGCCCACAAGAGCGCCTGGCACCTGCAGAATTATCTCTTTTCCCCTCGACCTGGTCCCAGGAGCTGCTCCCCAGAGATGTGGGTGACGGGGGGAAATGTCTGCCAGAAGCACTGAAAAGCACCAGATCCAGCAGCTTTGCTCCTTCTCCCGCTAGAGAAAAGACATCCACAGGCTGTGTGTGCGGAGAGCTCTGGTGGAAAATAGCAAGGCAAATGCGAACTGAAGCTAATCTGAGCCTCTGTTTTTTGTCCAGATTGCTCTATTTATTCACAGTCTTTGATAAAACTGGTAGAAAATCAGAGGCAACATACACTGCCTTCCAAATGCACAGGGAGGGATAGAAAGAGCGCCAGAAAGAGAAGGCAGCTCCAGCAAAGTGTGTGATGGAGAGGGGCCGTCTGAGAGGCTTGAACAGAGTAACTGCACTCGGTTCGAGAGCCCGTCTCTCAGCAGCCTCCATTTGCTGCTCCTTCCATGCAGGACTTTCCCATTAACGTCCAGCATTTGAATCTGCACATTAAAAAAAAAAAAGATGGAAAATAAAGACCTTTTCTTTTCAAGGCTTGAAGCAGCTGGACAGCATCTCCCAGGATGATGGCTGCAAAGGTGGAACCAAAGGCAGGCACCAGCTTCATGTCAGCCTGGAGCAGCATCCTGGAACTGGTGTCCTTGTCTCATGTCCTGCTGTCCCTTCTTCCTCCTGCCCTCAGCTTCCCAGAAGCTGGCTGTCTGTTGCCCAATTGGGCTTATGGTGTACAGGAGGGACTTAATAGCATGTGGGGAATATGAATGGTATTAGGACAGTGTTGATTTTAGCCAGAGACTGCAGAGTGGGAGAGAGTCTGCAAAAGAAAGAAAGAAAGAAAAAAAAAGGGCATTCTTATAAATTTCCATCAGTTTTTATTGTAGGTGGAACTAGTAATCCCACCTGTAATGAAAGTAGCCTGCCACTTCCAGCTACAAGGCTCCGATTTCATTTGCCTTTAACTTTGTCAGACTCTAACCACTTGGCCTGAACGTCTCTAGGCTGGCTGCACATTAGCCAAAGAGCACCACCATTTGCAGGGACAGGGTTAAGGAAAAAAATGCACATTTTTCTGCAGGAGAGCTCTAGCAGCCTTCTGCTCTGGCAGGGAGATGCACTTCAGCCAAAGATGCTGCTGCTGGCGATGAGATGAAAAGCTACCCAGGTTATAACCTCTGGAAAACTGAAGCCTGGCTGGTACATATGGTAGGAAAAACATGAGGCTGTGTTTAAATTCATGTCTTTTATAGCCCAAAGTGAAAGGGAATGGTGCAGCCTTGCTCTGAGGCACTGAAGGTGTTAATGCCGACTACAGCAAGCAGAGCTTCCGCTGCGATGTGGCAACACAATCACTAAAATCCATGCAGAAATTTACCCTTCCAGTCCAAAGAGGGGCTCTGCTTGCTTTCTCCTTGCTCTCCCCCTTCGGGGAACCACAAGCCAGGAATGAGCCCAGCCGACAGGACAGGAGCAGCCAGGACCCAGCGCCGCGTAGCCGGGCTGTCCCGAGGGCAGCCCTGTCCTCTCCTGCCAAAAGCTTTTAAGAAAGTGTTTGCAATAATCAGTCACTCTGCTCTTTTATGACTTGCCAGAAGAGCTTTTATCACATGGCCTCTCACGGATTTGTGTTTCAGACATGTCCAGGTGTTGTTTAAAGCCCTGCTCCCGTGCCTGGCCGCCTCGCTCACCATGGGGCTGGGGGAGATGTAAGGACCCAGCTCGGCTGCTTTCTCTGTGGGGTTAAGGAGGAGGCTTTTCTCCAGGTGGTTGGGGCTGGTATGGATGCCTCAAGGCTTTTCTTCCAGTGGGTGAGGACCTGCCAGGCAGGAGATGCTAGCCAGGGAGCTGTGGCCAGGCTGGGGATGGAGATTGTCTGCTGGTGGGACCAGTGACATGGCCTCGCTGGCTGTGAGGGGCTGGACCTGGCTGTGACGGGGTCTCAGGCTGCAGTGGGTTCACCCCAGGAGTTTTCCCAATGGTGCTGCTCTCTTCTCATGTCTCAGAGGATGGAAAGCAGCTGATGGTCTCTGCACTGGTGTGCACCCCTGTGTGCCAGGGCAGGAGGATGGGCAGTGCGTGCCAGGGCAGGAGGATGGGCAGTGCTGCATGCCCCTGCCCCAGGCACTCTGCCCTTCTGTAGGTGCCCCCCAAGGGGGATGGGGTAGGGGGTGCATCTGCAAGGGGTGCAACCTTGCCAGGCCCTGGGGAGGGGGCTCGGGAGGGTCAGGAGCATTCAGCTGGGGCGTCAGATGTTTCATTTCTTCTTATATTGGGACTTGGCCAGCTGTGCTCTGGAGAAAGCAGCACATGGCATCCCCCCACACCTTGGCTGGGGGTCCTCAGGACTGGCATCTCAGAGCAGCAATGAAATACCCTGTCATATGTGGGTGTCCTGACTCCAGCAGCTGGGATCCATCCCGATCCAGCTCCACCCATCATTTAAAAAACTCTCTCACTTTCTTGCAGACAGATCAACAGCAAGGAAGGGAGTTTCCATCATTCGTGCGCTGGACCAAGTCTGACCTGTGGATGAGCCTGAGTATTTGTGTCTGGGTAGCCAAACCCCCCCTGGCTGCTGCTGCTGCTGCCGGGGGTCTGCTAGCATCAGGCAAATCCTCCTCGGCTGCAGGGCCAGCTCTGGGCTGGGATCTGCAGGCGGTCAGCATATGGCCTGGACCGGCTGAGGAGCTTCAGGGGAGCCAGAATCGCAGCCGTGACGCTGGAGAAAATTGCACAATTAAAAACCTATGGAAGGAACAACTGGTAGATGCTCAGACCAGATTTTGGCCGCGGCACCCATGTTAGCCCCTTGCCCTGGCCGGCAGCACCAAGGTCTCCTTAGCAACCATACTTCAATATTTAGCACCAAATGCATGTGCCCAAATGTCCTTCCAGGTCCTTTCCAGAGCGTTGCTGCTGAGCCGGCTCCAGGAGTGCGGCAGCTACCAACTGAGTCACTGCCAGCTCAAGATTTCCTCTGCTTCTCCCAGATGAGCACTTACTGGGCTTGCCACGACCTGGTCTGCTCGGCACTGGTGAGCTCATGGCCAGGGTGGAGCCTTCAGGAGAAACAAGGTGAGATGTCCCATTGGGGAGGCTAGAGAAAGCCAAAGTCCAGAGTGTCCCAATCCCATCATTGTTGGGACTTGGGGAAGGGCAGGGGAGCTGGTAGCTGATGAGCACCAGCAGCAGAGGTGAGACCTGGGGACAGTCTGTGGACAAATTGCACCGTGTCCATGAGGACGGCAAGTCTGGTTTGCAATAAGGAGCTAATGGGAGCTGAGGGAGAGACAGACATGGCCTGGAGACAGACTGCTCGGCCAGGACCATGGGCAGCAGCACCTATGCTTGCAGGGGCTGGCATAGCAAAGACTCCAGAGAAAGTCATCAAAACAGACTGCCACGGCTTTCCTTCCTTCCCTCCCTCCGTCCATCCACCCATCCAACCACTTTCTACCAGGGCGTGTAGTGACAGGACGAGGGGTAACGGTTTGAAGCTGGAAGAGGGGAGATTTAGATGAGATATTAGGAAGCAATGTTCTCCTGTGAGGGTGGTGAGGCAGTGGCCCAGGGTGCCCAGAGAAGCTGTGGATGCCCCATCCCTGGAGGGGTTCAAGGCCAGGCTGGATGGGGCTTTGAGCAACCTGGGCTAGTGGGAGGTGTCCCTGCCCATGGCAGGGGGTTGGAACTAGGTGATATCTAAGGTTCCTCCCAACCCAAACCATTCTGTGATTCTATGATCCCTGTAATAACGAAGTGCTTCCAAAGCAAACTGCATTTGCTTTCTGTAGTCTCACCCAGGAAGCCCTCTCCTCCTCCCCTTCCTACAAGAAAAGTCCTCTCCAGTTTGGAGAGGTTAGCAAAGCCCACAGCTTGCTTCATCATGCTACACCTCGATGAAAAAAGCAACCCTCTGTGGTCTCCAGCTTTTACTGGGCTCCTCCTCACAGGCAGAGACACTGTATAGACATGTTGCTCTCCACTCCCATGAGCTAATAGTCCCCCACATTAATGAAATGAGATTTGAAGTGCAGGCTGCCCAGTTCTCTTGACCTCAGAGGCTGCATGAAGCCTGCACAGACCTCAGAGCTTGGGACGTGGTGAATCCTTCAGCTTTGCCCCTAGCACTGCACTTGCCTTCAGCCTGAAACCTTCCTCCCCGTGCCCCTGAGCATCAGCATGGAGGCAGGGAGTGTGCATCGAGAGGAAACAACCCTGCCCCGAGCAGGAGGTGGGGGATGTTTTATGAGAAGCAGTTACAGCCATTCTTGGAGGACTTTGGCTCCAAGCCCCTCTGCCACATTCTTAGGAGAGATCATATCAAAAAACTATTTTTACTAAAAATGTAGTGGTAACGGGCTCCAGATGTCCGTTGTTATGTAATAGGGTTTGTTTTAATGGATCCGACTTCCAGATGTGCAGCTTGGGCTCGGGGCGTCTGCTGGGTCCTGCGCAGAGCAGGAGGGAGCAGCCAGCCCTGTGCCGCGTGAGAGGGGCAACTGCCCCCATGGAACGGGATCTTTCCTGGCTTGTGTGTGTTCCCTGAGCGTTGCTTTCCTTGTCCTTCTTTCCTGTACAGCGTTAGTCACCCTGGGCAGCTGTCTCAGGTCCCACATCTCGTTTGGGAAGGTCGGTGAGAAGGGTCACTGAGCACAGGTTTGCTCAGCTCGCGTGAGAAGGAAGGGGCTCATGGGCAAGGCTGGGGTGAGGAGCTGTTCCTGGAGGCACCGTGGTGTCCCATGGGACTCCCTGGGAGTGTCTGTAGGCATCACGTCGCCATCACGTAGATGAGAAATATTACTTGTTTGGGGAATCACAGGAACCAGGGATTGAGGACTGGAAGATGAATTAAGGGACTGACCGTGTCTTGACTCCCCAGGGGCCCATTTTGTGGTTTCTGAGCTGAGAGAAAAACCCAGGCAGGATGGCTGCTGGGAGGAAGAAACCAGACAGGGGTTTCCTCAGGCACATGGAAGTGGAGAGGCAAAATGGGGGCATCTGAAGAAAGAGAACGACGCCGTCCCACTGGGCCTGCGGGAACAGCTCGGTAAACACCGATGGAACCAGCCCACACACCCCTCTGGACCAGTTTCTACACTTGCCATTGATGTTACCAGCCGAGCTGTTGCCTTGGTTCATCTCTCCTGGTAGACATCTGCCTCCCTGCTGCAGGCTGGAGAGAAGGTTTTCAAAGGCATTTTTGGGCATGGTGGTTTCTCCTACCTCCAGTGCAGGTCTGGGTGTGCAGGTTCCATGTCCCCCTTCTCCAGCACAGCTGTTAGCTGGAAACATTGGCTGCCCACCCCTTGGGTAGGAAGAGCTCCAAGTTTGGGATGCAGGAGTTGTCTGGACCCTGGCTGGCAGTGGACAGGGGGATGAGGGGAGCATGCTAAGCCAAGGAGGATTTGAATTCAAAGTATGTGGGTCTGTGTTGCTGCTCTTAACATCTGCTAATAAAATGCTAAAACTTATTAAGTGCGCAGATCCAGGAGGGAGGTTCAAGGGGGATGCACTTGGACTGAAAACGAGAGGCTTAGGTGCTTTCCAGAGAGCACAGAAATGTGAGTCGCCAGAGGACAGCACTCCTGAGGAGCAAACGTAACCGGTACCTGACAACAGAAGGAAAGAGCTGGAGAGGCTGTACCAGTCGTCTGACACCCCACAGGACACGAATGTTCTCCTCCTGAGCTGCAGTGACGAGGAGAAGGAGAGGTGAAGGGGCTGGGAGCAGATTTACACCCTGCGGAGGATCAGGTCCTGCCCCGATGTCTGTAACCTCCCAGGATGGGGTTGCTGGAGCAGCTCAGGCAAAAGTGCAGTGAGAGAAGTTCACTTTGGGCTTGCTCTATCTCAGTTTGACCCTCTCTAGTGTCAAAAAATAAACGAAGATTAGCGGGACAAAATCACTGCTCAGCTGCAGCCTGGGAAGTCCAAGGGGGAAAAGAGCTGCTCTGGGCTCTCAGGTTCACATCCCATCTTGTGCTTGATTTTATCTGGACCAAGGCTTTTGTGGACCTGGTTTTGCTTTGCATTGCAGCCACATCCTTGTCTCATCATTTGGATTTTCTTTTGCCCCTTTGCGGAGCAGTGCCCGGCGGGCTCAGGGGCTCTGCTCCACACATGGGCCGCCTCGGCGCTGATCGCAAAGCCATCTGCTCGCACACGCTGAGGAGGTTTCCATGGTTTTGTGAAAGAAAGGGACTCTTTTTTTTAATTCTATTTTTTCCCCTTTTTTTCTGCGATGCAGCCCTACGTGCACACAGCAATGTGGTGTTTATCAAAGGTGTGTCCCCTGCACTGCCACGGGACACAGCCCTGGCCGAGGGGTGAGAGGGGAGGGAAGGGGAGAGCAGATGCAAGGGCAGACCCAGCCCAGCACACAGTTGGGGGAAGGTGTGGAAACGGAGCTGGGCTGGGGAAACGAATGAATGCTTCAGCCTGGGCCCTTCCCCCCCAGCACATCCGTGTAAAATGTGGAGATTAGGTGGAAAATCCATATAGGGGGAAACATATGCCTTTAGCAGAGCCGGGCTCCAGACAGCCCAGCGAGCTGCTTTGAATGGATGTCCTGGCACACAGAAAGTCCTTGCTTAGTTTCTTTTCCTGCTTTGGCCAGTGTTCCTGCTGTTAACCCTTCCTCTGTGCTGTGGGAGGACAGCGGGTGGGAGAGAGGGGACTGTCCCCACCCGGCTCAAGCAGGGCCGCAATGCCCCATCCCTCCGAAAGCTTCCGAAACTCTCAAGGGGGGAAAATATTTCGAGATGAGATGTGAGAGGTAAACACATGGGGCTGACAACAAGCAGCTAAGGGGAGGAGGGAAGTGCTCTTGCTTGTTTTCTGGCTGGCTCCTGGACTGGCAGGGATGAGACACAGAGGAGATGGAATTAACTTCCAGGCTTAACCATTAGTCATTTTTACAGTGCAAATGGATTTCTCCAAATACCTTTAAATGTCAGCACCCTTGGGGATAAAGAAGCCTCATGTGGCATTCAGAAGGGGTAAGTAAGTGTGGAAAGACGAGCATGAAAGAGATACCCAGGCAAAGAGGAGATCACCTCTCCAAGCTGACCATGCTGGGCATACTGGTGCATGGCAGGGAGAGGATGTCACCCTCCAAGGCTTTGCCTTTAACCACTCCAGCCCCAGGTACAGCCCTCACACACAGTCCCTGGCATGGTCAGAGGAAGATGACCATGACAAAGAGGAGAGAAGGGAGTGTGGTCAAACATGGGCTAAGACCAAGGCAGGGAAAGCTGGTGTCCTGGAGGGTGTTCTCCTGGGTCACACCAATCACCCGGCTCATCTGAAAGCCAGCTCGTCTGGGGTCACCAGCACGTAGGGCCTGAATTGCTCAGAACAGCTTGGGAAGGGAGAAGGAAACACCTGCATGATGGGAGAGCAGAGTCTCGCCATCGCATCTTACAGGCAGAGCGGGGCAGGTGGGATTGCCCAGATCTTGACCAGAGCTGGATGAATCCATCAGATTTCCCACCAGGGACCACAGGGAATCCTTCCTTGGCAAGGGCTGGGGAGCAGGGTCTGGGCAGGCAGCAGGGCAGGGGCAGGACCCACAGTCCTGCCATGGCTCAGCTTCCCCACCTCCCTGCAGCCTTTGGGGCAGGATTTCTTGCTGCGCTGCCAAGCTCCCAGCAAGGGCATCCCATGGCTGAGGAGATATTGTTTGCTGCAGCTGACAGCCACAGGCAGGCAGTGATGGCTGGGAGATGGATCCTCCAACACAGGACCTCGTCCTGTCCCCAGGTCTGCTCCTGGCCACCAGATGTGTCATGGCCAGGCACATCCCTGCTCTGGCCACCTCTGAATCAGGGCTAGAGGGATAAAGGAGCAGGCAAGCCCTTGTCTCCTGCTTTGCCGTAACCACACTCAGCATTTCTGTGACAGACACGTTTTATAACCCCTCCACCTGCTCACATCCCTGAACTGGGGGTCCCAGGAGGTGCAGTAGCGAGGGACAGGACAGAGCACCGTGAAGGCTGCGCACCCCAGCGTGTTGAAAATCCTACCACTAATTACACAATGGGTTCCTTATGTTCTCTGGAAATGCAATATGCGGGAGGACTCCCAGCCAATTCATGTTTTAGGACAAATCAAGGCGATATATTACTCGACTCAGCTCCTAAATTTGGTCATACTTTAGCTGGTGTTCTCAGACATTTTTGAGTTAGGTTGGCCAATGCCACAGAGAAAAGTGATGGGGCAATTATCCTAATTAGGAACAAATGCATTACTTCTGCAAGTTATTTGGTGCTTGGAACAAGCCCTCCCCATTGCGTGACTACTTTGTGCAGATTTAACCCCTGCTGAGACCTCTGGGAGGTCATTTTTCTGGAAGATGAGAAGGAAATTCAGTGCCCATCAGATTGCTGGGGTTAAAATCCGTGCAATGCGTGAAGCTTTCACAGCATCCTGCAGCAGCCTCAGCGGCTTCACTGGCGCTAGGCACCTTTTCCTCTTCACAGGGGCTTAGGACAGGCTGTGTGTCCTGTGGAGGGGTGGGAGACCAGCCCCAGGAAGCCCAGCAGCCCTCGAGCCTGGAGCAGCACAGCAGCAATCAGCCCAGGCAGCGTGTGTCAGATAAAGCCACATCTTCACCACGCGGCCAAGCAAGGCTCCTCTTGCCTCATCCCTAAACACAGCCTGCAGGTGCTGGTGACACCATGTGCTGTTTTTGGGACTGTGGAGAGGAGCAGGATGAGCTCAGCCAAAGACCTGCCCCTTCCCTTTGTAGATTCACCCCAGCATCACAGCCCCCAGAACCCCAGCATCACAGCCCCCAGTACCCCAGCATCACAGCCCCCAGTACCCCAGCATTCAGGGGATTTCCTGCATGAGCAGGGGGGCAGAAACTCCTGGCCCTCACATTTTGCCTTGTTTTCACCCTTTTTAGCATCATCCCCAGGTGATGTTGGATACAGGAAGGACTGTCCTGCTTCTGGCAGCAGACTGTGCAGGATTCACACCTGCTCCTGCTTGCAGCTCCAGCCCCACTGGAGAGCCCAGGGGCCAGCAGTTTAATGCAATGTTCATTTTATGTGGCATCAGTCAATGAGGAGACAGAACCTCATCCATCCCCCAGCCTCAACTACCGAGCTCTCGAACAGGCTACCAGTCCCAATGTCCTAGCATCGTTCTGCAGCTCCAGCATCTTGTCTGGAGCTGGCTGTGGCTGGCTGCTGTCCCCACAGCTAGGCATCGTGCAGTGAGGTGGCCTCCAGCACCTTGCTGTGCCTTTCTGGCAGCAGCTGTGTCCAAATCCAGACCCCCCCCAATTTCTGCATACCTAACCGCTCTCTGAGTGAGTCTGTGGCCCACAGTGAGCTCCCGTCGCCTGCCCAAGCCCCATGGGGAAAGCCAGGGGGTGACAAGGGACACAGAGGGGACCTTCTGGGAGCAGGCGCAACCTGGCATACCCCTCTGTTTGCAGGATTCCTTGGCCCCATCCACGATGGGTGCAGGGGCACAGGCTGGAGGAGCTGCTTGTCTCCAAATCCTTTTCGCTTTTGTATTTCGACTTTCCTTCTTCTTTTCCTGCTTTCTGCAGGAGGGCCCAGATGCCTTTACTTTGGCTGGGGTCCCTTGGCCAGCAGCCCACGGAGGCACCAGAAACGCCGTGTGTGAGTGCGTGAGTGTGTGTGTGCAATATTAATTCACAGAAATGGAAGGCGACCAGCATATAAACATTCTTTACTGTTTGGGTCACAGCCCGGGGAGCTGTAAGAGCTTTTGTGCTGAGTTTTGAACACACAGACTAAATAGAGAGGCAGTGAGAAGGGCAGAGAGGATGAGAAGCCGGGAGAGATGGGGTGGGAAGATGAAAGGGAGGGAGGAGTGGGGAGGACCCTCTCCAAACCGTGGGGTCCAACGGGAGCACGCGGGGAAGGTGCTGGTACGAGGCTGGGAGCTCCTGAGGACGCACACATCTTCTCCCTGCAGAGGGCTGGGCTGGAGGTGGGGGAGAGACCAGCTTGGGGCTGGTCATCACATGCATATTTTTTTGTATTAAAGCAAAATATAAATAATATTAATGAAAAAAGATAAATAATAATAACGACAAGCGGCAGAAGGCTGAAATATCCAGGATTCTTGTGCAGATCTCGTTAGAGAGGCTTAAGCGTCTGTTTGGGAATAAGGAGGAGGGGGCTGTGCTGGAAGCAGCTCTGCAGCCGCCAGTGGGAAGGACGGTCTCTGCGGAGCTAACGAGACCCAGCTGGGTCCCGACTGCAGCCGAGAGTGTTAAATCAGAAACTATTCCGTCAACAGCCAGTTTGGCCAAATATGAAACATTTCCAGGGAATCAATGGCCGGTGCTGGTGACGCAGAAGCCAATAGTCCTGACTTCTTTTCCAGAGCCTCCAGAAACACACTCGTCATTTTGGACTTAAAGGGACAGACGGCACTTTTTCCACTCCTCTCGGCGGCGTTCGGCTGAGAAATCCACATCCCAGCAGCGAGAGCGGTGGCTGGGCTGGTTTAATCCACTGGTTAATGATTGCAGAGGACCCCAGGGGCTCTTGGACCTTCCAAGCTGCTCCACGTGACAAATCTGAACTGGACGCGTCCTCCCTGAATGTTTTCCGTTGAGATGAGCTCAGATGGAGGACTCGAGTTATGCGCAGCTGAGCTCAGACCACCGTTGCTTTCATTCTCCACCAACATCCGAGCCTCTGACCCTCACCTGTGCAGAGTCCGATGGAAACCAAATGTCTGGGCCTTGCACATGGGGGTCCGGGAGAGCAGGGGGTCACCGAACCCCCTGGCACAGGCAGGGCTGACTGGTGTCTGCCTTTGTGCTTGATAACATGTTTAATCTCTTGGACTGCAGCGGTGAAAGCTCAGCTCTGGTGCTGGAGCCAGCCACCACGTCTCCAGCATGTTTAGCTCTTTGAAGAATAAAACAGGGGAAACCATGTAACTTTCTCTAGGTCCTCAGCCCCTCAGGTCTGCTCTCACTTTCCAAGGCACCAAGGCATCCCAGCGGCTTATTCCCAGCCCTCCTGCCAGCCTGGGTTGTGCTCGTCCCGTCCCAGCAGAGAAACTGCATCGGTGGCATATGCCAAGTCACAGCTAAGAGACAGATAAATCATTACAGTATGAAATAACAATCCCTGGTGATAACACAGAAGGGGAAAAATTGGCAAAAAAGAGTATCAAATAAACGCAAGTTACTCAAACAACAGAACAATAAGGTCTGTGGAGCAGTATTTGCTGCAAATCAGCCTGTATCGCTATTTGGAGCAATGCAAAACCTGCCCAGCTCTGAGCTTCACAGTGCACAATGCGTCCGTTTCCTCAGGCATCCTCCTCATCTTGAGACATCCTTCCTCAGTCCCGTCTCTGATGGGTCGTGTCCTTCATCAGAGGAGATCCAGCTGTGCTTTTCCCCTAGAGTGGCTGCACTTTAGCTGAGGGAATGCCCCACATCTGCAGCTTTACACTGTAAAAAGCCCTGAAACCAGTTCCCCACCATGGCTAACCACGATTTTCCTCCACATAGCCAAAAGCTGCTGACCAGGGCACACTGGAGCAAAGTCACCAGGCTGTTGGGACAATGGTGGTGTGGTCTTGCTTTGCCCGGGGTGTGCACAGACATACAGGGTCTTCTCGCTCTGCACGGCTCCGGGCTCCCAGCCCAGCCGGTGAAGGGCACTCTGCACCCCCAGCACCACCAGCTGAATGTGAATTCCCAGTTGTGCCTGGACTTTAAAGGCCTAGTTGGTGGTCTCTTCTGGTGAGCATGGCTTTTATCGGGGGCCAGGGAGCTGGAAAAAGGAGCCAAGCATCTTGTTTCTCTTTCCCTGCTGTAGGCAGCCTGCATTCCCACCAGCTGCTCCGGCTGCAAAAATAAGTCTGGGAGTTCTCCTGTTAAGCAAATTTGGGGAAAAAGCAAAGTCAGTGGAGAGGTTAACCTGGGGTGGGGAGGGGTGCACGAAGAAGCTGGGCAGAATTAGAAGCAGGAGAGGAGGCATCTGCAGCTCCCCTGAGAAAGGGGGCTCTGCTGGGGCACAGCAAGTGTTTCCCATCGCTTTGGGGGTGACAATGGAGTGACCTGCATCTGGAGGGCACTGGAGTGACACGTGCCCTCGAGATGGCCAGGAATCAGCGTGGCTCCCAGGCTCCCTGGGGTGGCTCTGAGCAGGGCAAGAGCTCAGGATTTGGTCTTGCCTGGCGAGGACAGAGCACTGGCAGGGTGAGTCAAGCCAACAACTGGAGAAGGAGCTTGTGGCCATGGTGGGAGGCAAATGGAGAAGCCCATCCATGGGCCATGTCCCAGTCCATCCCCGTCCCCCGCACCTCACACGCCTGCACCTATTGCTCACGCTGCCGGCTCCCCCTCCACTGTGTTTCCAGAGGTACTTCCAGCATGGAAAGTTCTATTTAAAGGGCATTTTTCCTCTCTCTCCTTTTTTTTTTCCTTTTGGATGAGAAGCCAAGGGGCTGTAAAATACAGAGTTTCCCACCTAGCTGAACCAGAGGAAATTATGCTGATGAAGAGTTTAATTTACCCCATCGCAGCAGTAACAAGCATCAGGTTTTGGAAATGGACAGAAAGCTGGAGTGGACAAGGTGGACCTTGGCTTGGTAGAAGAGGAGCTTGGCTCCCCCATCCCTTTCCTAGGCTGCACGCAAGGCAGAGCTGGGAAGATGTGGAGAGGCCAGAACAAAGCTGCCTCCGCAGCTTTTCTACTTCTGGCAGCTCCCAAGGCCAAGAGGGCTGTGAAACACCTCATGTCTCTGGGCACTGAGCAGAGACCTTCCCCGTTTGAGCTGCGCACTCCTTGAGCTGAGCAGAGCATGCCGAGGCTGCTGCGTCTCGCACGGCTTCGGGCCACCTCTTCCCCAGCAGTCTCTCCTCCCAAGAACATGGTCACAGAAGGGTTGCCCATGCAGGGTCTGGTGGAGGCAGACGAGGGTTCCTCCATCCCAGCGGGCACGCAGCAGGCTGGCTTACAAAGCAGCCCCCGCACACGCCCAGTCAAACCTAGTTTGACCCCCACTTTAGTGGGGAAGTTAATCGGTTCCTGGGAAATCTCTGGAAAAGCAGGCAGGGGAACAGGTCTGTCCAAGGGGGAGGGAAAAAGCGTAATTTTTTTTTTTTTTCTTTTCCCTCTCTCCCTGCTGGCTGGGAGTGAAGAGCTCACACCAGAGGTCACTGCTCTCGGGGACAACACTGGGAATTCACTGGGGACCCTCAGCCAGGGTTGCCCGGGACCCCCCAGCCTGTCTGCGACACATCATGCCCATGTGCCACACATTGGGGCGATTCCCTCGGGGCATCAGGCTTGATTAATGCTAATTCCTCCACTGCGGCATTTCCCAGCCCTGCTGAAGTGCTTGGTTTTAACACATGCTGTGAGACCCTGTCACAATGAGTGGGCACTTTTCCTGGTGGGGCTGATGAATCTCCCCCATTGTCCCTTGCCAGTGGGGCAGCCGCGTCAAGGAGTGCTTGGTCTCAATGTCACCCAGCTGCTGGTGGGACACGACTGGAGACCAGAGAGGGACACTGAGAGCCCTGTGTGCATCTGCTGCTGCTCTGAGCAGGCAGGGATCTGAGCACCAGGAGGGCAAGAAACACCCCCTGTCCCTGCAGGCACCGAGGAAGGGATGTGCATGGATGCAAAAGAGGTTAGGGAAAAATCCCTGCTCCCAAGAGAAGGGACCCTGAGAGAGTTCAGGGATTTTGGCCCTCTTGAAAGAGCTGAAGGCAATTCCAGGTCTTGTGAGGGCAGGAAGTGTGGGAGAGCCTTTTGGGGTGATGCCCTGCACCCCATGCTGCTCCTGAATGGGAGCACAGGCTGCTGGATGGGGCTGCCCAAACTGAGGGGATGCTTCCGAGCATGAAGAGCCCTGCTCTAAGTGCTGAGCTAGGGAGTTAGCCAGCCCCCACTGGGATCTGGAATTTCTCCCTGCCCTCCAAGCAGAGCAGCATCAGTGAGACAAAGATACCACTCAGCAGTGGGTCAGGTTCAATCCTAGCCCAGCCTGGTTGTGTGGCTTCTGGAGACTTTTCCAGACTCCAGACCACTGCCAGCAGCAGGGTTGCAGTGAAAACAAGCCCCAAGCCTGTCCCAGGTAGAGAAGGGGCAAGCTGAGCAGTGCCAACGCAAATGTTGGAGGCAAGAAGCCAAATCCAGCTCCAGGTGGAGGTTTGGTTACGCTGGCACTGCCAAGGAGCACATGTCCTGGCCCTCAACTGACTGCACCAACCAGCAGGTAAATAAGAGGATCTGCTCCTCCCTGAGCCCTCGCTGCTCCGCAGCATTTGCAGGCAACGGGGTCTGACCAAGTGCTGGCGGTCAGGACCTTCTGGAGACACTCGTTCCTGATTAACAATTCAGCTGCACACCAAGACGTGCCAGGTTTTGCAAGAACGCAGCCAGGGACACAAGCGGGTTGGCTGTGCGAGCGCTGTACACCTCCGCTGTGGGACCTTGCCTCCGACCGTGGCCAGGGAGATGTTTCTGGGCCATGGCCAGGCTCCCCGGGGATGCTCCAAAGCACAGCTGAAGATCTTGGACTTGTTTGCACCCTCCGAGCCAAGCACGCCAGCATCTCCCTCCTGCGAGTCAGCAGATGGATGTTTCCCTCTGCTTTGCTTTCATTCTCTGGCCTGGGTGGGTTTTGGGACGATGCTGTCTGTCCCCAAGGGTAGGGCCGAGTGGAGGAGTTCAGACTGGGATGGGTGCTTGGGTGCTGTACAGTCATGCCAGTCCAGCGGCTGGGACATCCTCCCTGCACACCGGAGCCTCAGCCTCTGAGACCGCTCAAACCCAATGGTTCTTCAAGGCAGCCTCGGTTTTAGGGAAAATGCCAATACTTGCTGCTTGTGTCACCCTTGTGTTGTGGTCTTCCAGTGCTCAGCTCAATGATGGTCCTGTCACCCCCTCAGCTCCCCTGTTTATTCAGAACAAAGCAAAAGAATGATCAATATCAGGTGTTTTAGTTAATGGTACAGCCTAGTTTGCCATCCTCTTGGGTAGGAGGAGCTCTGCTGTGACTCTGCACCATCCTCTCTGGGGGATGTGTTAGATGCACCTGCAATGGCAGTGGCAGCCAAAGCAAGCCCTCTCTGGGCAGTATCCTTCCTGCAGGCTGCCAACTGCCTTGGGGAAAATGCCATCGTTCTGCGCATTAGACCTCACTGAAGGAGGTATTTGTATTCAGACTCTCCATGGTGAAACCTTGAAATGCTGCAGCTCTGCCCAGCAATGCCTCTAAATGCTGTGCTTTTCCAAACTGGTAAATATTTAGGATCTAAGTATAAGGAGCCAACCTCCCCCCCAGATTCGAAAGCCACACCAGTCAGCCCAGCCGGCTTTGCATGCTGCAACACTGGGAGAAAGTGGAGATAAAAACATCCTGTACAGGGCATGAGCAGGATGGTGATTAATCCTTGGAAAAGGCTAACTGACATGACCATCAATAACTACAGTAACTTGTTATGGCTGCCTCATTCCAGGAGGATTACATGCCTGAACACTCCTTAAAACATCTAATGAATGTCATTTTGGTTTTACTCTCGGTGCTCATGCAAGTGAAGCACTCAACAGTGCTGGCCAGAACCATGGGGAGAGCCGGCAGGGCTGCTCCCAGCTTCCCACACACCGACCCACCGCACACCTCCCCATGCCCTGGCACGTCCTCGCTGGGTGCTCCCACCACCCTGCGGTCGGGTCTGTCCAGCTGGGAACCTCCTGCGTGGCCATGGCATGGTTCTCGCTGCCTTCAGGTGGGATGCTGTCTCATTGGAGGACACCTACCCCGTGGCATGGAAACCGTGGCTCACGCCTTGCTCTTCATAGTAAACTGAAAGCAGCATTTTAGTCAAGCAGAGCATGGGTCGGGTTCTCCTGCCTAGTCCCCATTTGGGGGGTTTCTTTGGCAATGGTCCCCATTTTGGGGGTTGCTTTGGCAATCCTCAAGGAGGAAGACGCCAAAGGCATGAGTGCTGGCCCGAGATGTGTTTCTCTGCTCCACCTTCAGTCTTCTCCTTGTCCCTACTGAGAGAACAAACCAAAATGGCAACGGACCTGCCATTGAAGGCCAACAGCCATGAGCCCTGCAGGTGACACTAAGCCAGTGCAAGGTGCAGGGTGTCCAGAGCATGTTTCCCAGACACAGCTGGGTTTTGGTGTGCTCTGCCCCACCCATGCCACTTCTCTGGGTCTATGAGATCCATGTGAACTACAATTCCTCTTAAGTTTTCTGAGGAATGTTATTTAGAAAGGGAGAACAGTGGAAGCAAAGCTGCAGAAGGCATTTTTTGCAGGGAAGGATCATGTCATTTTGCCTTTCCTGCGCAGATCAGCCACAATGCACTGCATCCTGCGATGTACCTGTGGCAGGCAGGGGGCTGGGAATCACTGCGGAGATGCTCACCCCACTTGTGTGTATGGTGTTTCAAGAGAGAGGGTCTTGGCAAGGATGATGTACAGCTCCAGATCCCGAGGGTTAGTGCTCTGCCCATTCATGCTGTGCAGGGACAGACCCTCCAGAGCCCTGCCATGAACCCACCGACATCAGGGAGCACCTGGGGGAACAGCAGCTGATGATGGGGTCTCTCGATCCATGGAGCGGTGATTTTTAGCCACCACATGTCACTGCCGGTAGCTGCTCTTGAACATCTCCATGGCTAGTGCTTCCCTCTCAGACATGGCTCCAAGGAAGGCGTTTTTATTTTCTGATGGCAACGCTCTCTGGGTTCACACAAGGCTCTCACCTCGCCCCGAAACAAGGGGCAGCCACCAGTCCTGCCTCAACCCCCTGTGGCTTCATTTTTTCAGGGTGCTGCCAGCCTCTTGCTTGCTAATGCCATGGGACACCCTCTGGGCCATGAACAAAGGCTTTTGCAAAGGTCTGGAGATGCTCTCTGGGCTCATGCTGCCTGACCCCACCAATCCTCTGAAGCCATCTGCAGAGAGACCTCAGCATCAAAGGGGACATCACAGCGGAGCTGGCCACCAGGATCCCAGCCCACTCCTCCCCGCATCCTGCCAGTGTGAGCATCCTCACCAGTTAGTTACTGGATTTCCTTTGGCACAAGGCTGTCTGCAGAGACACAGCAGTTCACACCTCACCTTCCCCGATTTCCCCAGCCCCGGATGGGTTGGCTTTTCCTATTAGCAGAGGACCTTTTTGCCGCTTCTTGTACTCTCAGCCTCATATTTCAAATTCCTTCAGAGCTGTATCTGGTTTTCATTTAAACATATTACATTTAGAGAGAGATATATATAATACAATGAGAAAGGATTTTCAAGGTAATAAATAGAACATGCGAGCCTAATTATTCAGGATGACCCAATGCAATTCAGTAAGTCCAGCGAGTTGTTTATATTGGCAAGATGAGAACAAAATATCATTGGATACAGTCATTACTCTTATAAGATTTCAATATATATACATTGTCAGGAGCCCCTGAGTTATGAAGTCCTCCTTGCTGGAGGAATAAACATGCTGGGTAGTAATCCTGGAAGCAATCAAAATGCCTTCGGCCGGGTGCCTGCAGACCCCTCTTTCCCGTGATGTCTGCAGCCAGCCCCCAGCCCGCGGGCTTTGCTCAGCCCAGACTCACACACAGACGGTTCATCCCGCTCCGAGGCCACGGGCAGAGCTCAGTGACCGAGCACAGACAGAAATAGGATTCTTGGCATTTCAGGTTGAATTACTGGAGCTGTCTCTGACCAGTCCCACTGGTCAAATAGGAAAAAAATAACATGAGGAACCTGGCTGCGCTCTCGGTATGGCTGGAGGAGCCTGAAGGGCGTCTGCTCCTGCATGCTGCCCTGGGAACATCCTGCAGATGCGTTGGTTTTGCAGAGGCAGGGCTGGCTGCTCTGCAGTTCCTTCAGGACACCCCACCTGGGGTGCTGCAGCCCCTCGTTCCCACCCTGCTGAGCATGCCTGGGCAGCAGCTCCCCTGGCTGGGGATGCAGGAGCGGGCTGTGGCAGGCTGCTGGGGAGGATACAGGGGAATGGGCTCGCCTCTGTTCCCACCTCTTAGCACACCTTCCTGCCACTTGAGAGAAGCCTTCAGAGCATCCTTATTGCTGAAATCTGCTCACGGTCCAGGGAAGCGGGGCACTATGGGGCCGTGGGTCTGGGCAGTGCTGGGACAGCAGATGCTGGAGATGCAGCAGCAGCCCTTCAGCTAACTCCAACCATACAGAAACTGTTCTATGGTGGTGAGACACAAGCTCCTTGCAAGAAACAGGGATGATGGCAGCTGAACTGCACCCCCCATCTCCTGTGCACAGCCCTGGGCTTGCCTCTCTTGGGACCATGGCAGGGTGCAGGGGCTCTGGGGCTGAAAATGCTCAGAAAGGCAGAGCAGTGGCTACCATCTGTGCAGTGACACAGTGCCTACCCCCACAGCAAAACCCCCGCTCATTCCCAACGGGGCAGCCAGAAAAGTCCTGGCCAGGCTCTCCGATGGGAAAAGGACCCCCTCGCCCCCCAGCTGGTCCTGTGTCTGGGGGGTATAAATCAGCCCAAAAGACAGCGTTTCTCTTCCAGGGAGAAGTTACCTTTCCACTGAATGCACCGAGCTGACAAGCAGTGGAGTCTTGGCTGTTTACCCCAGAGCCCAGGCGTCATGGTCCGCATGGCTGGAAGTCTCAGTGGGGCTCTGTTCACTTTGATTTTACACCAGGGTTAACTAGACCCCGGTAATTATCCCCTTTTAACAAGGCAGTGTTTACACCTAGGAGCCAGGGTCAGCTCCTGGCTTGCTCGCTGCGGCTGGAGGGAGAGGATTGCTCACAGCAGCTGGAGAGGTGAAGTGACCGGAGAGGGGAAAGAAAAGATGGGAAGAAAGAAAGAAATGGAAATAGGAAAGGTGATCTTAAAGCTCAGATGAAAAATATCCCCCGTGATCCGCGACTCTGCAGCTTGCTCCCTCCCCATCGCTTCTTCCAGCACCACGCTGTGGTGCAGCCTCGGAGTGCGCACGGAGATAGTTGGAAGCTGGGATAGGTTGATGGATTTCTTAGCTCCTGGGCTATTAAATGTCTGGACCAGCTAATTTTAAAGCAAACAAGCAAAGGCCAAATGACAAATTGTTTGGGAGGCCCTTCAGCAAGAGGATGGAGTTTTACGACCACCAAGGGCACTGTTGCTGCCATTAAATCTGTGGACATAGGGGAAAAATAAGATCTGATTTATTTGGTGATGGTGAAAAATATTACCCAAGCTATAATTTATTGATCATTGCATCCTCTGGGTTTTCAAGGCCTCTTTCTTGTGCAGATGGAACATATACATATTTTTCCTTGCATATGAAGCCGAACACGTCATTGCTCCTGCACTGGAGGAATTTTTGCACGCTCTACTGGCTGTGGCGCAGGAGCTGGCAATGCCAGCAGCCCCGGCGGGACAGGACTGGGGAACAGCTTTCTGCAGTGAGGGACAGGTCACCTCAGTGCTGGGGCTGCTCGGTGGCAGCAGGGACGGCGAGGAGCCATGTGCTTACAGGGAATAACTCCACACTGGTGGGAGCTGCCAGTCCTGCGGGGCTCATCCCAGTCCAACTTCCCTATCACGATCGAAAGCCCAAAGGCCTGGATATCCGTCCACCTCCTTCCTGCAGGACATGGATCACCAGACTCCTGCCATAGGGTCCTTCCTCTCCTGTCCTGCTCCCCTCGCCCTGTGCTGCCCTCCCTCCTGCTCCCCGAGGCATCCTGGAGACGCACGGGGCAATGCTGTCCCTGGGGACGGACAAACCGGCCCGAAACCCCTTGTGCACCCATGGCGAGGAGAAAACAGACCTTGAGGAGGTTCAGAGTTTGCAAAGGAGAGCAGGGACACGCTGTGCTCCCATGAGGCTGCATCGTATCCCCAAGCCCTGGTCTCGCAGCAGCCCCAGCGCTCACCCCAAACTGCCTGCGGCAACTTTCCCAACCACTTCCAGCCGCGGGCTGTACGTGGTTTTCATTTCCCGAAGCAAACAGGGGCTCGGTGCCTCCCTGAGCAGGGGCCGGCGCAGAGCAGCTGCCTCCGTTACCTGGCCCGGGAGCGGGATTGCTTCCCGCCGCAAGCCCGGGTGTGGGAGCAAAATGCACGCTAGCAAAGGAAAAGAGGGCAGCCCCGGCCCCGGGAGCCTCGCTGGAGCTGGGGCTCTCTAAGCCTGTCCATCTGGTGCGGAGAGAGCTGGGCTCTGTAGGGATAGCCGGAAATAACAGCAATTTATGCAGTTATGTTTCCAGATTTTTTTTCTCTAACCGTCAAATAATGCTATAAGAAAAAAAAAAAAAAAAGAGGAGATAGGAAATAGAAAAGCAATATAGGGACCAGAGGTTTTAATCCTCCTTGTGTTCCCAGAGAAATCCAGGGCCTCTTTCCACCCTTTAACTCACTCCTGCTCTCCGTTAGAGCCTCCTCCAGCCGACCCAGCGAGAGAAGCTCAACCGCTCTGCAAACAGCCAGGGCCACCCTCTGCTTGGGCAAAGCTATCGAACGCAAAACCCGATCTCTGCAGCTTTCAGAGGTGACCTTGGTGGCTCTTTGGTGGCAGGTGCTGTTTGCAAAGAATTGCAACCCCGCCAGTCCAGCAGCCCAGGGAAGTGGGAGCTGGCGCGGGGTGATGCCCACAAGCCAAGGGCTGTTTTGGAGCAGCACGGAGATCTCAGCATCCCACCTTACCGGGATGATGCTGGCTCCCCGTCAGACACTGCATTTCCCCGGCGTGCCTCCAGGACTGGCTCAGTAGCGGTTATCACCGTGGCTGTTGATCTGGTGATAGCTGCAGCTCCAGATCCCTGGGGAATTACAAAAAAAACAATCTATAGAGGGAGGCAAAGCCTCTCAGCCTCTGCCCCAGAGCTACTCTCCTCTGAGCCCTGCACAGCCTGTGAATGTCACAGTCCCTCCCAGGGCTCAGGACACATTTTGCTGGGAGCAGAGCCCTGCTCTCTGTGGTTGTCCATCACCCAGCAGCCATGAGCCCCCAGGGTGCTGGACCGAGGCTTGCAGCCTGGGTGCCAGGCACGATGGCAGAGATGCTCCGAGCTCCCGGGCCAGCATCCCGCTTTGAAGGAGAGCTCAGGGGAAAAGCAGCCAGGAGGTCAGTGAGGCAGAGAGCCTGGGGACCATGACGCCTGTGTGGTTTGCAGCATGGATGCTGCTCATTTGTTTTTCTTAATTTGGGGAGCAAAGGCCAGGGGCAAAGGTGGGTTGTTCAGACCACCCACAGCCCTTGGTGGTGACAGGGAGTGACAGGGCCAAGAGGGACACACCATCCCCTTGCACCAGAGCCGCAAGCTAGGCAGGGGGATGCAGAGCTAATGGACACAAGCTGCAGCACGGATGCTCGTGGTGGTGCCCAGCCGCTGCTCCCAACAGCCCGAGGATGCCCAACAGCAGGGGTAAGTCCAGCTGTGTGACAATACACTGCACAGCCTGTTTTTCCTCTAGCATCTGGAAACAAGGTGAAAAAAACCTTTTTTGGGGTGGACTGAGGGTTCCCATTGCAGCTTGCAGCTATCCAGTTGGGAAATCAGGGAGAAGATGGATAGCTGCGTCCTCCCACTTGTCAGGCAGAAAATGAACCGTGCCCAGAGAGCTGCTAGGGCTCCTGCCTGTGACACAGATGGACCACAACATGGGTCCCCATGCCCAAATTTCCTCCTAGGAGACCCATGAGGGACTTTGTCTGAATGAACATCCTGATGAATGCCTCTTCCTAAGGCTTCTTTCTTGCTGGGGGAAGAGGATGTGGTACCCAACGAGCCTGTCCCTGATCGGTGGGGTGAGTGGACCCTGGGAATGATGATTTCCTGCCTCAGCTCTGAACTAAAACAGCAAATATTTTCTCCTTTTTTTTTGGAACAAAGTGGGAAGACAGTTGTGCTGCTTCCAGGAGAGCACAGCACCTTTCCGCATTCTTACGCATCAGTTGGACTCCACACCCAAAGCACAGTGCGGGGTTTCTCACATCACCCAGAACCACCGGATGGGGGTCCTGAGGGACAGCCCAGGCTCAGGGTGAGTGCAGATCCCCAGGAACAGGAGCAGGCAGAGGACACACAGCCCTCACGCTGTGCAAAGAGAAGAGGATCTCTCCTGGCACTGGAGCTGTTTTCCCTTCCCAGAGTAAAATGCCCAAGTACTTGCTATAAATAGACACGAGAGTTTTTCAGGAAACACAAAGAGGCTTGTATGAACTCCGTGTTCACCTCCAGAGATGGCTCCTAACCTCCTGGCCCCAGAGCCTATTGCTGCATTGGTGCCAGCCCCATGCATCCTCCCTGCCCCGCCAGCCCTTCCCACAGGCAACGGGGGACCCCAAAATGCCCTTGGCCCATGGCAGGCTCTGTGGGCCCCGGCCAGCCCCCCTTTCACATGGGAAAAGGTTCAGAAAGGCTGGCAAAGGGCCAGCGCTGCAACGGGAAGGAGCAGTGGTGCCTGACGCCGGCTGCCACCGAGTGCTGGGAGCGAGGGCTGCTGGCGCTGAGCGGCAGAGGGCACTGAAGATGGCAAAGCCATCCCATAATAAGAGCTTCTCCGGCTTTCCTGACCTTTTTTCCTCGACTGCAAGAAAAATAAAAAGGTTGCCTTTTTAACTGATTTATCTTTAAACTCTTGCCACTGCTCCTCTCCCCGTGGTGCCTGGGCTGGGGTCCCCGTCCCTGCCCATGGCTGAGGGCACCCCCCAACCCAGCCTCCCTCCTGTGCTCCCCTCCTCCAGCTGGATGGCTTCCCAGCAAGGAGCAGCAGGAGAAATCTTGGCTTCTGGTGAGGAAAGGCAGCCAGTGCCGGGGAAGGGTGGGGAGGGAAAGCGATGCATTTCCAATGCTCAGCACACCATCCTCACAAGCATCCCCGTAATTGCAGCCACATGCTGCCTCTCGCAGCCCTCGCCTTGCTCAAGCCCCACATCCCCTTCTCCGCTCCCAGGGCTGCTGTACAGCCCCCCCCAAGCCCAGACATGCCTTTCATCTCCTGCTTAAAGCCGAGAGAAAGCTGCACCCGTTCTGCATCACGGACGTGTAAACCCAGCAAGGCCAGAGGGGAATTTCCAACACGCCCTTAAGCTGCAGCGGAAAATGATGGACCCTGGACCATACTGGTCCCCAGACCCTTCTGTCTCTTTTTTTCCTCCCTCTCTCCTCCAGCATGAATATTTATCCCCTCGCCTGGGCTGCCTTCGCGCCGGCCGTCGCCATCGGCATTCCTGCAGGAATTCCTCCTTCTGCCGGGGCCAGGGCGAGGGGGAGGCAATCCTTTTCATTTCCAGTCCCCCCCATCCTCGATGGAGAGTAAACATTGTTCCTCTCACAAAGGCGGGTATTGTGGCAGGATGGGGGAACGCGAGCGGGAGGAGGCACGGGGGAGATGAAGTGTGAGCGGGAGGGAGGGAGGGAGGGCACGGGAGAGCCCCCTGAGAAGAGGGTGAACGGGATGTGAATATAAATTCTGTAAATATTTTCTTTAAGGTGCTGTGCGCAATCCCAGGAAATAGATCCAGTTTCACAGGAGAGTGGGGGCAGCGGGACTGACTTTGACATGGGTTTCTCCACATTGATTAAAACCCTGATGGAGAGGTGTGGGGAGCATCCCTGGCAGTTTGGGAGAGCACCAGAACCTCCCCACCACCACCTTCCTGCCTCCCCCCAGGTCTACACACCAGCCTGGCAGCGCCTTGCCCCCCATGCTGTCCCCGCTTGCCTTCCCCAAGCCCTTCTCCTGCTGGATAACACACAGTCAGACCAGTAAAGCAAAGAAAAATGGGGTCCAAGTCCTGCAGTGAAGGGTTTACTGCCCATCAGCCATGTCACCTTGAGCAAGGACAAGGTCCTGCATTGAGATGGGGGCACGTGGCACCCAAGGGAGTGTGCAGGGACACCTCAGCCTGACCACCATCCAACACAAGTCAAGCATAAGCCTTGAGATTTGTCTAAAGGTGACATCCCCAGTGACGAATACAGACACTGCTGGTGTCTGTATTCATCAGCAGGAGCAGCAGCTGGGGAACAGCCCCCCCCCCCAGCCTCTCTCCTGCCCAGGAGCTGCTGTGTCCCTCCTTCACCTACCCCTGGACCCACTCCCCTTTGCCCAGGGAGGAGACAGGAGGTGGGATGCCCTGTACTGGCACCGGTGGCCATGCTGGTGGGGAGGGGGGCTGCTTGCCCCCTGCTCCATGGGGCAGGGGCTTTCCCAGCCCTCCTGCAGAGCAGCCTGGAGTAGATGAGCTGTTACCCCGTTCTGGTCAGACAAGCCGTCGTGTTTCCTTCAGAAAAGGATCACCAGAACATCCAATTTCTCTTTCCCTTCTGCCTGTCTCACCTCCTTTTGATGCTTTTTGGATTGCATGAAACAACTGCATCCAGAAGCCAGGATTTCCATGGACACTTGCTTTAATGCCGATTCTCTACCTGCCCAGCTCCATCCCAGGAGCCCCATTTAATGCTCCTGCAACCCCAGCCCACAGCCTGCTTGCCTTCGGGCACTGAGCAAAGCACCCGCTGCCAGACAGGAGCCAGGCTCCCAGGATGGCTGGGGATCATTGCTGCGTCCCATCACTCATGCGGGAGCTCAGCCAGCATCCCCAGTTCCAGCCTCTGGGACAGTGGATCTCCCGATCCCTCCACACTCGTGGCCATCCCACAGCATCCCCCAACCAAGGGCAGAGGCTGGGAGGTCACCACACCTTTGCCTGCTCCCTGAGCCACATGCAAGCATAGAAATTCCTAATTCTAAGACACTTCTAGGCTCCCTATACTTAATACTAGTACAGCTACTCCCTATAACTAATATTTTTTAGCCCCCCCCCTCCCCCCCGCCTTGCTCACAGGAGATCCCTGCCACCACCAGCCAGTCTCCCCGCAGTCCCAGGGGACCAGATGCCATGGCCACCGTCCCCTTTCACTCGGGGCACCATGAAATGTGACATTCGCTGGTCAGGCGATGGGGAGGTCAGAAGTATAACTGCATTGCAAAAGAGATTAGAGCCATTCAGGGAGGTCCCGGGGCTGCAGCAGGCTGACCTGGAGGTGTACCGCACCCTTTCACTGCCAGGAGGATCGCTGCTCACTTGTCTCATTCCTCCTTCCCCAAGTCCCCATTGCTGGCTAATATCCAAGAGGGGACGCAGGGCTCCACAGACCTTTGATCTGCTCCAGCACAGCTGTTCCCAGACCTCTATGTAAGGGACGAGAAATGTGACTGAAATAACCAACAGAGTGAACAGAAGCAAGTGTGAAAGACTATAAATAAATATGACACAATAACTGTGATCATTGCTAAATAAGTTTTAAACTGAATTGATGGTATAAATAGATTTGAAAGCAAAGATGCCATCAGCAGGTGACATGGATTTGAGTTGGGGAGTGACCGGTGCGATGCAGGTGCAAACACAACAAGAACCCACACACGTTCCCAATGCCCTGCTCCATCCCTGCTGTCTGTCAGGCATAGAAGTGGTCGTTCCACCCGTTCCTGCTTTGGAGTGAGAGGAGCCACAGCCAGTATTTGAGGGCACGTCCTCCCAGGGGTGAGAGCACCCATGAAAGGGGATCCGGGTGCCACAAGAGAGGAAGGAGCCCACAGGACCCAGAGGCTCCTCCATCCTTCCAGCTCTTGATTGCTCTCCCATCCCTATCTCCCCTTGGCTCCACACATCCATCCCCAGGGTGGGACGTGCAAGAGCTGGGCACACGCTGACCCCCTTGCTGGCTGATGCAGAAGCCACAGGAGCTCCCGAAGGCCATCACTTTGCACCTATTCCTCTCCCTGCAGGTACCCAAGTGTTCCAGACACCTCAACACCCAAACCCACACGAGCATTAAAGGGCTCCATCTGGTATAAGCACTGCAGCTCCCATGTCCCTGGGACACCATCCCATGTCCTTGGCCCCAGAATGCAGACCCGGGAGCAGAGCCCAGGAACCTGCCCCTCCTGGCATCCCAAATTTCCGCTGTAGCATCACCTTTGCCAACTTTTCTATTTCAGGACAGCGATCCAGCAGCACCCCAGAGATGCTCAGCAAATACTGAGATGAGCCAGGGGACATCCCCACGGGGACAGTGACAGTGCTGCTGTCCGAGCCGTGCCACAGCGGGGCTCACAGCACCATCTGCCCTCAATGCCAGCACCACAATGCTCAGCAGCATGTGGGAGAAGACATCCCACCCACAGCTGGTGGGGCAGAAACCTCTTCTGATTTTATCCAGAGGATTTACATACCACAGCAATCCTGACAGGGTAGAAAACTTCCCCATCTTCTTCTCCCCCTCCCTCTCTACCTGCAGCCATCTCCCTCTTGATTAGTATTTTGGGCAAACACGCCCTTGGTATGAGAGCACCCAGCTGGGTTCAGTTCAACACAGAGGGCTGGAGATAGGGTGAGCGTGTGTGGGAAGGGGTGAGGGGCTGCAGATCAGGGCTGATACGGGCTGGCATTTTGGCAGAATTTTCTAGGACAGTTTGTACAGTGTCTTCCCTATACAATGGTTATGTCTAGCCTCCACACTGCAGCTCTCATTTCTATGAGCAAGGAATTCAACCGAAAAGTAAACAGGAAAAAACGTTACATCTCACAGTTTATAAATATATACGGAATTATTTAGGCAGTCAGGCCAATTTGCACAGATGCCACATATATGCTGTGACAGATCTCTCTGTTGTTTTGGAGCCACCCCTTGTGAATGGGAAACAGGGCTGGTTTCTTGCCATGTCTGCGTGAAATATCAGCATCCTCCTGCAAGCTGGCTGTGAGAGGCTAGTGCTCCAGCTCTTGGGAACAGCTCTATGAGCTGATGTGAGCTATTTGCACGTAATGCTGAGACTTGAGCCCCCACATTTCCAGCTTGGGCTGCATGAGGCCTTTGGAAGAGGCAGGGAAGATTTTCCTGAGGATTGCATAGGGATTTCAGCCTGGGATTTACTGGGGTGATGGGACAAACCATGCTTTGGAGAGGCAGGGGGCAGGACTTGCCCTGGCACACACACACCCCCATGAGGGCAAGGTGGCATTTTGGAGCCCTGGTTCTGTGTCTGATGGGCTGAAGCTGCTGGTTCCTAGGGCTCAGGGGCAGAGAGGGGTGCAGGCAGAGCAGACCTGCCCCCAACTCCACCAAAAAATTGCTGTCTATGGGAATGAAGGACCTGAGTCCCAGAGGGCATCCCAACAACCTCCTCCAGAGCAAGCGTCCCCAGGCACCCTGAGCCCAGAGCCACAATTCAGACAGGAATGACGGGGCTGGGCTTTTTCCAACAACCTCCCTTCCTCCCCCTCTCACACCCAGCCTGAGCCCAGAGGTTTATTCATCCTGACAGCCAAGTGACTTGATCGTTCGAAGCGACGTCTTAATTACAGGACATCCTCCATGGCATTCACTGACTATGGCCAGTAAAAGAAACTTCTCTTCCCCATCTCCCTCTGCCCCCCCAGCTCCGCCGAGCCGTGCCGAGCCCCGAGAGCTGCTCAGACAGTGGGGATATTGTTTTGGCCATTGCCTGAACAGCCCAGCCTCCTCAGCTGTAAAATTACCTAGAGGATAACTAAACAAACCCCAGACAAACACTTCTTTAAAGGCATTGCTTACTTTGCAGCAGCCGTTTCCCCCTGCCCACCACATCTGCTCACACTGGGTTTTCTTTCCCTCCTTTGCAAGGGCGACACATTCCCAATGCCCTTGTAAAGCACTGTATGGGGAATGGGGGGAACAATGAAGCATGGGGGGACACGGGGGACACCAGGGGTTCTTCTGGACCAGGCTCTGCTCCGCCTCAACCCTGGCTTAGGGCTGGAGACCTCACAATGCAGAGGCATTGGGACCAGAGAGGCAGAAAGTACACTGGGACAGGGTTTCAAGGGGTTCAGTCCCAAAACATTGCCTGGGGTTTTCCCCAAAAATAGCACTGCTGACCCGCAGGGGAACTGGTCCCATCGGCCTTGTCCAAAGTCCACTGAAGCCAGTGGAAAAACTCTGCCAGATTCCAGCATCATGCATGACCTGACAGCACTGCTGAGCTCCTGGGGACGAAATCAAGCATTGAGGGATGATAAAGCCCCTCTGGACTGAGCTGGATGAGTAGGGAGGTCAGGACAGGTCCCCTCCAGGAGGTTTTGCTTTTTCCAACTATCCCTCATAAATAGGAGAAAAGTTCTGGCCAAATCCTCATTCAGAGTCAATCTAAGCATTTCCTGACTCGGTGTTGATTTCACAGATTACAGCTGGTCAAAAACAACCTGGTCGCAATCCAGCCAGCATTAATTTCTTGGAAAAAGAACCTTGAGGAATTTCATTCGAGTTTGTTCTGAGGGGAGGGGCTGCGCTTTTCCCACCCAGAAGCTTGTTTGCTTTTGAAATACGTGCAATAAACACGTGAACGCTGAGCCCCAGCTACAAGCAGAGGCTGCCTTCTGCTACAAAGGCATGATTTTTTGGTAAAAATATGGGATATTAGCCAATCTGGGATTATGCCTTTAATTCCAGGTCTGCCAATGAGCCACTAACCTCAAGTATTGCAACTGTGCCCAAGTTTCCATGTTCAGATGAGGGCTGCAGGGACAGCCTGGGGTTTGGCACAGGGAAGCAAGACAGGAGTTTAGGATCAAAAAATCTCATTGATCCCAAAATAAAGGGGTGGGAGGATGTTAAATAAATCCCTGCATATTCCTGCAGCCGGACAGAGGGAGACTTTCCTTTCTGGTCCCATTGACCCGTTCAGCTAGAGTGTGCCCTTGCAGAACAGGGGTGGAAACCCAAAACACAACACCGCAGTGCGTGCTCTGAAAATATGCGCAGTCCGACCGAGGCAGATCCCAAAATTTTGGCAGATTCCTAAGATCAGGAAATTCCTTGAGAGTTCGGGAATTTCTCCAAGACTGAACCCAAGCTATTTCACTTGCAGAAGATATCAAGTTCTCCTCCTCCTCTTTTTTTTTTTCGGTGATGGGTCAGTGGGACCTTGGCAAGCTCACGTTGCTGTACAGTGAGAAAGAGGATCAGCAAAACACTGCAGAAGGCCAAACGCAGATGCAGGGCCCGCAGGAACAGCTGCTTGCAAAGGGAAGCCGACGAAGCCAAATATCAGCCATGAGGTCCTAGCTCCAAGCAGGTCTGGAAAGAGCCCAGGCTGGTATCGCTTACACTTTCTTCCCCACTCCTTTGCCCGTGCATAAATAACCGCTCGTTATTTATGGCTCTTCCCCATCGCACACCCCACACGCATGCCTATGGGGTCACCTCGGAGGATGGGACAGAGCTCACTGCAGTGGGGGGGCATGAAAGGCCCCTCTTAGGGCCCCAGAACAGGCCCCCCTGATCCCCTTGCCTCAAGCAACACAGATAACGGCAGGGTTTCAGCCCAGCTGTTGTCACATTTGGTGCACCTGGTGCTCAGGGACACATGGGAGCCGTGTTGTCCATGATTTGGAGCAAACAGCCCCCAGGGGTAGGAAACCTCCTCCTGCCCCAGGATCCCATCTCCAGGCAAAATGTCCACAGCGGGGCCAACACAGGCACAAAACAGGGAATCAAACCTGTAGGATAACATGTCCCAGGCAGACTCATGGGGCTGCTCCCCATCAGGCTGCTGGAGCAGCCAGGAAAGATCCATGTGGCTCCTGCCCCCAAAATGCAGGAGATGGGGAACACAGAGGACAACCCTTAGGCTGCTTCTGTGCAGAGCCCTGCAACAGCCTCTGCACTTGGCCATCATTCCCTTGGGCTCACCATGTGTAGGGAAACGCATCTCCACGGCTGCCTCTCAAGTCCATCTCTTGCTGAAGTCACCCCAGCAGACCGGACTCCTTGCCTTCATCTTTCCTGCAGGAACTGGGTACCCAGGGGCTGCCAGCCCTCCCCAGCATGCCAGCACGTCAATGCAAACTTCAGGCAAACTCTGCTTTACAAGAGTGTTGAAGACCAGCCAAAGGAGAGCCTAAAGGTTATAATTAGCTTAACTGTGCCACAGTGCTAGATGACTTCTAAAAAAATCAGCAAAGAGGTCAGGTTTTACTACTATCCTTCAATATTCCCCAGGTTCCAAAGGAAAAGTATTTTCTTTCCGCTCTTGTGGTGTTTTTCTTCCTCTGTGTGCAGCTATGAGGTCACTGAGCAGAGGTTTTGTGGCTAAATCGCTGGGCTGCTGCCATCTTCCTGTTCCCAGGAAAGGCAGAAGAAGTTGGCCCAGCCGGACACACACCCAAGGAAGAACATGGATCTTCCCGGAAGCCAGAGGCACAGTTCTGCAAAGGACCTGCCCAAGCCCTGGAGCAGCAATCAAACATACCCGTTCTAACGGCATTTCTTGAAGCCAAAACACCAGGCTGCTGTTCTTTCCACTTCCAGTAAAGCCATTTCTTACACCAAGGACAGTCCCTAGAGAAGAGCATTGGTGCAGGAGACATGGGAAGGACCCTCTGAAGGGCAAGTGCGGAACTGCTGCAACAGTGTGGAAAGGACTGAATTATTTCAGTAGCATGAGAGGTCATCTTCTCCCGCTGAAGACAACCTCTCCGCAGCCCTGTGGCATGCCCCAGCTGGGATGCAGCACAGAGCTGCTTTGGAAGAACCTTCCCCAAGCACATCCAGCTGCAGGTCAGGCCAGCAGGTAGCCCTGAAGCCATGCAATTGCCCCAAAGCCAGGGCTACTCAGGCACTGCCGACAACAGGGTTTGTAGGATAACATGTTGGTGTTGGTGGATGAACTGTGACCAAACCCTTCTCTTGGAGCCATGGGCAGCTCAGACACCTGATGGCATCCCTGACCCTGCTTTGAGCAGGTTGGACCAGGGACCTCCTGAGGTCCCAGCCAGCCTGAATGAGCCCATGATCTGCTGCCAGGGCTCTCTCCAGCACAGCCAGGAGGGACACGAACCTCCAGGCAAGGCTTCATGCTAGAAGGAGCTCTCCTGCAAAAACTTCCCAGCTGCACCAGTGCTTTCCATCACAGCCCTGCTCCTGCCAGCACAGCTCTGTGCCTGACTCAGCCCTGAATCACCACCCTTGCAGGCATTTTCCTCCCCTGCCACCTTTCCTTGCCTTCAGAGATATCCTTGCAGGTAGGTAGGAGCTGACAAGTTTGGTTTTTCTCCTTAACACAGAGATCCCTCTGCCCAACCCAGATCCTTACCTGCCTGCTGATCAGCCTGGTCTCTCATGCCTTGGTTGCAGAAACACAGCCCCCACTCCTCCCCCCCAGCCACAAAAGCAGCCAACTGCAGGCACCCAGCCTTTTATAGCATTCCCAGGCTCCTGCTCAGTTGAGCCTGAGCTGATGGGGACCAGCTGAGACCAGGGCTACTCCTCCCTGGGGCTTACAGTGCCAGCCCACCCCAGCACAAAGCCTGGGTCCAGACAGGTCCCCAGTGTCCCATCAGTAGCATGCTGGGGTTTACTGGGAGGGAGTCACCTCCTCCCTTGCTTGGTCTTCATCCTCCTCACCCTGTGTCTGTGTGCTGCTGAATCCGGCTCAGACCTTCCCTGGAGACTGCTCCTGCTCCATCTCCACGACTGTTGCCTGCTAATGCTTGTCCCCAGGGTCCTGGCACAGCTGGGAAAGAGGTTTTTTTAAGCACATCAGCCCTGTCCCACACCAAGGACCTCCTGCCTGCCCCTTGCCCTTGCTAAATCTCCCCTCACAGCCTCCTTGTGTGTTTTCCTGTAGGAAGGACTCAAACGGATATATAAATAAAGCAACCTGTGTATTCTTCTCCCCGCTCAGAGCTTGTGTAACCTGTGGTTGACCCCTCTGAGTCCTCCCCAAACTGCAGCCCCAGTATGTGCTGCCTGCTGCCGCTGCCGCTGCTGCTCTGGCATTTTTATGAATGGCCGTGAGCCCAGGGAAGAGATGTGAGCGTGGATTTGGAACAGCTCCATCCCTTCTACCGCACGCGCTAATCTTGACAAATGATCAGCGTGTGGCTTTCGAAACCAGAGATAAGGCTGTGTGACCACTTCAAGTCACTACACTTTCCCACGAAGAAAGGGATTCGGTTCTCAGCCCCTGGCTGCAGCTTCCTCTGGAGCCTGGGCAAACCCAGGGACCCCCTACCCCATAGCTTGGTGGGGTGGATGCAATGCAATCACACCTCGTGGGAGTGGGACCAGGGTCTGATTCAGAACCAAACCTCAGCAACCTCCAACCAAAGCAGTTGTTGTGATATTCCCTGGGTTCTGGTGCCACCAGTGGGACCAGGGCTGCCTCCTCCCTGCACGCCTGCATCTCCTTTCCATTGAGACCAACGGGAGAAGTTATCCCTGCCCAGCATGGAGCTCGGATGTGGCAGAAGCATGTGCTGGGAGCCAGCAAGAGCTTCCAGTCCTGCAGCTGAGCCATGACCATGGTGGGCTTCCTTGAGCTCAGTTTTAGCTGGGAACGGGAGCACCTGGAGAACTCCCAGCCCTGGCTCTCCTTGGACTGGTGTCCCATTGCACAGCGGCAGCATTTGGGACATGCATCTTTCCAGACAGTTTGGACAACTGGGGCTGGGGAAGCAGCCGTGGGATAGCTGTACTGTCTTCATGGGGACTCTGAACCAGCAGAGCCAGCCTGGGTGGGTCCTGTTGGACACGCACCTGGGAAAGCTGGGCTTTGCAGAGTCTGCCTCTCTCACACAGACATGGACCCACTGCCAAGGGAAAGGCCTCCGCGAGTGCCAATTCAAGGAATGCCTTTGATCCAGTGGGAATCATCTGGGAGAAACGCTGCCTCTAAATTGAGCTGCTCTCTTGCCTTGCCACTTTGGGAAATGAATTTGTACTCGGAAAAACTCAGGCTGGGAGAGATCTTGGGAAGACATCCAATCCGTTTCCCTACCCCAAACTGGTCCTGACAGATTTTTTTTTAATCTAACCTTTCCTTTAAAAACTCCAGATGGCTCAATACAGTCTCCTCCAGGACTATATTCATTTTACTACCAGATTTTTTTTTAATTATTAATATCCAGCTTAAATTTCCCTTCCTGCCATCTCCTACCCCGTGGCAACACTGTCCTCTTACCACTGTGCCCAGTGCACCCCACCCTGCCCAGCACGATGGGTGCCGTTCCAGCAGTAAGACCTATTTAAAGCTCAGGGTTACGGTGGACAAGGCTGGTCCTGGCCAAGAGCAAGTGGATCTGAAGAGCCCTGGACTGTCCTGTCACTTTTCCTCTTGCTGCACTGGCCCGTGGGAGGGTTTGATAGTGCGAGGGTGCACACCCGCTGCGCCCTGTGCAGGCATCAAACATCGTACCCGGGTGGGAAAGGGAGGTCAGGGGCTGCTGGCTTGTTGACCCATGAAGGGAGGCAATTATTCAGCTGATGAGGCCATGCAGGTGTTAATTAAAAAGCATGCGAAGCAGAACAGGTCACTGTTTGGTGTCATCCACTCGTGAAATTAGCCTGGCAGTGGGTCGCCCACCCCTCCCCAGCAGACAGAGCAGGGAAGAGCTGCCCGGAGTACCTCTGCTCTCATTTCCTCCAGCTGAGCTCCTCTTTCGGGGTCCCTCCAGGGTCCTGTGCAATGTCCCTGCATTTTGGGCAAATCTCTGCTGGATCCTTGACAGGGGATAACTTCTGCTTGTTCATCCCTGGACTGGTTTGGAGAGGTGTAACTGAAATAATCATCTTTTGGCAGTCTGGGTGGAGAAACAAGCTCCCCAGTCACACACTGAGCTGCTGCAGGAGGTGCCCACATGGGGACACAGAGGGACACAGCCTCCCAGGTCAGGCACCCCTGTGGGTGTCCCTTGGCAGGGTCTCAGCTTTGCCCAGCATCCGGATTTGATCAGCAGCAGCTCTGGTTTGATCTCCTCTCCAGCCAAGGCCAGGAGGGAAAGCAGAGATTTCTGATGGGAAGTACCAAGGGCTGGTGCTTCCTGACCCAAAGGCTACCAGCGAGCAGGTCTGTGGAGCCTTTCGGCAGCAGTTCAGAGTGGCCAAGCCCTTATGTTCTGCTGGAGAGCTCACAGCTCCAGGAGATGGAGCTCAGCATCTTCTCTGTTAACCCCTGGACATGCCCATGGCAGGAGGATGCCCTGGTAGGAAGGAGTCTCCTGTTTCTTCTCTGTAGGACCAGTTCTCCAGAGGCAGGATGCTGTGCCAGGCTCCACCCGCGCACCCTCCTGTGCCTGGCCGGAGCTGGTGGTGGGGTGGGGACCGGCAGCAGCACGGCTGAGCATCAAAGAGTCAAACCCGAGCTGCTCCCTGAGAAGTGCAACTTAACGAATCCCAGTTTCCTGCCGCTCTGTCTCATGGTTGGATTAGCTCACGGCTAATAAGGCACATGAGAGTTTTTCCCATGGTTTGGGGCACTCATAATGGCTCTCTCCCGTGCAGATTCTTTGATGTCTTATAATAGAGTTGATGATGAATCCATTTCCTCAGTGGGGACCCAGGTTTGGCGCTGTCTTGTCTACCCAGATGCCTTTTTTCAGAAAACAATCAGACAATAGAGCAACAAAATGGAATTCAGTCTCTCTGAGGATCCTGCCTCGCTATGAAATCTGGCAGAAAGTGACCCAGAGCTCCAAAAGCAGGATTGGATGGATGGCAGGGACAGGCAGACAGACACATACACCCCCACACAAGTGTGATGGCTCCCACCTCCTTCCCTTTCACAGCCAGGCTGGTGAGAACGGACGAGTACCCTTAACTCTGCCCCATCGCACCCGTCCATCACAGCATAGGCTTGCAGGCCAGGACCAAGGGCTTTTTCTGAAACCATGCAGCACCAGATGTTTTTTTCCTGA
Organism: Pterocles orientalis; assembly: GCA_011057875.1. Lineage (NCBI taxonomy): Eukaryota > Metazoa > Chordata > Aves > Pterocliformes > Pteroclidae > Pterocles > Pterocles orientalis. The sequence goes on from WKFP01013892.1 coordinate 309,953, forward strand.
GGCCTCAGACACACACGTGCAGCACGCTGTTATTAAAGCTGGCTCATACTCCCTGTGCACAGGGAAAAAAAATTAAGGTTGTGCACAAGGTTAGTTCTTGACTTCGGTATCCAGCATTAAACTGTGCAGGCTCGGTAGACTTTTGTTTGTTTTTATAGAGTTGCTTATAGACCGTCCCTCCTGCAGCATCCCAGCAGAATGGAACAATGCGATGCACCAGCTGAACGAGAAGTGCTTCATGTGCTGCCAAATATACCGTGTAAAATCCATAACGCAGCCACCTCGGGGCTGCAGCCTGACAAGCGCACAGCAGCTCGCAGCAACACCCTGCAGCAGATTGAACCAAGAGGAGGGAGCGCTTGAGAGGATGCGCTGCTTCACTGCACAGACTTCCTCCTCTTGGTTTTCCATCTGGTCTTTCCAGCCTGCCTCCCCCTGCACGGCTCTCCCATGGATTTTTCTTCTCCTGCTGATGTTTCTGTATTCACCTCAGGCCAAGCCAAAGGCTCTGTTTAACTGAAAAAGGGTGTTTGTCTCGGTATCTTCTTATCTTTGTCTCAGTGTTAGCCCAAGCCTTGATGCCTCCTTCCCCCAGCAGCAGGTTTCATTCCTTCATTTGGGATCCCACCCAGCCACCCCTTCTCAGCCTCTTCTTGTTTTCCTCCAGCAGTTTCAGAGCAGCATTGCATGTCTCAACGCTGTCCTTCCCTGCCTGGGCTGACCTGAGGTTGTCCTCTGCCAGCCCGGGCAGGAGCCCCATCGAACCCCTGCTGTGGTCTTGGTGGGATGTCCAAGAGTGTGAGTGTCCCAGGGGCAGTGGGATGCTGAGCCCAGGCTCTGCCCATATGACAAAATCTCTCGCTCCCTGACACTGCCTCATCTCTGCAGGGATGCAAGCTGACCTCTCCTGCATCACACCAGGGATGTTACCCCCCTCCCAAATTGCCTGCTACCCCAGGCAGGGGTCCTCTTCCCCTCTCCCAACAGCAAAGGCCCCCCCAGCTCACACAAAGGGTCTTTCTCCGCTGTGGTTAATGGTGCAGGGCCCAGGGAGCGCTGTCAGGGCAGGGTAGGGTGCTCAGCGGGGTGGGATGCTCAGCACCCAGCACCCACTGCTGACGGTCACCTGTGAGTGGGAGCATTGGGGTGCAGGTTAGCAGGGACCTCTCCAGCACACAGGAGGGGTGGGACACCTGGACCAAAGCCACCTAGGAGAAGACGCTGCGGGAAACCCACAGGTTTGCAGGGAAAGGCGAAGGCTTTTTTCTCCTGGAGCCTGGAACCAAAGCCCAAACCCAGCCGGGAGGGCTGATATCAGCTCTGAAACAGCCCTTCCTGCAAATCCCAGGCGCTGGCTTCGCCGGGTCCTTGGTGATGCTGGATGCATCGGGCTGGTGCCAATCGATTGACAGCTGCCAATCTCCAGCAACAAAGGTCGCCCAAGGGACAGAGCTGAGGCTCCTCCAGCCGGTCTCTTCCCCTGCGCTCTGGGGTGAAGCTGAGCCGCTCTGCGGGCTGGGGGGGACGGGGACCCGTGCGGGCACCGCTGCGACGCCAGCCCCCGCTGCACCTGCTCCCCCCTGTGCCCGGGAAGAGACGGCGGGAGACGGGGCAGCTCCGGGGGGGAGCCCGGGAAGGGGGTGCATGTCCTTTCCATCCCCCCCCGGGGGCGGGCAGCGTTCTCCAGCCGAGCTGCGCCGGGGGATGCGC
>WKFP01013892.1:311682-326837 GCA_011057875.1 Pterocles orientalis
CACCGTCCCGGCGGGGCCCGCGGCCGCCCCGTCGCATCCCGCCCCTCCCCGCCCCGTCCGGTCCCGCTCCGCCGCCGCCGGCCCCGGGACCATGCGGCGGTCGCGGGCGCTGCGCCGCCGCGGAGCTCTGCTCGCCTGCCTCTCCCTGGGGACGCTGCTGGCTATCGCCGACGCTAAGGGTGTCTTCTACCCCCCCGCCGCCCCCTTGCCCTACGGCGGCAGGTACAGCCTCTACACGGCCGGCTCCAGCCCGCAGCTCGGCCCCAGCAAGCCCGTGGGCAAGCACAAGTAAGCGACGCTCTACGCGCCCCCGGCCGCGGCCGCGCAACCCATCCGGTGGGCACCGGGAACCGGAGCCGCCCCCCCAGGCATCGGCCCCTGGGTACCGGCTCCCGTCGGGCATCCCTTCGCAGGCACGGACCGCGGGCACCGGGTACCGGCCGCGCGTCTGGGCTCAGCAGGCGGCATCCCCGGGTGACCGGCTGCTGCGGGCACCCCTTGGTGGGTACCCAACCCCCCGTACCGGTCGTGGGTACCATCTCCTTGGGTACCTGCTGCGGGCATCTCTTGCACCGCATCAGCTACTGGGCGCTGCCCAGAGGCGTGCAGGGCAGGGGTGTCCGTGCGTCTCGGTGCACCCCTCTGTATACAGCAAGGCTGGGGGGCTGCTCAGCACCGGAGCATGCGGGGGTTGTGTTTCCCAGAGGGAGCGAGCTGCGTGCGGGGGGATGTGTGTGCTGCGGTCCCGTGTGGGACAGGGCTGGCGGGGGACAGGGATGCCCGTGTGTGTTCGTGGGATGGGTGGATGTACCTGTTCTGCATGACATGGGCATGGGGGTGTGATGTGCGGGGAGGGATGGCAGTGTGCAGAGCTGCGCATGAAAGCACAGACTGGTTTGGAGGGAATTTGCCCGTTTGCTTGTAACACACAGGCTTACTGGAGTTTAAGTATGTTTTCAAGTAACCTGGAAAGCTCAGGCAGATGAGGAATGTGAGCTTGACACGTACTATAGACTTTTTCCATTCGATTGCAAAAAGGCTGTTACATTGGGGGGGCTCGCTTCTCTCCTCGCTTGTTTGCTAGAACTGTTTCTGTCGGTTTTCTTTGAAAAGGGGGGGCTGTGGTGTTACGAACAAGCTGAAATGAATAAAGTAACATTTGAGGCAAACAATACTGGCAGTGCCAGTGAGAGCTTTCCAAAACCCGTAACATTTTCCAGCTGCTCACTCTTAAAACATCAGGCTGGCGCTATAAAACTGCTGGCCACAGGTGGGTGAGAAGGAAAGAGGTTTCTAAGGCAGCAACTGAGCCAGAACAGCCCCTACTCAAGTAGTCACAGGCAGGCAATGTCTATTAGCAGTGGCTAGTAGATCTGCCCGTGTTGGCTACTAGCTTCATTACAGAGAGGGTTTGCAGTGTGTTTGTAAGCAGATCCTGGATTTATGTATGCACAGTGATTCTAAATTTCCATATGCACATGCACACATGATCTCCCTTCCCTCCAGCTAAGAGAAGTGGCTGGCCCTTGCTCTCATGTGGCCCTGTGCATGGATAAATGACTCACTTTTGGAGGCACAGGGAGCAGCACGGGTCCTGTACATGCTCTGAGCCTGGCAGCCCCTTGCCACGACACAGCCGCTTGCATCTGGCAACACCGGTCTCTGCTGGGAGCTCGGTGCCTATCCCAGGGGGTCAAAGAGAGCCCTGAGCAAGGGGCTGGGCAGAGGTGCTGGTGTCCCTTCTGGGGGGAGCATGGGGGAGGTGCTGGGGGTGTGGGCTTGGGGGGTCCCTGCTGGGAGGGAGCAGGGAGAGCCAGGGTGCCAGAGGGAAGACGAGCCTGCTCACACCTTGCAGCTTCACTGGGGGGGTTCCTGCTCACGTGGGCTGCTGGTGGTGGAGGAGCTGGCTTGGGGCCTCTGGATGGGGGCACTGGGGCCTCATGGTGGTCCTTGGCATGGATGGGGGATGTACTTTGTCTTCGTGTGTTTGTCATGGGTGCTTATCCCTCCTTCACCCATCTTTCCCTGCTCAGGGTGAGGCAGAGCCCCACAGCTCTGTCCACAGAGGGTGACAGTGGAGGGTCTGTGCACGCACACACACGTGCATACTCACTCCCCCAAACAGGACACCCCACAGTCCTTCTCCACAAACCTTTCTGCTCCATCATGCCTGTCCCTGTCCCCCCTGCTAGAGATGTCTCAACTCCCTCCAGCCCATCGTCCCACCAAGCCTGTGAGGGCTGAGCTGAGGCCCTGCAGCTCGTTTCTCTGGCCAGCCCCACAGCTGCTCTCCATGGGCTGTGCAACGGTGATGCCGGGGGACCCTGGCTGCTTCCCAGCCCGTGGCCAGGCAGCGGAGCTGCAGCCACCCCAGCTTGCCTGGGGAGCGCGGGGTTCTCTTGCCTCATGACACACCTCCCTGCACCTGCAGCCCCGCCAGCCCATCTGCTCTGTCCTGCTGACCCTCTGTCTCCACCTCAGCCCTGTGCTGGGTGCTGTGCCCTCCTCTCCTCCCGTTCTGCCATCTGCCATGTCCCTGTGCCCTTAATCCCTGCCTCACCGCATGTCCCTGTGGACCAGGTCCATCTGCTGCTGCCGGCAGCCCTGCCTTCAGCCTTGGCCTCCATCTGTCCCAGCAGTGCTCCTGCATCCTTCCCACACAGCCTTCCTCCTGGCCACCTCATCCTCAGTGCCTGGGTCTGCTGCTTGGCTCAGATCCATGCCTGGAGCTGGCTGGTACCCTGTGGCACCAGCTGCAGGTGTGATGGCAGGAGGGAAGAGGCTCCGCTCATTGCACTGCCTGTCCAAGGGATCTGAGGAGGTTTCCAGGCCCTGCCCAGCTCAGGACCTGTGTCCTGTCCCTGCCTGCATGGTGGAGGGACCCGTGATGCTGCAGCCCCGCAGAGCAGCCAGCCTGCACCTCATCTCCCGCTGCTGACTGTAGCATCACGCTTGGTCCAGGTGTGACACTACCCACAGCAACGTCCGAAGGCTTTTGTGGTGGCCCCAGTGCTGGCAGCACTCCAGGAGCTGCAGGAGGATGGACCATGCCTGCCAGATGCTGCTGGAGCTATTTCTGGGGTGCTGTTCCCATAACTGCCATTGCTGATGGGGTTCAGCTTGTCCCCCCAGCCCATCTCTCCACCCAGGTCACGCTGTATGGAGCACAGCCCAGCTCCAGGTGACCCCAGCACCGGTGACAAGGTGGCCATGACTGTGACAGCAGCAGGCACACTCAGCACCCAGCTCAGCCTCCTGCACCACAGCAGCATCCCAGACCTGCTGGGGGGGGGGGGTCTCTGGGTTCCTTGCAGACAGTGAAATCACTAGTGAGAAATCAGAAGGTGAGGGTGCACAGCCTGTTTCCAGCACCGAGACTGGTTGCTCAGGCTGGGCTCAACTGCAGAGTGACTGCAGCTGGGGCCGGATGGGACAGCCACCAGCTCGGAGTGTCACTGCAGCCATGCAGTGCCTGAGGCCGAGCGGAGAGCCCAGCACAGCCGAGGCTGCACCCCCGTAACCTGGAGAATTGATGCTTGGACCTACCTGTACCGAGGAAAAGGCTTGGTCATCACTGGGGGGTGGCACCCTGGCACATGGAGGACAGCTCGTGGGGCTGGACAGGACTGGCTCCCAGGGAGGCTCCCAAAGCTGAGTGGGCGAAAGCTGGGGTGTGCAGGGACCCCCAGTAGCAGGAGCCAGTTGACCCAGCCTGGTCAGACTGGGAGCACCTGCCTGTCCCTTGCCTGTGCACCCAGCAGCCAGGCTGGGCACTGGGGGGCTTTGCTCCATCCCCACTCTCTGTCCTCCTCTGGGTCCCACTGTTGTCCCCATCTCCAGTGAGTGGTGTGGGCAATGCCCTCTTCCCAGCAGCTACACAAGCTGGGGGGGGGGTCCCTCCAGCTCCAGGCCCCCTGAAACCTCGCCGGCAGTGTCGGGCAGGGTAGCAGACCTGCCTTGGGGCTGGTTGAATAACTGGGGAGCCGCTGCCTGCCAGGGCATGGGGTGATGGTGTCTCGCTGTGCTTCCCCCCAGGAGCTACTGTGCCTACGTGGTGCAGCGCAACGTGACGTGCACACTGCAGGACGGGGCCGAGAGCTACGTCAAGGCCGAGTACCACAAGTGCAGCTGGGGACCCAAGTGCCCAGGGAAAGTGCTGTGAGTACAGGGGACACCAGGGCATGGCTCCCTTCCACTCCTTGGGCTCCTGAGCCCCTGTGCCACTCTCCTGACCATCAACCCCACTTCCAGAGAGCAGTGAAAGGGGCTGAAGGGCTTTTGCTGGATGAGACAGTCAGTGGCAGAGCAGCAGTGCTGGGAGGAGGCAAGATGGGATCTGTTATTATTATTTTATCATTAGAAATAAATCAGGAAATTATGGGAAGCCGTGAAGGTGCATGTGCACATGTGCAGGGAAGCATTTTGTTGAAGCCCTGCAATTTGGCAGAATGACGGCAGCTAGGCGAGAGCCTGACCAAGAGGAGGAGGGAACTGGGGATGGCTGAGGGCTTCCTGCCCCAAGAAAGTATTTGCAGAACTTTCTCACTCATCAGCGCTGGAGGGAAACACAGTGCCACCCTCCACAGTGCCGCAGTGCCACTGCCGGAGCCTCAGCCGGGGCAGGGCAGACACTGGGACTTCGTGTCAAGGATGCTGCTCCAGGCAGAAACGCTGCACTCCTGCATCCTGCCCGCGCCTGCTGAGAGCAGCAGAGCCAAGCACTGAGGAAAACCGGGCTGAAGGGGCTTCATCAGAGCCTGGCAACCTTCGGGACTTGCCACGTGCCAGTAGTGCTGTGGGCTTCGTACGCAGCCTGTCCTGGCAGAGACGGGCTGTCAGACCTGCTCGTTGACTCGCTCTTTCCTTGCTCCCATCACAAGTGCTTTAGCAGCATTTATGGACTTCAGGGCATCCTACAGCCGCTGGTACCCATGGAGGAGATCCCCAGAGCCTCCCTCTTCCCCGCCATGTCTGCTGCCTGGCCCCTCCACCCCTTCAAACAAAACTGGGGTGAAACCAGGGTGTTTTGTGAAAGCAGCTGGACCTGCAGCTGGACTTTCTGCACAGCCTGGGATGCTGCATCCATGCACGAGAAGGAAATGTGGTTTTTCCACACACTGGGGCCATCAGCTGATGTTTGTGCAGCTGCAATAAATAATTCCCCTTGCCACCGTTTGGAGCAGGGGAAGAAGGGTTCAGAGGTGCTGAAGGGCTCTGCGCTCCTCTGCAGAGGCCAGTGTGACACACAGAAGGAAGTGTGACATCCCTTGCCTTTGGGATGCCGTCTTCATCCTCGCTTCACCCCCTGACAGTGGCTGGACACAACAGGCTCCTGCTGTGGTACGTCTGGGCAGGTTGGAAAGACCGTAGGAACTTGGCAGCATCTGTGAAGAGGAATAACAAAATGAAGAGGTTGTTTTGAAACTGTCCTGTGCCTTTGGGAAATTGTTGATGTTGAGAAATATTGAAGCAATTCAAAGAACAGAGGATTGGGGTTTGCTTTCTCCTCCTGCCCCGTGGTACGTCCGGAGGTGGCTGTATCGCAGTGGGAGTCGTGTGGAAGTGGCACTGCCCAGGGGCTGCAGCCTGGGATGGGGACACTGAGGACCTGGGCAGGGACAGAGGGGACCTGGGGCTTGGTCCCTTGTGTGAGTGGCTCGTGCAGCACGGATGGCGGTGCCGCCTCTGCCAAGACCTTCTGCTGGATGTGCTGGAGAAGAACAAAGGCCCAATTGTGCATGTTGTTTCAAAACAGCAACCTTCAGGATTTTCAGGCGCTGGTAAACCCAGGTTGGAAATTTCCAGCAGGCAGGTTCAAAGTGCTGGCGTTTCAGAGGTGGCGAGAAATGCACCGTCTCCAGCCCTGCACAGCTCAGCTCGGCTGGTGGGGAGGGAGCAGGGGTGCTGGCAGGCTCCTGTCCCATCCCTGCCACTGCATGGGAAGGTGCCACGGAAGAACCAGGAGCAGCCGAGTCCTCCCCAATGGGGCTGTGGGACACTGAGAGCGAGAGTAGGGAGGGAAGGTGTTGGTGTCCCACCAGGCAGGGAGGTGGGCTTGCACCCTTGTTTGTTGTGTTCGGGGGGTTCAATGTTGTAGGACCCAAACTGGTGATGGAGAAACCTCCCAGGGTATCCCAGCTGGGGGCAGGAGGGGGTGCAAGGAACTGTCTCTCTGTGTTGTCCCATGGCACCGCTTGCAGGGTCAGCCCAAGCCACACAGGCTTCCCATCAAACTGATGTCCTCCACACATGAAGAAATACCTTTCCAAGGGTATTTCCACCCTCCTGCAGGCTTCAGGACAGGACTAGAGTTGGAACAAGGGGTTTTTTTAACCCCACTAGGAAAGTCTCTAAGTCAATTTAAAGTGCGAAGCACACCCACAAGCAGCCCAGACCCCTTTTGGAAGTGACCTTTGGAATCACTTTCATAATTTCATCTCATGCTCCCTCAGGCCAAAAGTTGTCAAACTGCGTGGCATCTGTCACAGTGGTCATCTATTGGGCCAGAGACCACAGCAATGCACTTACAGCTGCTCTTCTAAACTAACATTGGGAGTCTCAGGTTAAAAAAAAATCCAACAAACAGCAAAAACCTCTCCAGAAACCACAAGTACATAAATAACGGCTCTGCTCAGATAGACCCTCCTCACCCTGGGCTGTTTCTTGCGCTTGTCTAGTTGTGTTACCAGCTCATTGGGGAGAACTCTGCTCTCACCATGTGCTGTCACACCTGCACCTCGTGGTCCCGTCCTGGAGAGGGTGGGCACAGGGTTTTGGAGCTGATGAGCTGTGTCCCTGGATGGACACTGCCAATGCTACACTGAGCTGTGGTGCAGCCAGAGCTGCTGGAGAAGGAGGGTCATGGTGTGGAGGTGCAGCACGCGGGGCTCAGCCAGGCTTTCCCACCCCCAACAGGACCCATGGCCCCACTCTTCTCTACTGCGTGATGTTGAGGTTGCTTCTCTAAACTGTCTTCACTCTTCCTCCCCTCTCCTGGAAAGGTACCGCACCTTCTTCAGACCCAAATACAAGATTGGCTACAAGACAGTGACCGAGCTAGCCTGGAGGTGCTGCCCAGGCTTCATGGGAGAAGGGTGCCACGACAGCCCGACCGACCAGCCCGGCCTCCTGCCCCAGCATCCCAGCCCTAAAATGCCTCCTGGGCAAAAGATGTTTCCAATCCCCAGACTTCCTCCCCATCCACAAAGCCACCCTGACCTGTTTCCAGGGCCAAAGAAGAATCAGTATGGTGAGATCTCGCTCCTGCCTCACATCCTTGGGTTACCACACCACTGGCATGCTCTCAGACCTCTCGGTTCTTTCTGTTCCAGCACAGGGCATGAAATTGTCAAATTCAGTGGGTGACCTGCTTTCTGATCAGAGCCCTGACATTTGGTTGCTTTGAGCCTCACTTGCTTTTTTAACATAGTTTTTTTTTAAAGCATGCCACTTCAAATTTGCCTTTCCTTATTGCTTGAAATAATTTTTCCATTAATTTTGGGGTCAATAGAATGTCTCAAGACAAAATTCCCCCAGACTGTTCTCATCACCTGCTATTGAACTTGAGAGCAGAGGGCTTGATCCCATGCAGTAAAAGGAAGAGAGTTTCCAGATCAGCTTAAGAAGAGATGTCAGGGGAGAGGAGGAAGGGTGGGCTGGTATTTGGCTGAAATGACAATGAGAGGGAAGCAGGAGCTAATGTTAGTATGGTGAAGGACTCAAATCTAGAAGGTAGCCAAGGAGGGATGATGAAGGACCAGCAGCCCTGACTGTCCCCTCTCTTTCTTTCTCTACAGGCAGGAAGCTGCCCGGGCTCTTTGGGGACCGCCTGGATCGGCTGGAGGAGGAGGTGAGGCGCCTGTCCCAGTCCTACAACAGCCTGCACACCATGGTGAGTGGCCTGGGGGACCGCCTGCGCCTGGCCATCCAGGAGGACACCACCAAGATGATCGGCTCCCTGATGAACAGCCCAGGCACTCCAGACTCGACAGTGGGTTTTGGTATCATTCCTGATGGCCTGGCAGATGTGGTGGACAAAGCCGACATCGCCACATACCCTCCCGTGGGGGAGATCCTGACCAAAGTGACAGAGGTGAGCGACGTGCTGAAAACCAAGGCGGATTTGCTGCACGAGGTCCGTGGCATGGTCCTGGACCATGACGGGCAGATCAAACATCTTCTGGAGTCAGCCCGACCCTCGCCCCTCACCTCCATCGACCTGCTGGAGGAGTACGTGGACACACGGCTGAGCAACCTGCGTGGAGAGCTGCTTGACGGCTTTGAGAAGAAGCTGGGGAAGATCCAGACCACGTGCGATTTCCGGATCCAGGAGGTGCGGCAGCAGTGCGAGGAGGAGAAAGCTGCCAACCTGCGGCTGCAGCAGACGCTGGATGGGAAGGAGCTAGAGATCAAGAAAGAGATCTCCCAGCTGGAGACCCAGATCCAAGGGCTGACGGTGGTGGAAAGCTGCTGCAGCAACCTGGACTACCTCACTGATCGCATGAACATCCTCGAGAAAGGCCTTCACAGCATCTCTGAATCACAGAAGAACTTGCACTCACGGCTGGATGGAGAAATCTCCACTGTCACCCTAGGGAACCTCTTTGAAGGGCGCTTTGAGGACCTGGAAGCCAGACTCAATGCTACAGAGAGAGACACGGGGAGCTGCTGCTCCGGTCTAGAGGACAGCATGAGAGGCACGGTGGTAGCAGAGGTAGATGGCATGAGGACTGCCTTCGAAGATAAAATGCAGACCCTGGAGGACAGGTTCATGACCATCGTGGGGGAGCTGAATAATGTCAGTTCTCCCTTGGGCATGGACGGAGCGGTGGTGCCTGTGCTGGAGGGGGAACTCGCCAGCATGAGGAAACGCACGGATGAGGCGCTGGAGGTGTTGCAGAATCGCCTCATCACATTGGAAAGCACTTGTTCCCTGGGCTGCACCTCTGCCTCCAAAGATGTGGAGACCTTCCGGACAGAGATTGAAGACTGCCAGAACAAGAACCAGGACCTGCTTCTCCGGATGGACAGCAATTATGACCTCCTGCGCAAGCTGAACGCCACCATCCTGGAGATCCAGCGGCGAATCGAGGAGGAAGCATCAGGGGCTTTGCAAGGGGAGATCACCTTGCTAAAGATCAACCTCAACACCGTAAGCAAGTCTCTGACGGGGCTCAAGGACTCTGTCTCCCAGTACTCGGACACCATGACACACGTCAACTCCTCTCTGGACGAGCATGAGCGGAAGATTGAGGATGAGGTCCACTCCATCCAGGAGAAAGTCAACGGCCAAGGCTCCCAGCTCTTCTTGAGCAACCGGCGTGTCCTGAACCTCAAGGGAGACTTGGAGCGACTCAAAGCCAGGATCATCAGCGACCTGAGCTCCTGCAAGAACGTGGCCCATGACCTGCAGCAGGAGATCGCTCACTTTGATGAGCGGGTGGCCCGGGTGGAGAGCGTCTGCGGCAGGCTGGGTGCCGTCACTGGGAGCCTGGACGGCATCAGGGACGAACTGGAGAAACACACGGGCAGTCTGTGGGACTACATGGACCACATGAATGGGACCCTAGCTGCCCACTCTCAGGAAATAACAGGACTGAAGGACAACCTGCTGGACTGCCAAGCCAAAGTGTCCGAGCTGGCGGAGCAGGTTGGCCGGTTGGAAGAACAGGCGGAGGGGAAGCAGCATTAGCCACCATGTGCTTCCTCCTCCTCCTGCCTGTGAAAGACGGGATTAACTTATATCACACAGACTCGCTTCAATGTGCCAACAGTTCTTGGGATATTTTTTTTAATGAAAAGATAAATTAAAAGCTGCTACAAACCCCCCCTTTTTTTTTTTAATCTTGCAAGCCCCACTTTTCCATAACTCTGCCGCTCGACACCCAGCAGCTGCCCCGACCCCAGTGCAGCACGGCCACTGCCTCCTGGCCGGGGGCGTTGCTTTGGCTCCTGGGCTGATGACCCCAGAAGGACAATTCAGGAGGAAGCTGGAGGCAGGAATGTTTGTTTTTTCTATTTTATTTTTGTGGATTTATCGCTTCTTGAAGAACAAAACCGTGTAGTTGGCAGCTGAGGAATAGAGTTTCTGTGACCTAAAGACCACCTGCATCTTAATCCAGGGGCTGAGCAGAGCCAGGGCTCCTGCTAGGGAACAAAACTCACCCCAGGAACCACAGATTTCAAAGAGCACACATCCCCCTGGGAACTGCCCTCCCTTCTCTGCGACGGCAGCCCTCCTCGTGTAGGGTAAATCGATTTATCCTGCTCACTCCTCCATGCAGACGCACATGCCTTACAGCTCATACAAGTTTATGCATTAGGAAAACACACACATGCATATATCGATGTATGGTATGTGTATATGTATTTTTGAACAATTTGCTGTCATGGCGCTCATCTGGCTGAAGTTTCCTCTTGCAGCCCCCCCATCCCTTGCTGTATTTCAAAGAACCACACAAAGCAGCTTAACCCCGCTACAGCAGCACTTGGGGGGGGTCCCTGCGGTCCCTTGGGGCTGCTGTGCTTTGCCATTGCCCCTCGCTCCGCTCTCTGGTTACACCTGGGACTGACATGAAGGGTTTGTCTTCCCCAAAGAGATGTGTGTCCATGGGTCTCTGCAGAGACGAAGGTGGGCACGGAGCCATGCTGCCCTCCCGCTCGAGTTCTCTCCTGTTTTATTGCTTAAACTGTGAACATGGTTTTCCTCATCTCATCCCAGGGCCAGAGAGCTGCTATGGCTCTGGGGTGCAAGCATGAGGCTTTCCCTGGCCAGCAGCATGGGAGCAGGAGCCTGCATCCTCCTCATCTTCATCTGGGCCTGCTGGGATGCCAATGGCCCTGGGGACCTGCACCAGCACCAGGGAGGGGGAGGCCAGGACCCTCTGAGAAGACCTCTCGAGACTTCTCCTCAGCTCAGCATAGGAGTGAAAAAATTATTCACCAAACTTGACTCTGGTTTCCCAGGAAAACACAGGCTGGAGAAGGTTGGACATGTTCCTCAGCAGCTCCAGCCTTGCCCCATGAAGCAGGTGCCTGGACCATGCAGCTGTTGCACAAAAACCCACCTCTCCCGGGGAGCCCAGCATGGGGGTCGTCCGCTGCCAGCTAACAGGGACTTTGTTACTAGAAAAGCTGAAGAAAAAATTAAACAGCCTCCATCTTAACAGCTCTTGCACTTTATAGCAGAGGAACGTATTTTTCTATCAGCTCAGTGTTGCAGCTTAGGGTCCCACCACATCCCCATCACCCTCATTGTGTCATCCTGCTCTTCTTCACCACGATTCCCCCCCTGCTCCCCTCCACCCCACAAAGGAGCAGCTCTGTGCTCCCATCAGCACAAAGCAGCAGCAACTCCCAGCAGAGATACATCTGGGTGCCTTTTCTCCTCCATTCCCTCCCATAAATACTGGATGATCTCCCTGAAACAGACGCTTCCAGGCTGGGGAGGACCACAGGGATCACCAGGCTGCATCGTGTTGTCCTGATGCAGTGAAACCTCTTTCCCGTGGCAGAGGAGCACAGGCCATCAGCTGTATGAGCAGGGAGAGGGGACCCAGCTTCCCACCGCTCCCGGGCTGCCGGATGCTCACACATCAGAATCCATTCTTGCTGCTCTGGGCTTTGCTGATTTGGAGCCATGCTGCAGCTGCTGAGACACTTCTCCAGCTGAGGAGCAACCTCCAGCTGCCTTTGGGCATCCTGCAAAATCTGCTCATAGACAACAAAACCTTATTTCCCCCCCCCCCCCAACCTACAGGCATCTCAAGCCAGCCCTTGGTATTTTATAATGGGTCAGGGGAGTCCTCATCCAACAAGAGCATCCTGCCCAAGCCCCCTCCCCATCTTCTCACACCAAGGAGAAAAAGGGCTGCAGCAACCAAAGAGAAAATGAAGCCAAGGCCAGGCTCAGCCCTTCCCAGGCCAGGGCTGGGTAAGAGAGCAGCTGAACAGCACCAGCTTCCTCCAGCACAGAGGGAGCTGGGACTGGCCATAAAAAAAACAAGGACACAAAACTAGGACAAGGAAGAAGTCTGACCTTCCAGAAAATGGTGCTATGTTTGGACTATTCCTGACTAGTCACTTGAAGCTATGGACAGTTTGTATTTCAGTTCTCAGCTATTCATGTTTAAAGAGTGAAAGGAACTTTGTATAAAATAGGGCATTTTTTAAATTTTTTTTTTTTTTTTGCTTGCAGAGAGGGAAGGAGATGGTGCACGGGGGGTTGTCCTTGCATAGGCAGCTTGCCGAGGCAGTTGATAACTGATCTTGTTAAAAGGCTGTGTTTTATTGTTTTTAAAACCTTGTACATTTGTTCAGATTTTAAAAGCTGAAAGACTGTTTGTACTGGAAAGGAAAAAAAAAATAAAGTATTTCTTGCTGAGGTTTCCAGGATCAAAATGACTTGTGTGGGTTTAAGAAAAGCAGCATAACACGAGGAGCGGGTTAAGACAGGGTTAGAGCACAGAGGCTACTTAAAGAAGAGGGGGCAGGCAGAGGGTCAGGGAAGGGGGAGGTGGATGCCAGATGGGCTCCTGCCCCTTTTATTTGATGTAGTTACAGCCAAGAGCTGCCCAAGCAGGAGCCCCAGCCTGGCCGAGCACAGAGCGATGCTGGTGCCCAGGTTCCAGAGAAGTCCCCCACACAGCATGGGGAGAGGCTGGTTGAGTCCCAGCCCTGCTTTAGGACAGCTGAGCTTTCCTTGAATGCTTCAGCACAGGAATAACCCTCTGCCCTGCCCCAAGACGGTACCAGGCTGCTGGCACAGCAGAGATTCACACCCCTGCACACACCCTTAAAGCCAGGGAGCTTTAAGCTGTATTAAGACAGTTTTGTAGCATTACCTGAAGGCAGCAGGTGAAAAAAAGAAATAGAATTTTTAAAGTCCTTTTTTAGTGCAGCTGCTCCACAGGCCCACCCAGACCCCCTTAGCAGGGCACTTGCGCAGGATAACCCAGCCCCGTTTGTGAAAGGACACGGAGCCTGGCTCCTGCTTCCCTGCACAGCGCTATAGCGGACAAGAGGCAGCCTGGATTACGGCACTATTTATTAATTATTGCTCTCAGTGAAGAACACTCAAAAGCCCAACAGCTTCCCCTCTACCTTAACGAGTTGTTAAGCCACAGGACAGCTTCACTGCATCAGCTACCAAACTGCCGGTAGCTGGACCACCTGGGAACGCTGGTCATACTGGAGGCAGCAACAGCTATGCCAGAGGCTCACCAATAAATAAGACAGTGACTCACCACTGTCTTTAAAAAAGAGAAAGGCTTTAAAGAAAAGCCTTTTCTTTAAGAAAAGACGCAGTTACTAGGAATTTCCATTTAGTAAATGGAGTTGTAGTAGAGTCAGAGCTCCCTCTTACCCCTCCTTGACTCCTGAGAAGGGGTGTTTCTAGTGCACAACACAACCTGCATTAGAAGTACAAAATGCCTGAGCAGCAAACAGGGAGGAGGAGATGCACCTGGAGCCTCCAGTCCTGGCAGAGGATGCACAGGACCTCCACAGGACCTGGGGCAGGTCTCCACAGGTCACAGGGTCAAGAGAAGGCATCCAAGTCAACGGCAGGCAGGGGAGGTCTCCAGTAGGCAAAGTGGCTGTACTCTGGACACACCAGAGCAACGCTCCTGCTCTGTCCCAGGGGAGGGAAGATCAGCTCTACCAGCTGACAGCCACTCGTACCTACGGGGGTAAGAAAAGTTGCATTGGAGTCACTGGGGGTTTGTTTGCTTTTCTACCCCACGAGAGGCTCCTCTGGGTTAAACCCAGGTTAGCCCAAAGATGCTGAGGAACCAGCAGGTCACTTACACTGATTTGTGGTTCTTCGTGAGCTCCTGGATCAGCTCTCCCTTGCGGCTGACCATGAAGATGCGGCTCTCCAGCAGGCCCACTTGCTTGTAAGCGTAGACATCCTGCCCAGGGAAGGCCAGCACGGCATGAGAGCTGTGGAAAAGCACCAGCACAGCACAGCCCAAGCCCTCCCTCCTTCCAGGAGATCCTCTCACACTGGCTCTGTTCCCAAAGGCTGCATAGAAGGGCAGCTTCGCAGCAAACAGGTTTTGGATGTGTCCATCAAGCAGGTGACCTTGAACACCTCTGGTTTCTTCTCAATCACCTCCCTGCAGCACAAGACACATCCACAGAGCAGAGATCAGAGTGGCATCAGCCGGCCAGGACTGGGCAGCCAGGCTGTCTGGGGCTCAAAGCAGTTATTTGAAGGGCTGGAGAAGTTCAGTGCATCAAGAGCTTCCCCGTGAAGCTCCAGGGAGGACAAGGAGTTCTCCGGTTGCCTCCCATGAAGGGCATCCCTCACCAAGGAGGCCAGAAGCAGTTTAAGGCAGCTTAAAGCATTAGGCTGGGGATGGGGGGTGCTGTCCCCAGGAGGTGTGGGGCTGGGGAGGAGCAGAGGATGCTGTACCTGGGGAAGGCAGAGAAGAGGCTGCTGGGGGAGAGTAGGATGGGGCCCCTGGGGAGGGCACAGCCTTGCTCCTGGACCCACCTGAGGTAGCCTTTGGTGACGTGCACCATGCCGATCACTCTGCCGGAGCAGTACAGGAACTTGTAGCCGCTCCTAGAGAGAGCGCAGGGAACCCTTCTGAGCTGTGCCACGTACAAGGCATCCTCCTGCTCCTCCAGAGTGCCTGCCCTGAGCCCAAACCCCTTCTCCAAGCTAGGTGACTTCACAAAGAGCATGACTCACCCAGGGACCCAGGCTAAAATCCCCAGAGGGGTTCAAGGCCAGGCTGGATGAGGCTTTAAAGAACCTGGGCTAGTGGGAGGGGTCCCTGCCCATGGCAAGCGTTGGAACTTGATCTTTAAGGTCCCTTCCAACCCAAACCATTCTGTGATTCTGTGAAAACCAATCCCCACTGCCTCGCTGCTAGGGAGTGGTGCTGGAAGGGGACTCTGCACTCCCCCCTCCAGACCCTCCCCAACTGCAAAGTGCCCTTTGCTGTCCGTACCCAGACACTGGACGGGACCCCCACCCAGCACCTCTGTCCCCCTAAGGCTGTGTGTGGCCTGTGGGGAGCTGGACCCAGCCCCTGCAGACCCCCAGCAGCCAGCATGGCTGGGTGGGCAGAGGAGGGGATCGGAGGGACCTGCGAGGGGAACCCCAGCCCCACAACAGCATACCCGCCCCTCCCCCCCCCCCCCCC
>WKFP01013892.1:344457-428733 GCA_011057875.1 Pterocles orientalis
GAGCCGACACGGCGGCCCGGGGACCTGCCGCGGGTGAGTGCCGAGCGCCCGGCGCGGCGGGGAGGGTCCCGTCCGCTCCCCCCCGTCCCGCAGGACCTGCCCCCGGGGGCCGCGGAGCCCGGGCAGGTGCGGGGGGCTGGGGGCGAGGCGCTGCCACGGTCTCCTCCGCCCGGCCGGGCACCCCCGGGGGGTCGGGACACGCGTGTGTGTGTGTGTGTGTGTCTGTGTCGTTGTCCCACCCGGTCCGCCCCCCCTGCCGCGGGCTGCGCCGCCCTTTGCTGCGATCGGTTCGCCGGCCATTAGAATTTAAATTAAATTTAAAAATTGTAAAAATCTGGCAGACGGGCGGCCCGGCCGCTGTGTGCGCTCGGCGTGAGCGTGGGGCTGCGTGGGGCTGCCCGCGACCCGGCTGCTGCTCCCTCGGGACCGTCTGGTTTTTGTTGTTTTTTTTTTTCCTTTATTCTGGGCCTTTAGAGGGAGGAAAGTCCTTTTCTCCCAGCCCCTGCTGGCTGCTTGCTCTGGGGACAGTGGGGTGGCTGGTCCCACTGGTGCCGCCGCTGGTCACGGGTGGGTGGGTGTTTGTGGCTCTGGGTGGTGCGGGGGTGCCGCTGTACCCTGGTCTCGGGACAGGTGGGGATGGGAGCAGGCGGCGTGTCCCTGTCCCTGTCACACAGGTGGGGAACTGAGCGCTGCTAAGTGACGTGCCCGAGGCCACGCGGGGAATCTGTGGCAGAGCAGGAACCAAACCCCGGATCGCTCCGTCCTGCTTTCCCGTTCGGTGCTCTCGTCGCTCAGTGGGGACAGTGGCTTCACCGCCTGCCCCGGGGCTGCCGGGGTAAAGTCCTGCCTGGGCTGTGCCAGCTCCTAATCAGGGCTGGACGGTGGCAGCGGTGTGTGGCCGGGTGCCAGGGGAACGGGGCCTCTCCGCTCCAAGTGGAGACGTTTCTGTGGGGGGATGTGGGTCCGAGGCTGCGAGCAGACACGCACCCCCCGGGCATCGCCTTTTCTTGGACGGCTGGTGTGTCAGGACACACAGCTCATACTCAGGGCTTTAAGCTCTGTCCTCTGGTTGGCTTAATTTTTCCAAGGTATCCTTTTCTGTTCTAATTATGAGATGTGAAACTTTTAGGGGAGAGGTAGGTGATGGGGAAAGGTAGGTGATGTGTCTTGTTAGGCTGACTGACGCACCTGGGAAAAAAAAATAAATTGTGCCTGATCCCTTCTTGAGCTGTTTTCCCGTTTCCGCACCCCTCAGGGTGTGCGCAGGGGGGGTTTCACTGAGCTTCTCCCTGAGCACCTACTGCGGCTGCAGTCCCCAGCCGAGGATCGCGGTGTGCTGAGGAGTGATTCTCCACGGATAGGAAGCCAGAAGTTTACTTCATTATCTGGAACAGCTTATTTTAAAGATGTTTATATCTCTTTAAGAAGTGAGAAGGAGGGAAAAAATCCTGAGAAGATCAAAGCATTTTATTTACCGTAGAAGAAAAAACAGCAATTTAATGCTAACTTCTATTAAGGAGGTTTGGGCAGTGGCTGTGATGTATTTTACAACTCGGGATGTGCAGGTGAGACGGGGGAGCAGACTGTTCCAGGCTGTCTATTGTTTCTTTTAGTTCATCCCAGTAACTCGCAGTGCACAGATGCTCACGCAGTTTTGGAGCCCTGACCCACCTTTGGGGGCAGGAAAGAAGAGGCTGTTGGATTGCGTTTTGCTTCAGACATAGCCTCATCTGTAGGTTGTGTTAATTATATTATAGATGGGTTGGGGTTTAGCGTAGTTTTTTCTGACAGGGCTCAGCCTCTGCAATTCTTGCTACCGTAAGAAAGCTGTAGTAACTTGAAGGTCCAAAGTTGCTTCCAGGAGCACATCTCTCTGAATAAAATCCTTGTTGCAAAGCCAAAGAAAACCAGCCCTGTGGGGGCTGCTGGCTTTCATTGAGAAAGCGCAAGGACCGCTGCAGGCAGTGCTGCCAGCCTGGAGCAGGTGAGCCGGGCTGGGGGTCAGAGCCATCTGGATCATTGGTGGGGGAGATCTGAACAGCAGCGTGGCCTCGGTTCCCCTTTATACGAATGTGTCCCCTCTCTCTGCGGGAAGGTTTGCCTTTTATTTAGCCCTCCGGTTCCTCCCCTCCAAAAACGTGGTGCCCCTGTGCATGCAAGCTTTATCATCC
Source organism: Pterocles orientalis (assembly GCA_011057875.1). NCBI lineage: Eukaryota > Metazoa > Chordata > Aves > Pterocliformes > Pteroclidae > Pterocles > Pterocles orientalis. Next base: position 346,629 of record WKFP01013892.1, read on the forward strand.
GCCTCGGTTACTATGGTGTCACTGCGTAAAAGTGGCTCGTCTCGTAGCTCCTGGAATTATCTACAACTTGGGTTTACAGTGGTGTAACCCTGGGCCGTGGGTCTGTGTCTGTCCCTTGTCAAGCCTTTCCCCGGCTGTGTGGTGGGACGGGTCCGGAGGCAGCACCGTTTGCAGGGCACAGCTGCAGCTGGTCCCCCAGGAGCATCCTCCGGGATACTGGGGCGAGGAGCCCGCTGCTCTGTGCCAGGCTGTCGCAGAGGTGCAGTGGTTGTTATTTCCAAACACGGGGCTGTATCCTGGGCAGTGATGAGCCCTGGGAGACCCACTTGCGTTCATCCCCTGCGGGGACCGGCTGCCTGCTCCCTGCTGAATGCAGGCAGGGCGTTAGCTGCCTCGGAAAACTGTTGGGAGCTGAAACAAATAATTGAGGGGCTGTGGGAATCTGTGCAAACAAAAGGCAGAAGATGGGAGCGGACACCATCCTGCTCAGCCCCCCCCTGCCTTGTGCAAGCGAACCCGCCTGGTCCCTTACTCCCCATCTCTTGGTGTTTTTTTATTCCTTTCTGTCTTTTCCACCTGATTTGCATGTAAAAAAGCACGAGGGAGACTCATCTCATGGGGAGGTCCTTGGTTTGCTGGCTATTATTAAGTTGTCCCCCTTACTCTTGCAGGGAGCTGGCATGGCCGTGCAATGGGGGGGTTGGCCTGGGAGAGCCAGGGCCAGCATCCCCCCACCCTCCTCATCCTGAGGCTGGTTTGCCCCGTGCAGACTCAGAATCGCTCCCGAGGTGCCTCTCTCTTTGCTCTAAACAGGAGCCCAAGGTGATTGTGTTTGTAACTCAGGCACCTCTGCCAGGTGGAGCGAGTCTAGTCCTACGGCGGCTGATGAGGAGAAGGTGCTGCTTGCTGGTGTTGATGGTCTTGATGGTCTTTGTGGGGAAGGTCTGCAGCATCTCTCCCTCTCACAGCTGCGATGGCTTTTCTGCTTTGTTGAGTAGGAGAGGGGTGATGTTTCTAATTAAAAAGAAAAAAAAAAAGTCTTGTACTTCTCCCCTTCTTTGTTTGTTTGTTTTTTCCCTTTTTTTTCTGGACAAATGTTCTAAATCACAATGCTTAAAATGCAAATGGAGTGAATTTGCGGAAGTCACTGGAGAAGCCCTGGTCAGATGAGGACTGCGGTGGAGCTGGAGAAGCTGGTGATGACACATGGCACAAGAGCAGAGCCGGAGCGGCGGGGTTGTCACCAGATGCAGTCCCAGCCGCTGCAGCCATGGCTCAGCTCTGCGGGGAGGACGTTCTCCCGCGTTTCAAAGACTTTGTGGTGTCTCTTTCCACTTTCAGAGGGATGCTGTGCAGGGTACCCTGTGCTTTTTCGACATGCATGATAAGGGGACATTTAACTGAACTCCTTTTTTATCTGCGTGCTCTCCACCCCTTTTTCCTACTTATTTTTTATTTTTTTATTTAGAAATAGAAACATAGGAGAATGAGCCTTCTAAACTGTGTTCAATTGAGGTGGTGGCTCTTGTACCGTTCCTCTACTTAAGGCGAGTGCTGCCCTTGCCGCTCCAGCCAGGCCCCCCCTGTGTTTTAGCGCTTGCTTGGGGAAGAAAAAAAAAAGAAAAAGAAAGAAATAAAATAGCATGGCGTTAAGGTTGCAAAAGTTTCCATTATAGCTCCACCCAGACGCTCCTGCCCAGTAGTGCTCAGAAAATTCAGTCTGGGTGATGGGGCTTCCCTGCCTGCTGGGCTGCTCCAGGGGAAGGGGAAGAGCTTTTTGGGTTTTTTCTTTTAATACAGAGATGCTTGAGAGGGCCGTGTCAGGAATAGGGTGGGGAATGAGCCCTGGAATTTGGCTGGTGGAGTGTCCTTAGTAAAGAGCCTGGGTGGAATGGGTTTAAATAATGAGCACTTAAAAATTCACGGAGGCAAGAGGCAAATGGATCCTTGAAAGGGGCTTCCAGCCAGGCGAGGTGGCTCTCTGCTGTTTGTGTTGGTATCTTTTATCTCTTCTTCTCCTGAATAAGTGTCTGGAGGTTGTTTTCAGGCTGACTTTTGTGTTGTACGCATACAAAGGGGATCAGTTTGCTCCCGTGAGAAGGATAATAAGGGAGCTAGTCGCTCCTGGAGCCTGGCTCGCAGTGCGGGATGCTCACGCATGCTCTGCTCTTGTGCCTCAATAAATAGAGAGGTGTTCATGAAACTTCTGAAAACTTCTCTTTTGGAAATAGGTCAAGCAAGTCTTTATTTCCGTAAGGTGTCATGTGAATATTGCATAAATACTTGAATGGGTAGTAATTTTATTTTTCCCTGCTTTGTTTCCTTTTAAGCATATTCAGTGCTTTTTTTCCAGTGGTGTAGAGACACACATTAATAATTGTATGTAATCAGTCCTGTCGGTCCCCCTTTCCATCTGTAAGTCTGTACATCTCCTATAGGCTTGTGCTCTATGATTGCAGTGCTGTAAATCAGAAGCCGTGGCACTTTTTCCTTTATATCCAGGTGCTTATCAGAAAGCTGGGGGTTATTTTTTTCCTCTGGAGAAGGTCAGGTCAGCAGTGGGGTCAACTGCCTAAATCAATTTAAAAACAAAGCTCCCAGAATACAGCAAATCTTAACAAAACAGTTGTACTGGTGGTTTGCTTTCCCATCCTCCAGCCCCATCTGGTTGCTGGTGTCCCTCTACAAAGTGAGTCCCGTGGTTGGGTTGTCCCAGGGATGGAGAGCGCGGTTACTGCCCAGAGCTTGTTCCCTGCCTTGTTCTTCTGTGGTTGGTACCTGTGTGTCTTTAAAGAGGGATTGAAAGTTCTTGTCTGCTCTTAAAATTGTAAGAATAAAGAATTTAATTTAAGAGGACAACAGTTAAGCTTGAGGTCCTGAATGCTTGATCCCGTAGCTCTTCATCTCCAGATCTGCTCAGCGTAGGAGGCACTGGAGTACTTGGAGTATACCCTGTGTAAGAGAACATTTGAGATTAGGTTGTTTTGGATGCTTTTTGATGGGAAGCGTATTTTATGGTCTGAGGTCTTGGGTCTCCGCTTTAAGGACCCAGCTGTAGCTGTGCAGAGAGCAGGTCCCAATGGCCAGAGACCTTCCTGGTGGCTCCAGGTCCTGCCTTGGGGCACTGGTGGCACAAGGACTGTTTCAGCCTGTGTTGTGCCTCCTGGCTCTGGTCAACCCTGCAGAGTGGGTCACCTCCACACCAGCACCTCGAGCATGGTGTTGGGTGGCTTTGGAGACCTTGATGGGTTGGATGTAGCACCAAGAAGGCTTCTTGATGTGTGGTTTTTCACGGCCCTGGCAAGATGGGTGTGTTTACTCTTTGCATTCAGGTTAATTGACTCTTCCGTGTGTCCCCAGTTGGGTGGCATTAGAAACAGGTCACCCTGCGGCGTGTGCAGGAGGTCGTGTGAGCCCTCTGGGTGCTGGCTTTGGTTTAAGTGGGGTGTAAATGCAGATTGCTCTCCTGAAAGGTATCCTGCTCTTTCTTCCTTTGCTAGAAGTCATTTCCAACTCAGTAAATATTTAAGACGAGGGGAGTGTCTCTGTTTTATACAGGCAGAACTTATTTAAAAACAAAAATCTGGGCAAAAAAAACCCTCAGCCGCACTAGCAGAGGGGAAGCAGACTTGTGGTCTGGACTTAGAGCAAGCAGATGAATGTGAATATTTCATTAAAACCGTCATCCACCTGTTAGGCTCTGCTCCTCCGGTCGTGCGTGCACTGCGAAGCGCAGCAGATGTTTTAAATCGCAGCCTGCGCTCCCTGCTCCAGCGTCTGGCGTTGGCATGTTGCTTTACAGGCAGGAGAGACGGAGAGCGAGGGTGATGTGGGAACCACTGCAGGTTTGCAGGTCGTTTGCTTTTAGCTTTTTTCCCTCTGGGGTTGATGTCTGTCTCAGTGGTGTGGTGCTGTCCCGCTCACCCAGCCTGGACTCATGGTGCTGAGCTGTGTTTGCTCTGCCACGTGCTGGTACCGTCTCTGGAGGCTGGAGATTTGACCCTGGCAGTCACGGTGGTGCTTATACAAGCACTGGAAATGAAGATGCTTTGGAGGAGGCACCTTCAGAGGCAGTGTGCTGGAGGTTAATTGTGCAAAAATCCTCTCCGATGAATAGTCATTGTTGTGTCCATCTGGACCTAACCCTTTCCTGAGCTCCGTTTGCCATGCCATGCTCTCCTGATTTTGTTACCATCCTTTTCTTGCCTGTAGACCCTCAGGTCTGGATCCCCATGAGCGACCCTGGTACCCAGCCTTGCCTTGCTGCCTGTCCGCGCTACTGCTTTGTTACGGCTGTTCGTTAGATGGGATTTTTCAATCTAATTTTCTGCTCGGGGGACACCTGAATGTTTTCCAGGGTGGTGTAGATTCCCTTCGGCGTTGCAGGACTTTTGCTTTTCTTGTCACCTTCTGGGGAGGCCTCGGAGCAGCCTGTGGGTGCCCCGTGGTGGGGGGGCCGGAGGAAAGCCATGGCTTTAGGAAGAGGAGAGACTGACTGCTTTAAAGCAATTTTAGAGTCTTCATGTTCCTACTTTGAGCTTCTCTGCCATCTAGGATAGGTTTCTTTTTTTTTAATTGTAGTTTTCAACAGGCCAGTGGGAGCTGAGAGGGTGGGGGTGAGAAGGAGCCCTTGCTTTCAGGGGTAACCCCCAGTAGCCCCCCAAATAACAGAGCTGCAAGGCAAGCACAAAGCCTTGTGTGTGCTCAGAGCCCTGCTGTTGGCCATACTGGTGTACCGACACGTGTGCTTGCCCAGGTTAAATGAGGTGGTAAATAATATTTGGGATTTACGTAGCAAAATTGGGGATCTCTCTGCTGGGTACCTTCAAAAGGGGGGCTACCTGTGCGTAGCTGGTAGACCTGGTAGCCAGAGAAGGTGGTGTGCTGTGGGCACATGTTGTCCCATCCCTCTCACTCTTCTGGGGTCCATCAGAGCTGCTTATGGGGCAGGGGCCATCATGGGATGTCCCTGCCATCGTCACCTCTGCTCCCCGCTCAGGCAAAGCCCTGTTCCTGCCCCAGCACGGGTGTTCCAGCATGGCTGGAGTCCTGGGCTTGGGAGTGGGGCTTATTTCCCACACATGGGGAGGTTTTCTGTCTTAATTACAAATATCGGCCAAGTGGAAATGGGTATGGTTGGTGTGAGGCAGCGGAGGATGGGATAAACAACATGGAAGGGTTGCGTTGCCTTCCCAAAGTGTCTGCTCCGGGGATGTCGTTGCAGCCCTGCCCCTGAACGCTCGGAAATGCTGCCTTCTGTATCTGTTCTGCCAGGGTTGGGTTTGTAGAGTCCTGGTAGGCGTGAGACTTGGAAGGAAATAATTAAAAAAAAAAAAGTTGAATTTAAAATGTCATTGATTTCTTTTTTTTTAAAGTATTTTTCGTCTAATTTAATCAATTCCCTACTGTGCTGTAAATTCCAAATGTGAATGAGAAATAATCCCACCAGTACAATAATTAGTGTGTAACCAGCAGATGAAGAAAACCCAAACTGCTGAGCTGATTGGTGAATGCTGACTATTTTCCGATTTAATTTCAATAATCACATCTCCCATTAAAAAAGAAGACGGGGTGGGGAGGAAGTCTTAAATTTTCCTCAAGCTCAATGTAGCAAAAAATGATATGTGCAGTGTGTCTGTTCTCCATGTGAGTGTAAAAAAGGGAGGAGGGAGGTTCTTGAAACTGAACTGGAGATACAAAGTATTGCTAATTTTGCAACCAAGAAGCTCAATTTCAATTGTTGGGGTTTTTTTTTTGGGGTGGGGGGAATAGAAATTATAAATCAACCATAATTTTATGTAGGTTTTTAACAGCAGGCTGGTGGAAGAAGAAAACCTTCCCTGCAGTGGTGCTTTGCTGCAGGATGCAAAAATAAGTCCACTGGAGGCCATTAACAGTGAAATTTTTTTCCATGTTTACTGTGCATCCATCCAGCTCCCAAATATTGAATTGTTGTGCTTTGAAGGGATGGATGGGGTGATTTCAGAGCATCCGGGAGCTGGGCACTCTCTGACCCCAGGGACCCCCGGCTCTTTTCTGCCCTGCCTTCCTCCAATGCTTTATTTGTCCAGTTCTGCCCCAAAGGTGGGTGATTGGAGAAACCCCCCCTTTGCCTTGATACCTCGGTGGTGCTGTGTCCAGAGCTGTACCTGGCAGCTGGTGCAGTTACGCCCCTGAATTCACATTCGGGATTAGCGGAAGGGATTCTGTCTCCGGCCGTGGCCGCCTCACCCTCAGGATTTATTTTCCAACAGCAGAGCACAGGTGATGCTCTACCAGGTGCTGGACCAGAGCATCACTTCAGAGATGCTTTTTCATTCCAGTTTAAACTCAATTTTAGCAACATTTGTGATACAGCTTGGTGCTTGTAGGCCTAAAATATTTTATGTAGAAATGCAGGGGATGGTCTGCTGACATGCAGGTGTTGCGTACGAGCACACCACTCTGTGCTGCAAAGGTGAGAAACGCCGCTGCGTTTGATGGAGCAACCTCTTTATTAAGGTGTTTGCAGGGTTAGGGCAGTTGGAGGAGCCTGTGGTGTGAAATGCTCACTGTGGCATCAGGCGGGTGATCCGGTGTGCCCCGTTTTCGGCATGGGGAATGAGAACCGCCCAGTTACCCCATGGTGTGACAGCCAGGAGGGGACCAGGTCCCAGCGAGCATCCCTGGTGTCTGGCTCTTGGGTCCTCGCCTTCCCAAAGGCTCAGGATACCGTGATGTTGTCCGATGTTATATTTAAAAAAAAAAAAAAAAAGTCAGGCCAGTCCAAGTGCTTTGAAACAGTATTTATTATTTTGTAAATTCGAGCCCGGCGCTCTGTGGGAAGGTATGCAAGCGGATCACTACAATATTTTCTTTGCGTGTTTTCCTAATGTTAGAGACAGTCTCAAAGAAGTATTGCATTGTTTCATTTCCCCTCCACACTTCATGTTTTTCTAAAAATAAAAGCTAATGTCAACAATCCTACAATAACGAATGAGTGAATGTGCACGTCCTGCACCCGATTCATTTTTTTGTTTTGTATTTTCAGTGAAAGGCAAGATTTAGCTGGTAATCACATTATGACCTATGGATACAAATGTATCTTTTAAACCACCTCACTGATAGCTTTTGCTTTTTGCCTTTTTAAAATGCCATTAATCAAGTTAGAGGCTGAAAATACTCTCGCAAAGCAGAAACCAAGAGAAGTCACTTGAGGTGAGTAAACAAGTTGGCTTTTTTTTTTTTCTGAAAACCAAAATAACATCCCACTGCCGCTGGGTGCGTGAAGGGTACCTTAAATACAGAGTCTCCTTCAGCGCTGACAGGCATCCCAAACACCTCTTGTAATAAACCTCTAATTATAGCTTAGTGACTCCAGAGGTTCTCTGGATCAACTTGGGAATATTGCACCAAAAACCAGGGAGAGTTTTATATTTTCTTCGACTGATGGGTGAATCAGATTTAGAGCTGGACCCGGTGAGCGTGGTAGGTAGTGATGTATTTATGGTGTAGAATTTATAGAGTAGTACAGAGTTGTGCTCGCTGCTGCATGGTACAGTTTTGGGGTTAAATTCTGCATTTTGGGAAATATTTTGTGAACGTATCGGTGTGGATTTCTGAATCCAGACCCCAACTGAGCTGGTTGGAAAAGAGTTTGGCTGGTGGCCAGCTCCATCACTACCTCCTGACATCTGAGACTCGGGTTATAGCCCAGCGCTCAGGACTGGGCACTTCAGTGAAAGCCTCAGCTTCTTAAAGAGAAAAAGACCCCTAGAGCTTCGCAGTTATGGAGAAAAGCTGGAAAGCAGGAATCCTTGGGCAGAGAGGAGTATGAAGATGCCCTCCTCTCACCGCCCCACTTTAGCCCGGTTATTTCCCAGTATCCCAGACTGGGAGCCGGTGCCATGGTGTTCAGGGCTTGACTTACGGTTTTAGAACTTGGCATGGCTGATACTGGCAAGTTGATTTCTTTTTTCCTCCGTTTGTTTATTTCTTCCCCCCTTTCGTTTTAATACCATCTCCTGGGAGATTCCAGCTGAAATCTATTCATTGCTGAGATGTTTCTTTCCCCCTGTGCCGGGATGCCGGGGCCGGTTTGGCTGTGGTTTGTTTCTGGCTCAGAAGGGCAGAGCAGCAGGACAGGAGAGCTGTGCTCGCCGTACACTCCTTGTACGGGAGGTGCTCCAGCCCTCTCATATATATATAAAAAATACTCATTTCCATTTATATTTCCCTTGCAATTCAGTAAGAGGTTTGTGAGACCGCTGGCCTGACCTGATGGTTAGGGATAACCACGGATGGCGGATTTTTGCTGGTGCAGAAGCTCTTGGAGAGGTCTGGCATGGGCTGAGGGACAGGGAGAGACCACGGGGGCAAGGCTGGGAGCTGTGGGGGGTGAGGCAGAGCAGAGCAGACCTTCTGCTTTTTTTTGGCAAGGTTAAGTGGCGAGATCGTGGACACATACCCTGTCTAGGCAAGCAAAGTGTCCCTGTTGAGCTGAGCCCCCAGGTCCATGCTTCCAGCCACGCGGGATCTCTGTGGCTGTTCCCCTGCGTGACATTGAGCCCTGGCTGAAGGGTGATGCCACATCGGGGACAGCTGCCGTCCCCTGCCTTTGCAAAGCTTTGCAAAGTTCTGGTGGTGCTTCCAGGGCTGAAGTTCCTGGCGTGGTCATGTGTCGTCCCCCCCCCCTCCAAATATATATATTCAGAATTCACCAGTGAGACAGTGCAAAATCCTGAAGCTGGATCAAGTTGAGTGATAATCCATCAAATGTTCCTTCTGCTTGGCCATCGGTCCTTGAAAATCCGGATCATGTTGCACTCCTGCTTGAGAGTTTTTCTCCAGAACTGTGTCTAGGCACTTATCTTCTTTTTTTTCCTTTTCCCCCCGGTGAAATCTGAGGTTCTCGTGACCCCAAGAGCTGCAGCTTCTCCTAGCTGGTGCTCCCAGCAAGAGCATCGTTTCTTTCTCCAAATATTTTGAAGCTCGTGATAAAATTGTGAGGCTTTGGCAGTGCCGCTTTGGGCGCTATTTGTGTGCCAAACCCTGCTGAATACGTCTTTTATCGCAGATTTGTAACAGTAGCTGTTGGAGGGGGAGCTTCACTGGAGAAGTGCTTTCAGAAGAATGCTTTTATAAAGGAACACTATCCTGCAAAAAAAAAAAAAAACAAAAAACTAAAGTGCCTTGCAAGGGGGGGAGAAAAAAACAAGGCGAACATTTTTCTTGTGTTCATGTTGTAAAATTTGCCCATTAATTGGGGTGAATATGGTTTTGCTTCCACTTCTAGACAATTTTGTTTGTCATCTTTGTACAAACGAGTGCTGTTGTGCTCCAGGCAATTTTTTGGGGGAAAAAAAGAAGACGCTTAGATTCTGACTAAGAAATGCCAAAATGCTTGTTTTGTGTGACTCTCCCTGGGCTGAGCCCCAGCCAGGTCCCTGCAGGAGCTGGGATCAGGACCCGCTGGCAGCGGGCTCAGACAGGGCTTGTTCCTCGTGGGCAGAGCAAACCCGGGAGACCGAAGAGGGGTCTGTTCAGTGGATGGGGTAATGGGGGGATGTACAGCCCCTGGGATGGGCTGTGGTGTGCTTGGCTCTTACATCTGCTCTGGGTCCCACCAGCCGACTTTCCCTGTGTCCCCGCTGGTGAGTTAGACTGTTTCTGATCTCTGCAAGAGCTGGGTGTTTCTCTGTGGCAGAAACATAAAGCTTGTCCTCCTAATTAAAAATGTTTTTCCTTTAAAAAAAGGATTTTTTTCCCCAGAAAAACCTGCTTTAAAATGATGCTGGCGTCTTAAAGCAGTTTGGCTGCTGCACCTGAGGGTGATGCTCTTGCTGAGCATCCCCTCCCCGACGAAGGGGAGTGTGGCACTTTGCTTCTTTTTCAGTTTTGGTTTGGATCGTCATGCAAAGTTCTTGAGTAGCCATTTACTCTCCCATGTCTTTGGCACAGAAGTAAGAGAATAAAACATTAAAAGAGGAATGTGATTATAATCCTGTGAAAACTGACAGAGGAATTTGGCAGTGGTTGCAGCCTGTGAATGTAATGCATAATATTTTATGCATTTTTTTAAATGATTGGATTTCAAGCTGACAATTTAAATGACAAATCACCTTAAAAAAGATATTGTGGACAGTGTAAAAACTGTCAGTGTAGTTTTTCTTTGCTAACTGCAGTTTGCTAGGTCCATGCTCAAAAAAAAAAAAAAAAATCCTTTGGCTTTAGCCAAGCTGTGTGCAAAAGCTGAGAGCCACGAGGTCCCTCATATTAATAATTTGAATTATAATAGTGTCATCACTCCTGTCTCACAGGCTTTTTTTATACCTGAGGTAGTAGCAGTGCTGCTTGTTCCATCATGCTCAGGGGAACTTCGTAGTCAAAGGGCGTTAAAAAAAAAAAAGAAACCTTATTTTTACTTCTTTTGTCCTCTTGTTCCTACAAACTGTGAACAGGAGCACTAATTGCAGCTGGAAGAGGCTGGAGATAAGGGCAGAGGGACTGTTCAGATATGTTATTGGATGTATTGACTGCTCAGATATGTTGCTCAGCGTGGAAATCAGATCCCAGGGGACTGACAGAGTTCCCCATCCCAGAATATCCCAGCTCACAGCGGGTGCTGGGGCTAACAGTGCCAAACCCTCCAGGCTGTGCAGGGACGGAGCTGCATCTTCCCACGTCCTGGGGGATGCTGTAGGCTTGGGATTTTTGAACGAAAGGGAAAGCAGTGCTCTTCTGCTTCAGCCACACTGGATATATCATCACAGAGATGATCAGAGCCCCCTTACACCTTGTGAAAACATGGAACAGAGTGATGATTTCAGCTCTCAAATAACAGATAGTCGAATTTAAACATTTGTGTCCCCTGTGGTCCTCAGAGCATCCTTGTGGGCAGTGAAGTGAAAATGAGAGGAGTGGGAGTCTGCTCGGTTGTGTCCTTTTCTTGGGGTGAGAAGCTGACTGTCGTTGGCCGAGCTTTAATGCTCAATGCTGCATATACCTTTTTTAAAATCCAGCCTGAGTAGGATTTACAATTTTTAAAACTCTCCAATAGGAATTTTTAGCTTAACAAGAATATTCCATAATTCGTTCTCTTTGTGACGGAAAAACTGAGTAAGCCACACGTGAATCGGACCATGTCTCTATCTGCTTGTAAATTCTTGAACCTTGGGCATAAAACTCATCTCTTCTTAGCTGAAAATGTGCATCCTGGGGTAGATGGTGTGCAGTGCAGGAGGCTGGGGGAAGGTGTCCTCTCCTGGCTCTGGCAGGAGAGACGTCTGTTGGAGGAGGTCCAGCGAGCTGTAAGGAGACTGGGTGGAGGTCTGGAAACCACGGGTTTGAACAAACCTGAGAAGTTTGGCTCGGGATAAGAGAAGAGGGAGGGAGGACATGTATCTTCAGGTGCCTAAAAGGGAAGGTGGTGTTTGCCCTCTGTGTTCAGAGAGGATAGGGCGAGAGGTCGTGGTCCTAAAATTGAAGAGAGAAAAGTTCGGATTACATTTTGGGCAATGCTTTCCCTAAAACCAACAACTGGTTTTGATGGTCTGAACTGCTTGTGGAGAATCAGTTGTTGGAAGATGAAAATGGCTTGGAAATATATTTCTAGTATTTCTTGATGGTCATTCTTGTGCAAGGAAGGTGTGGTTTGTTCTCCTGCAAGTGGGAGTTGTCCAAGTGCTTTCCTGTGCTCCCTTCCTACAGCGCTGGCATGGAGTAGTGAGGCTGGAGAAGGTTGTTTTCAGTCTGAAATAAGCAAGAGATGACAAATGATGTTCTGGGGCTTAAATTTTCAGGCACTTAAAAACATTGAAGTGACTAAAGATTATAAGTTTGCATGCCTCTGGAAAAGTAGATCCTGGCTAGAAATATTTTACGCACTTTGTAAAACCGAATGTTAGGGATGTTGAATTGTATGACTCGCCTCTCTTGACGCAGCCGTTCCACGACACCAGTTCGCTTGGGCTGGGAGAGACAGAGGGGGCGAGAGTGATGTTGGTTTTACCATAGCTGTTCCTCTTTAAAGAAATATCCGTAAAGACAAGTTCCCAGCTCTGTGTAAATACTGGAGGATCAGAAAAAGCCACTTCAGGCATCCCAAATGGTAACCCGTCAGTCCCTTAATTGTTCCTTGGGAACGGGAACCTTTTTAAGCCAGAGTCTGCCGGCAGCAAAGGCTGCGGGACCGGCCGGGCTCTGCTGGGCTGCCACGGGAGGTCCCCTGGGGCTCAGAAGTGTTCCCTCCACACGCATCCTTTGCAGGTCAGGACAGCGTTCTGCCGTGTCCTCTGTGGGTCTTTCCTCCAAGAGTCTTATCAAAGATGCTAGTCTGACACTAACATACCTTTTTCTCTGTAGGGAACAACTGTTTAATAGACAAGGGCAGGGACAGATCTGAGGTGCAAAGTCTCAGACCAGGTAAGAGAGCTGGTTCTCCCTTGGTCATTGACTCTGCATCACCTTTTTTTCTTTCTAGACACACAAATCAACTCAGGTCTCAAGGTATAAATAAGCTTTTTGCTCCTTGCAAGATATAACAACCATCTTTCATCGACTTTAAGACCATCCGTGAGAGCTGCTAAACTGGACTGTGACACTCGTTGAAGGGAATCAAAAGGCTTGTTTTGTCGTGGGTGTTGGGGTGTGGAGCAGCATGGTGAGGAAACCTGTCCACGTGCTTGGCTTTTGGGGCAGAAGGTCCTGTGGACCACAGGAAGGTGCCCATCTCTGCCAAAGCTGGGGTCTTGCAAAGTGCCCCATGGCTGAGCTATTTCCCAGTCCTGGGAACAGCAAGAAAAGATGAAGCATCATCCCCCGAAGCCTCCCCTTTGGGCACCAGTGGGCAGGGAAATTGTTTTTGGGTTTTTTTCCGTATCATGTTGCTCTTTCTCAGCCCAGCCTCTGATGGGGCAGAGTGCCAAGAGCTGGGCTTGGGGCTGCCTTGTCTGCTTGTGCGAGTGTCAGGTTGAGCCAGGCTTTGCTCTGCAAGGAGGCTTTGTTCTGGGACAGCCTTGTTCCCTTTCCAACAATGTCAAAAAAAAAAGGCAAGGAGAGAGCTGTTTGGAAAAAAAAAAAAATCCTGAGATGGGGTTACCAGGTGAAAGGAAAACAGAATAGTTTATATCCTGGAGGCTTTACAGTAGTTTTGACTTTTCAATGTACAGATCCTATATGTGTTCAGCCCCCACAGTGGATCCCTGCACAGGGATGCTGCTGGGGTCTGGCCTTTCTCCCTCCCTTTCACGAGCCTGCTGCCCCAGCTAGTTCAGGTGTTATGGATTGGAAACCCCGAGGTGTATGAGGATGACTTATTCTCTGTGTTGTCTGCTGATATTTGGGGAATATATTCTCCATTCTTGAACTGTTGGGCAGGTTTTGAGCTGCTCAGTCGAGACTTGAGAAGGATGGCAGCAGGATGTTCTGTGGCTCTGGCAGACCATGGAAATCCCCGAGACAGAAGGACGCAAGTGTATGGTGGCTATCAGGGTTTTAGTGTCTGAAAGGAGCTAGGAAAAAACGCACTCCTTGGTTGTCCTTGTTGCTGTTCCAGTTTCAGTGATAAGCAGCTGAACTGTGCATGTGCTGCTCGGAGGAAACCCCAACCGCTGCCCCTGCTCTCTCCTGGGTTATTTTGCTTGAAGCAGCAGCTTCAGGCAATTCAAGGAGGAGCTGCCATGGTGATAGTGGCTCACGGTGCCAAATTTGCAGGGATTTTACTCCATATTTCAGAACAAGGTTTTGGGAAACTCAGATTTTTCTCCAGCTTCAGTTTCTATTTAAACCACTTTTAATTTGGGGAAGCATGAAGCTGCTCAGACTGCTGGGATCAAGGTCACTCTTCTTAATTTAGCTGCTCCAAGGATCACTAAATCATGTTTGTTAAAGTTTCAGGCATATGCTGGATCCCTAAAGGAGCAAGTGAATGATATTAGACCTGCCCAGGTGGAGAGAGGTCTTATAATACAGCAAGAGGAGCAGTAACGTTATTGCTGGAGGGACGGCGGATCAGCAGCCGTGGCCGTGCTGTTATCACTTCATCTGGGAGACTGTGGTGTTGTGCAAGTTGTGACCGGGCATTTACACAAATTACTGGAATAAAAACCCGCTTCCTCAGCAGTCTAATATTTGTTTCTTATTATATGTTAAACTTTTTCTGGCATAGAGAAGGTTGTCACCTGTTATGTCAAGGTCCTGGCATTCAGCACTGGGATCCTTCCAAGTGTGTTGAAACCTAATTGGTTCGGAATAAGCCTTCCCTTCATTTTAGGGGAGGAAAAAAGAACAGCAAGGGAAAAAATCAAAAACTGTGGCATCTAGCAGGCATTTAAAGCATTTTTTCTTGTTCTCTGAACTCTTGTGATTTGCCAGACTTGGAGCTGAATTTTCCTCCAGTTTTGTGCCCGCTTTGCGTTTCCCGTGAATTAAATTGGGAAAATAACACGCAGCAACCAGCACCGCCGGGCTAGAAGGAGCTTTGTCGAGGCGTAGCTTTGCAGCAGGGAGCATTGGGACACCTGAGTGCTTAGCGAGGGAAAACCTTTATATGTCCTTCAACAATCATCCAATTCCTTTGCCTTTTGTTTCTTTTCTTTTTTAACTCCTGCTGGGGTTCGGTCTGTGCAGTTACAGCCAGTGGATGCTTCTTGTCTGCAGGATTTTGGCTGGGGTCGGGGAGCACCTTCCCAACTGGTAGTGCATCTGTGCTAGTTATTTGGTGCAATCTCACCATGCTGCTTATTTACTTATTTATTTTAATCAAAGAAACTTGCTGGTTGTGTGCAAAGTGTATGGTCAACACGATCCAACCTGCGCAGCGGATCCATGGGGCTCTGGCAGGGGACGGCAGGGGACAGGAGCACCTGGGCTGGCTGAAGCACAGGGACGCTTGGGACGTGCTGCTGGAGAGGAGAACCTGTCACTGGCCCTGCTGAGACAGGAGCAGCAAACAAGCATAAATTTTCCTTTACTCTGGGATCATAATATAATTTTCCTATTTTTCATCCTCATTACGAGCTCTGGCTCACCTTTTTCCAGAGTGCCTCTTTGCTGTTCAGTATGCTGTTTTCTCCCGCGGTCTGAACTTAATCCCAGAGATTCACTTGTCTGGTTATCCCTTTAGATGGTTAACTTTAGAAATTATGAAATGCATCGGGCTGGCTCTGCTGCTTTTCCGGGGATGAGGGAACAGGGACTGAACGGCAGCAGAGGAAAATGGAGGAAGCCCAGAGCTAACAGCAAAGCTGGAGGTTATATATAGCTGCAGGCTGTGGCGGTGTTGGTGAGGGTGCTGTGATTGCTGCTTTAAATATGATCTTGGCCACTGAGGTTTCCAGTCCCGTTAATGAACCGAGCCCGTGAGCGGTGGCCAGGAGCTGGGGAGCAGAGTCCCTGGTTTCCAGCACCCTGCAGCTGGGGGCCCTTCGCTTTTACTGGGTTGAGAGCAGTACAGTTGAGTGCTTGGAGATTAATTCAGCAAACTTGGTTAACTTCTGATAAATGCTGTCTTTGCTAATTGAATGGAAAAAAATATCAAAGGTGTGTGTTTTGGGGTGCTTCAGTGGGGATGCACTGTGGGAGTGTGGGAGGATGGATGGCAGGAGCTGGGAGACACCTTAAACCCGTCAGTGTTTTGTTTTTACTTTTAGCCTTCACTAACCAAGGGCCACCTTCTCCTTCGGAGGTGCAGCAGTAATTTTTGGTGTCACGTCTTCTCTTCCAGCTGGAGCGACTACAGGCACTTTAAAGATGCGCGTGAGCGCCTGGAGGACGGCAGCCCGAGGACGTGGTCCCTCGTGCAGGTGGGTCACCGCGGCTCCGTGTGCCGGGCACACCGCGCTCCTCTCTGTCTCACAGGCAGGGAGATGTGGTGTGTGTCAGTGTGTTGCAGGATTTTCTTGCCAAGGCTGTTCCAGCCCAGGGGCTGAAGGAAGTGATCGTGCCATGGTTTGCTGCGTTAATCTTTGAGCCTGGCCCTGCTCCATGCTCGGTGCAGGGCTTGGGTTGTGTTTCCAGGTGTCTGGGAGAAGGGGGCAAGATTTTTTGCTTCTGAACATCAGGCGTTGGACAGGACAGCGTTCATTTGTACTCTTCCCCCGGCTGGTGTTCCTCTATCTTTGTGCTAGACCACTGATTTTTATTTTTTTTTTTCTTCCTCACCCCTAAGAATCCGTATAACTTAAATGTTCATCTCTCCCGTGGTGTGGATGAGGGGTCAGGAGACCGATGCATTTTCTCTCTGGCATCTGTGGATGGAAGAAGTGTGCTTGGAAATAACATTCTGGTTTTCCATTACACTGTTCCAGATTTTTGAAGAAGAAATTGGGTCTCATACCAGAGCAAAGCCATTTTATTTGTAAAAAGGGAAGCTCTACGGTTAAGCCTTAGAGAGCAGGCTGGCGGGGAATTCATTTGCCCAATTCATGGCTGTGTGATAAATGACAGCATCCCCATGGAAATGGGATTTTCAAACCCTGGAGTGATTTCTACCTGGGTTGTGCCGTGCCTGGAGACTGCTTGTTTGTAGACATTCTTAAATAATCAGTGTTGGGAGTACAACAACTGGACTGATGCTGTTTGCTGTAGCTTTCCTGACACACTTCCAGTTCTGCAGGCTAAATCCAGTCTGTTAAACTGGTAGGAGTAAACTACCAGACCCTGCTGTAGCACATGGTGTGTGGGGATCCACCTGCACCCTCAGCCTCCCGAGAGCTGTCCTCCTTGAAGCCACCTCCGTTCATTGCACCCTAGGTGGGTCCTCCAGTACCGTGCAGCAGTCGTCTTGCAAACGCTGTGGACGTTGTTGCTCTCTGGGTTGTCTCACCATAATAGAGAGAGAATTCAGCAGGAGGAAGAGGGTAAAGCTTTTGTAGCTTCACTCTGTAGTCAGTCGGAGCCTCTTGGGAGGGAGAGTAGGGAGAAGGGAATCCCTGCAGTGTCGTGTCCCTTGGTGTTTGCCCCTGGAAGACAGCAATCGTGTGTTCGGCTGCTTGGCGTGGAAGGTCACTGGGTAAGTGGGAGGGATTCTTTTGTGTTACATCTGCAGAAAATAATGTCATTTATTGCTCAAGGGCTTGCACCCAGACACAGATCGTGGCATTGTGGCAACATGTGTCATCCTCCCTGCCAGCTCGCGGTCCTGCGCTGGCACACGGCAGTTTTCCAGTGTCTTCTCAGGGAGCTTTAAAAACCAAACGCAGGATCTGTGCTTGAGGACTTGGCCCCATTCTCTCCACTCCTCCTTTCCCCCCACCCTCCTCTGGTGTCCTCTCCCTCCCAAATCATTTGTTTTTGAAGTGATTGTGCTATTGTGTGCATCAATATCCACATAGCCTGTCTTGTTTTTCTCTTAGGCTGAAAGCGCAAAGCAAATCTGTTTATGGTTTTGGTGAGCTAATTCTTCCCCACCCTAGATTTTTAAATAGACTCTTTCTTTACCAGGCTCGCAGAGCTTGCAGGATACATTGAAGTAATGGGAAAAATATGTTGTGTGTTAACCTTCCTTTTTTGTAACACTTTGTTTACAGCACCCTGTTCCTAGCAGTGCGTTTGGGAAGTGCATCTCTGGATGCTGAAGCAAGCAGAAGGCTTTGGAATAAGAAAATGGGAATTTAATGCATTCAGGGAGGAAATGTTTTGAGTTTTCAACTTTCAGCACTTGGACTGTGGAGCAAAAGCTAGTGAGCTGGGCTTAGCTGCCCCTTCAGTTGTTTAGCTTCCCTTCCCCTCCTGCAAGCCCCAGTTCTTGGGCTTGGCTGCTCGCTGGGCTGCCCGTTGCCTTCGGACAGCCTCCAAAGCTGCTGCTGACTCGGACCGTACAGGTGAAGGTAGGAACAGCAAGGAGTGCTCTCAGCCTGTAAATAGGCGATTGGATGAAGGGCTCGGTATGTCACTGGTGCGTTGGAAATGTTATTTTTACATCCTGATTTCATCCTTCCTACGAATGAACCTCAGACCTGCCTGTTTCAGTTAACAGCCTTTTCCGCATCCTTGCGGGGGTTTGCAGAGCTCCTGCTCCGTGCCCAGCATTTTCACCGGGGTGTTTTGGCTGCTGGGCGGCAGAGCTTACCCCTGCTATGGGACACTAGAAAAGCCCCAGGGACACCAACGTCCCCAGTGCCTGGCCAGTGGCTTGGCTCCCAGCACTGGTGCAGGAGCTCTCCTGTAGCCTGCCTGCGCACTGCTGCTGCTTCTCAAAGCCTGGCTAATATTTATTTCTGTTGTAAAATTATGAGTTGTGTGTTCCTGGGCACAGGGCAGGAGCTCTACGTGGAGATGGCCGTTACATGTGCAAACGCAGTTCTCCAGCTGGAGCTTTGCAGGGCAGATGTTGGCTTGGCTGAGGCCTCTGGGTGCTCCGGGAACACAAACAAGCAGGAGTAGGATTTCAAAGCGAGCAAATTTTTGCCATAGTTGAAGTCACGCCTCTTCATCCCTGTGTTTAGGGCCCGTGGAGCTGGAGGCCCATGGCTGCTGGGTTGGTCTTGTGGCTAATAACCTACTGGAGGTGCTTCTGCTGAGCTGGGTCTTGCAGAGGGCTGAGGGGTTCATCCTAGTCGGACGGCATCATTGTAGTGAAGACAGGACCCGTGGTGTGAAAAGGATGAGGTGCTTTCACAACATTGGATGCTCTGTGTGAAATCTCTGGTCCCCAGCACTGAACCTGGTCCCCACCAGGGTTTATGGTCAGGGGTTGTGGAGAAGGTCTTCTGGTGAGGAGCCTTAAAGCCAAATGGGCTGGGGCAGGGACGTTGCGCTCACACGGCTGTGCCCAGCTGTTGCACCGAACAGCTGCCTCTGCGCTGCCAGCAAAGAGAGAGGGGGGAAGATATCTTTAATTTCCCCACCCTGAGAGAAAGCTTTCTCCTGAGAGCAAACATTCACCTGCAAATCTGCAGCTGAGCACAAAGTAAAGAACTCCCCACTCAAAGGCTTTGCAAAGCAGAATTGTCCTTTATCCGTGTAATTGGGTAGTGTTTGGGTTTTTTTCTGTAAGAGGGTCTTAGTGGAGGTGAAGTTCTTGCCTTTTTTATTTCTCCTCTCTTCCTGTTGAGCCGACAGAGTTTGGTGCTCCCTGGGAAGGCGATGCGTGGGGGTTAGCACTGAACAGGGCAGCCGTAGCCCTGAGTGTGGAGCTGTGAAGCTGTTCTGGGAGCCCACCGCAGAGGTGTACCTCTGTTTTCATATCTCCCCAGTCAGTATGTGTAACTAACGTTTTCCCAGCTCGCAGCCTAGACGCTGTTTTCCTGATGCCCTCGCATCCCTTTCCCTTATCCCTCCCTTTCCACTTTTATTTCTTATTGACCTATCTGCTCAGGACATGTATACAACATCAGTTTGACAAATTAAATTGCTTGTACACAGGAAGATGAGGCCACTGGATGCTTAAACGCTGCATAAAATTCTTGGCTAGACCCGCACTAACTGTTTGGATTCCCCCCGCCGTGCAGCCCTCATTGTATTGCGTGAAAGGCAGATTCCATCCTGCGTGGCCCTTTCCAAACCTATTGCCCAACACTTTCACTATCTGTCATCAGCTGAAAATTATCTGAGCGCTGTAGATATCCACGGATGTGGTTTGATTGTCTGTTCTATTCAGAACTGCATCTGTCGATGGGAAGGATTGGGTTGTGCTGTTCCTGTTGGCGTTTGCATCGGCTTCTCCCCACGCTGGGGACGAGCTGAGATGCTGCAGCCGGGCTCTGCTGTTTCTCTGGGCTCTGTGAGCAAGACGAGCCGCATCGGGGTACGGGCTGGTGGTACTGCTGGGGCTCCAACCGTGGCCGTGTCCACCCCGCAGATGGGCAGGAGCAGCCAGCCCGATGCTGCCAAGATGCCTTCAACCAGCCTTGCCTGGTGAGGGTACCCGCGGGGATGGAAAGCTCCAGCGAAAGCCTGGATCTGTGTGGAGAGACGCTGTAAGCAGATTTTCTTTAGGAAGGCAAAGAGCTGTGCCCATGGCCTGTGAAAGCATGGATAAAGGCCATTTGGTTGTTTTTGTAGCAACACAAACTGGTGGCACGCCAGGTTCAAGGAGAGGCTTCGTGCAAAGGGAAAGGCTCTTTGATGTTTGGCTCCGTGCTAAGGCTGCAATGTTCTGCTTCATCCAGAGGTATTTGTGAATGAAGATGCAAATCCATGGTTAAACTCAGTAGCCGGTACGCTCTTACTCACTGAAGGCCACCCTTCAAAACAAGGCGATTAACTGTGGAGGAAAACCACCTCCTTATCTCCCAGCTTGATCTGGAGCCGTAGGTGCACTTTGGTGGTTCAGCTGTCTGCAGCGCTTGGGCAGTTGTCTGTTCCAGCACATCGGGCATGCTGCAAGTTTTATTTTATTTCCAAAACAACCCTTTGAGCCTGTTGGGCTGGAAGGAAAACTCGTAATAATTCTCTGTGCCAATATAATTCAGCATAATCTCTTAGTAGTGCTTTTGTATGCAAACTGGGAGGTTCCTGACTAAAGGTGACCCATTAAAGGATGATCTCTGATAAATAACTGGGCTGGGGACTCACAAGTCCTGGGTTCAATTACTTACTTTGCTGTAAGCTTCCTGTGACCTTGGGCGAGTTATTTTAAATTGCTTTGTGCCTCATTTCCCTTTCTATAGCACGCCAGTGACAGCATTTCCCTTCCAGCCCGGAGCTGTGGCAGCGGGAAGGCAGCTGATGCTCTTTTCCGTAGCCCGTGTGTGAAGAGCCTGGATGGAGTAGGAAGCGTCACCGTCTCATGGGTCTTTCTTCTGTTCTCCTGGGGAAAACAGAACAGGAAGCCTTCTTTAGCATCACTTTCGGTTTTTCCTTTTAGGTCTAAATGGATGGCCAGTTTGGGTCGAGCAGGTTTCTGGTGTTCCTTTGGCCTGGGCAAGAAGTTTTCATTTAATGTGTTCTTTTGCATTTGCTCCTCTGCTGCCTTTCTGCTTTAAACCATGTGGGTGCTAGGGAGAGGCGATGGCTTTGTGAATAAAGATGCTGGCACGTGAAGCTGCTCCCCACTGCAGCATGCAGATGTACCGTGGGCAGATTGTTTCATCCGTTCTCGCTTCGGTTTCCCCGTTTCCAGTGGGGTGGTCACTGTGTTTCAGTCACTGCTCGGTGCTGAAGAGAAGCGATGCTGAACCTCCTTCACCCTGACAGCATGCGGCTCCTCTTCCCTCTGCTAGAGCCTGATGGTCCTGGGTGGATCCAGGAGAGCTGCTGGCCTGAGACCCCTGCCCTGTGCCAGCCCCTCCGGCAGCGACTGAGCTCCAGGCACCGTGCGATGCTGTGGTTGAGCAGATGGAAAGAAGCATCTTTGAGACATGGCAGAAAATTAGGTCTCAGGGTATTTGTGGGTGGGTAAAAATGCTCCTGGGTAATATCTGACCCTCCAGTAATAATGGAAATACAGATATCTGTATTTCCCTCTGGTTATCTAGTGGGTGCAATGGCTTGTGCAGGCTGTTGAGAAGCACACTAAAGCAACTTAGCAGCAAAATGTAAATTGGGGCCAGCTCTTTTGTCTTTGGTGTGATTATTTGGTTGTATGGAGTTTTTATCACCTGTGCAAGAGGCATGGCCCAGTAGCTGGGAAAATCCATCCCTTTTGGACAGAAGCTTTGCTTTCATCTCCATTCTGTCCTTCCTAGAAATGAAAACCTCAAACCACTTCCTCTTCAAGGCGTCTTGAGTTATTTAATGACCTGCTGGGCAGGGGCAGCGTGTGTCTCCCGGGCAGGATAGCGGGTTGGGGCTGCCTCTAGCCCAGGAGGTTGTAAACTTCAGACTTCAGGTAGGTCTGCCAGCCATTCCCTCAGACCCTGCCTGTAGCTGGGAACCCTCCCTGGGTAAAACTGTGCCTTGAACAGCAAGCCTGATACTGGTAAAAGGGGAAGAAATCGAATTGTCAATATAGAGGATGTGGTGATTTCAAGCACTTCTATTGTCTAACCTTCTTCTTTTCCCCTTGTGTGGTTTGTGTGGTCCTCACGTGGGGACAATGCACATTTAAGGCCGTAAGCTTTTCCCTGAGTTTTGGGTCTTTCAGTTGTTCAAGCTGCTTTGTGCATTGGGGAGGGTGAGCTCCAGACTGGCATGTGTGTGTAGGTGTGACTTGTGAGAGCCTTCACAGTTGTCCCTTGGAGGATCCTAAAAGGAGATGCTCTGAGAGAGGCTCTGCAAGCATCCCTTGGGGACAATCTAAACTGACATGGAAATGACTGCTGGCAGAGGAAGGGAGGGATGAGGAGAAGATGCCAGGCAACGAGGAGGAAGCGAGCAGCAATCTCCTAACATCGATGATCGCTGGTGAATGATTTCAGAACACCTGTGTGCTCTGGGGAACAGCAAGTGGTGTGTTGCTGTAAATCCTCCTGCGAGCAGGGCTGGGCTGGGGGAGCTGCCGTCCGTGGGACCTGGCTCAGGATGGCAACTTGTGTAACGTAAAAGGTGAGGGCATCGTCTTCACCTGCAGCTTTTCACTGCTCACCAGCACTTGCCAGATGGTGATGAGGCTTGTGCCCGGTTTTAGAAGCAGGGAGAAGATGAAGGGCACAGACAGGAGCAGCTGTCATTTTGGTGCGATATCATTAAGGCTCTTCCAAGCCTGCTCTCTCCTAGCCCAAGGAGGAAAGCAGGTGCCTGGAGGACCATGCTCTGCTAACGTGGCTGCCATTTGGACTGCTGCCCTAGAAATGAAAGGCTCCAACGTGCCGTTACCAAGCCCCTGAGCCAGGTTCAGCCCCATTCCTATATTTGCAGACTGCCTGCTGACACAGCGTAAACGTTATTTTTGCATTAGGGTCCCCTGTGTCGACTCCTCCTGCAGTTTAGTTTATCCTGCTGTTTTCTTAGTTATGTTAAGCAGAGTTAATACTATGTACTGAGCCTTTCACCCTAATGACGATGACTGGTTTAGACTGGTATGATGAGACCATCCTTCATTTCTTTCTGAAAAATGGGGAGGAAGTCTTGATTTATGTTTCTCTGAGGTTATAACATAGGCTGTGATGCTTTTGGTGGTGTAAATCAGGAATATTTCTGTTACTTGTGTATAGTTCGCAATGAAAACTGTTCCATGTTCAGTTGAAGGACAGGGAAATTTCAGATTCCTGAAAGGCAGATTTTCTCCAAAGGCTTCAAGTTAAATCAGCTCTAATGAAATGAGAGCCTTCAAATAGGCAAAGTGATTTTTTTTAAATTGACTCTCATTTTATTTCATTCCTTGGTTATTCCCCTGGGAGGATGTTGTTCCCATCCTGCTGTTCCTGCACCCAGTCTTGTCTAACTCGCACAATTGTTTGTGAAGGGTGGGATGATTTCGAGAGGGCAAAATACAGCAGTTGGCTCTCCTTTAAGCAGCATGATGATAGAAAACAGGCACAAATCCTTTCCCCTCTTTTCTCCCATCGTTTCCCTTTGTATCACCTGTCTGCATGTCTGATTTGGGCGAATAAAGCAACAATTAGTAAACTATTTGCTGTTGTCAGAGGAAGGCGCAAAAAGTCCTGGAACCTGTCTACATTTATGATTTGGGTTTTTTCTTTTTTTTTTCTTTGTGAGCAATTCATCTGGATTTTTGAAAGAAGTATTGCTCAACAGTCTCTGTAAATTACGCAAGTGGCCAGAAAGCTGTTCTGTATCCATGCAGCAGAGGTTATAGGAAACAGGAGCTGGGTGCTGATGGGCAGCTGCTTCTGCCTGGTGAAGAATTGATGGAAACTCTTTGCTGGGAGTCGGTGATGTCCTCCAGTGGTCCCTCCCTTGAGTTTTTATATGTTTCTGTGGCACCCACAATGGCCCTAGAATAGGACACCGGGGAGCTCAGCCAGCGATGCGGCTCAGCCGTGGCCTTAATTCTGCACAGCTGGAATTTCCATAGGTAGATTTTTGAAGCCTATGGTAAAGACCTGAAGATAGATTTGGTATGGCTTAGCAGTAGCTAAACAGTATTTGCATAATTATAGTAATTTCCTTGTCTTATTTCCTAAATTCGGTTTACAAGACCATGCTGCAACGTGAGTTAAAGCTGTAAGTGTTTGTCTCTGCTGGCAGTTGGAAATGCAGTGTTAGCTGTGGCTCTTTACAGAAATAAGTGCTCAGTGTGGAGCTAAATTGAATAATATGGTGGTGTTCATATCTTAATCTTCCAAATAGTGCTCTTAAGTTCGCTACATTGATGTTTGAAAGGCTTAAAAATAATAAACTCCATTGTATAGAGCTTTGAACACAGAGTGGAGGCTTGGTAATTGCTGGCAGCTCATGGGCAGACCGCTGACGCATGGCAAGGAAGCAGTTCTCCCGGCGTGCCTGCATTTTGTAAATGAATCTCCTCATATCAAGGCCTTGTGATCCACGAATTAATGAGTACATCAATATTTTGAATACAGGCTTGCTGGAGACCTCAGTCCAAAACCCCAAACTCTGTACTTGGGCCATCATCCTGTTTTAAAAGACCTCTTGTCTTTCTCATCCGTCTGCCAGAAGCTCTTTCCATCCCCCAGCCATTGAGCAGGGAAGGTGGGGTGGGCTGGGAGCTCATCTTCCAGCCAGCAAGAGACTCTCCATAGGCAGAGAGCTGAAGTCCCAAGCCCATATCCTTTGTAGGAAGGCAACAACCCCGCTCCCAACCTTCCGCTCTTCACAGGAAAGGGAAAAAAGCCAAATACTTGTTGGTTTATTTTTTTTTAATGGTGTTCAAAAATCAAGGTCCCTGGGGAACTGAGTGTCGAAGGGAGAGCTCTGCAAGCAAGGATCTGGCTTTGCTGATTTTTCTCGGAAGGTGTCTAGAGTTCCCCTGCATCCTTGAGAATAAATTTTTAAATGAGGAGTTGCAGAGGGTGGCTAAGGAAAAGCTGGTTAAACCAGCAGGCAATGATTTAGGAAAACAAACCAACAGAATAACTAGGAGAGGGAGAGGAGGAGAACATGATTTGTTTATCACAACTGTACTTGAGACTAATTTTAAATGTCTGTCTTCTGAGAGTAAGGAAATTCCTTCAGCTTCCAGCAGTAAATAACTGGGATGCTTTCAGCTCACAGCTGACCTACAGAGGATGGTGAGTTTTCAACTAAAAAAATAATTGACTCTCCAGTAAGGACAATCCATTCCAAGTGTCACTAAACAGCTGGAGAAAGAGAAGAGTCCTGACAAGCACAGTCCATATCACAAATAACCCTTGAACTTTGTCCTGTATCTCTGCGTACTGACCTGGGTGACTTGACAAATGGTTTTGAACAAATACAGTTTTCAAACCAGAGAGCAGATGACAGGGGTTGTGTTTGGCTGGCAGGTGCGTGATTTGGACTCTTCGATCTTGCCCACAGAGATCTCGAATGAAATCCCAAATCCATTTTTCTCTTGCTATCAGTCCTAAGAGAAATGGTGACTATTTCAGAGAAAGAGAGAAGGTTGTCCCCTGTGAGCTCTCGGGGGTCAGAGGATGAGGGTTTGGTGGTAGGGACTGTGCAGTTCTCTGTGCCCACTGTTCTCAGCAGCAGGGTGGTGGGGCTGCGGTGAGGAGGACTTCTGAAGATTGGCTTCTCATGAGGTGTATTTCAGCAAAGGGTTTGGCCGCTAGGATGCTGAGCTCTCTTAATGGTCTGCCCTACGCTATGCCAGCAGAAACAACTGGGAATTGGGGACTTCTGGAAGTCTGTCACTTATGTAGGTACTAAAAAGGACCTGGACTTTTTGGGAAATGGTGTTCCAGCTGGAGGAGCTGAACACTTGCCAGTCTGACCAGATGCTTCTGAAGTTCTTGTGGCTCAACGCTTTAGGCCAGGGTATTGTCTATTTAAGGCAATGGAAGAAAACCCTGTGCCACTCTTGCAGAGTAGGTATGTGAACCCAAGCATCACGACCAAGTGGTAGTTCTAGAATTAGATGGTGTCCCTAGTTTCCCTCTCCAGTTTTAAGTGGATGCAGCATTCTTCACTTACAGTCTCAACTTTTGTGTTGCATTGTTGTATGGGGCTGAACATCTGCCCCTTCCAGCCACAAAAGTGGCTGTGTTCCAGTGATGGGTGGTTTCTTTCTATTCAGGGATCCTTTGAGGCCTGGAAAAGCTTGAGTATTAAGCCTGACATACTGTCAGCTGTTGCACATCCGCCTGGCACCCCTCCTCCCAACATCTGCAAGGCCAGAGTTGGCCATCTTGATTTGGCCATGCATCGCACAGAAAAATCCCAACTCGGGAGCGGGACCTCACCAGAAACCTGCCCATCCAACACCGAAAACATTTGTGGTCCCAGCCTCTAGGAGAGGGAAGATCTGTCATCAGCTCCTTCAGGAGGGCGGTGTTGCTGGGATCACCCATAGCACCCTGACCAGTGGATGCTCATCCTCCTCTGCTCCAGCGGCGTTTCCTGCTGTGTGTGCCGGGAGGGGAGCAGGCAAAGCAGCTTCTGCAGGATACCCTGCCCTGCACTGAAAAGGATTGGGATGCTGGAGCAGAGTGGGAGGGGTATCCATGTGCCTGTTCTGCGCAGGTCTCAGCCCAGTATTTCTTTCCACCAGCATTGTGCTGGTGATTGACTGGCTTCGCTTGGCAAAAGCCTTTTGAATATTCATTTGGCTGCTGGGAGATGAGAGTACCGTAGCTCCTTGAAATCAGCTTGGGGAGGGGAAGCACAGACGACTGCCTTTTTCTTGCTCCTAGTGCTACTTGAACTCTCGAATGCGTACTTCACGTGGATAAATGATTGTGGAGACCTCAGCCTACCTAACGAGCCTGCTCTTGTAAAGCAAAAATTATAGTGCCTGCATACTTGCCATCCTCATTCAAAAGCCCGTTCCTCATTCATATCACTTTATCCATGTTATTGCAGCTCAAAATGCCGCTCCTTCTCCCCACCCATTTCCGTGACTGGCTGTGACATACAGGAACTACACCCAGTGCTCGACTCGCCTCTCCTGACCTTTTGTAACTTGGCTCCAAACTCCTTTTTTTGGGTCTTTTGCAAAACACTGTCAGAAGGGAAAAATCCTTTGTTAAAACACAGCCAACTCCTGCCTCAACGTGGAACAGTTTGTTCTGCTGAAAGAATGAGCCAGTTCAGTGAGCAGAAAAACATTGCCATAAACCAGCGGACTCAGTAAGCTGCAAAAGCCATCGGCTGCGTTCAAGGTCTGAAAGAACGACTCTGAAGGTGGATCCACAGCAGAGGAAAAAAAATAAAATAAAACAACAACAACAAAAAAATGCACAATCCCGAACTGCCAAACCCTGTTTCCTTACTTTCAGCCGAAATATTTTGCAGTTGACTTTTTGGTTATAGCAACTGGAAGCGGGGGAATGGGAGCTGGTGCTGAGCCAGAACGTACCGCGGCGTTCGAAGCTAGCATATTGCAAAAGGGCATGGTGGATGAAGTAATCCAAAAATGCTCATCTGGGAAGGGGCTGCAGCACTCTAATAATCTTCAGTCTGTGCTGCAGACGGGCTCCAGCGCCGTACACTTGCTGTCTGGTACTATTTAGTAGCTTGGTTTAGTCCTTCCCACCCACATCTTGTTTCAAAGCTCTGGACACCCTATTTCCCCGGGATTGCTGCGGGTCTGTCCCTTACGTGGCCGCTCGGTAACTGGTGATCAGCCTGCCTTCAGCAAGTGTTTCTTCGTTGCACAAGGGACTTGGATGCTTGGTGAGAAAGCCCTGTGACCCGCTAGCAGACTTTTGGGTTTGTGATTGTGCAGCGGGATCATTTTGGTGCTGGTATAAAAGCTGCCGCTGGTTTTCTTTTAACAGTAAATGTGGTGCTAGCATCTAGAGCTGGGGTTCCTGAATTTGGGGTGATGGCCCCCAAACAGGGTCGTTCCTATGGAGGTGGATGTGCAAACCTGGAAGTGGGGCTGAGAGCAGAAATGCTTCAGAAACGTGGGCATGGAGGCTTTCCCCAAAATGCCTCCTTGGGACCAGGCAGGCTGCAGCAGTGCCCAGAGCACGGTGGGCTTCTGTGCTTCATGTGCTCTGCTGCCGTCAGGTGTGAGCTCTTCACCAGCCAGGCCCTGCCTTTCCTGCTGATTTAAGAGACTCAAGTACCCTTGTCGTTAATTTAACATGGACCAAGATCCAGCTCTGATTCTCATTTTGCTTTGGGAACTGGGAGTCTGCTCTGAGCCCCCCGATAGTGTCTTGTCTTGGAGCCAGTTCAGCGATTGCAGGTAATAAAATACAAAGAAGTGTATTTTAGGGGTAATCTACCCCTTTTCACATGCCTTGCAAAGGGCTGCATCTGCCAAAGCTGGTCTTGCCCTACCTGAAGGCAATGATTGATAATAAGCTCTAAGTGTGGGATTGCAAGGCAAGTCCGAGCGTGACGTGGCAGAATGTTACCAACCTGCGTGGGGCCATTGGAGGTGTTGGTGATCGAGCAGCAATCACAGACAGATCCCTCTGATAATGCAAGCAAGAAGAGAACCTCCTAGAGAAAGCCGTAGGGGCTGAAATCAGAGCTTGTGTGCATTTATAAAAATGACCCATGTTCTCATGCTGTCCTGTTCAGGCAGAAACCACCTCACTGGTATTCACCGGCTGAGTGCGAGGTGATGGAGACCCAGATACCGATGGGCTGAGGGACTTCTTGAAGCTCTGTTAATGCTATCTGGTGTCCTCTGCTGGTACTGTTCACCTCGGAGCTGGCTCTGGCGAGAGATGATTATCTGTCTGCTGGACCTTTTCCTTTGGGGGAACGCCAGGAATGTTTTGCAACACGGACAAAATGTGAGGCTTGAAGCTGTGGAGGTGGGTCCCTGGGATGCTGGGACTGTGAACCCTGCTAAGGTAGTGTAACTCGGAGCAAATCTGTAATGAAGCCTCTGTGCCAAAAGAGATTATTATTTTTTTGGAAGATGTTAATAGTATGATTGCATAACATTTATTTTGTGCTCAATCAAATGGATGAGGGCAGAGGAAAGGGAGTGAATTAATGTTAGTGATGTTCAAACAGAAGCATGCAAAGCTCCAAGGGATGATCAGTGGTTTTGTTTTGATGTGCGTTGTGGTGGGGTATTTTTATTTTTTATTCCTGACATTCTCCTGAAATATAGCACACAGGCTTGTCTCTAAGGGGGGCACGTTTCCAATAGTCTAAAGGTTATGTTATCCTAGTGACCTATTTTTGTACTCTCATCGCGTTCTGTTTCAGCCACCCCTTTCTAGCCTTCCATCTCACACGGTTTTATGCTCATCTGAAAAAAAAAAAAAAAAGTGGAGATAATTACTGTTAGTCCCTGGGTGCTAAGGCAGCAAGGCAGCCTCTACCCAGGTAACGGCGGCAAAGGCGTGCTGCTGCTGTTATGGAAGCACGAGAGCAACCTGAAAATGCAGCTCGAGAAGGGGTGACGGCTTGAAATGGGGCGATGAGAAGTGTTGCGGGGCAGAGGAGAGAGGTCTTCTCTTAAAGGCAAATTTTAAACAGAGAAGTACAGCAGTTTGTAGACGGGGGAAATTTTAATGAATAGCTCTGTTTAACTAGCCTAAATGGAAAAGACGCTTTTCTGCTCTAGGCCTGCCAAGGAATGGAGAATGAATACGATTGTTCGGTCAACCGGCTTCCACAGCCTTTAGACTGTACACGCGTTTGCAAAGCCAGGCTCGAGCTACAAAGCACCCTGACCAGTCGACATAAAGAGAAATTGTTCCTTAGTACAAATGTTGACTATGTGATGCTGCTTGAAGCTCGAAATTGCTGAAACTTGTGTATGTGTTTGTACATTTGTGCAGCGGAAAATAATAAGATGCGAAGAGGCTTTTCTTGCCTGCGTGGCTTCTCTAGTGTTGCGGTGATTTTATTGCTCGTTGCTTTCTTTGTTCTTGTCGAGAGCACCTGAATTTTGAGTGCCTGCAGTGTTAGTGTGGTGACCATCTGCTCTGGAGGGGAGAGTCTCATTAACTGTTTGTTCATGGGAACCTGCAGTCTTGTATGGGGTTAAACCCCAGAAGAATTAAGCGTGTCACCCCTTGGTCTGGGTTACGGATGAGACAGATCCTACCTACAGGTGCCAGCCCATGCAAGGGCGTGGTGTGGAGATGCACACCGCTTGCCAGGAGCCGGGGTGATGCTCTGGTGCTGGCATTTTTAGGCTGCTGGAGACGGTCCCATCCCATGACTTCCCTTCCAGCTGCAGGCTTTGCACAGTTACCCAGGGAGGATGGCTGGACCCCAGCTAGCTGGGATGCACAGCCGCAGACTGGGAACAGGGGAGCTCAGCCCTGCCAGATCTTGCCTTTTCTTCTCAGTTGCAGAGCTGTGCTGGCACAGCTAAAAGAGAGGTCGTGTCAGCATCCGGGAAGTTGGGATTTGCTCTGGAGAGGTGGGTTCTTCCCTCTAACTGTGTCTGTCCATACTGAACCAAAGGGGTGTAGCCTGGAGAGGTCTTTACCGAGTTGCCAGAGTGTGTCCGTCCACACAGTGTGTCCCTGGGGTGGATTGGCAGTAGGCTCCCTCTTCCTGGCCGGGGACTGTGTCCTCAAAGCCCGTGATGCTGCTGCATGCCCTCTCCCCACGCACCGTTACGCTTTTGTTGTAACCAAAGCCTGTGACTCCAAGTCTGCGATGAAACCCAGGGGAGAGCCGGCATGGAGCAACCTTGGGCTGGGGAACAAGCTTTTGCCTCTCTCACCTGGGTCTGGAGGGTGCAGGAGCCTCCAGCCTTCCTCTCCCACCAGCCCACACAGGGCATCTTCCAAAGACGGCTGTGCATCTTCTGGGTCTGGCTGGAGGTGCAGCCTGAAGGGGAGGGACAAAAACTCTCAGTTGTCAACGTTTTTTCCCTGTCCTTTGATTTTTTTTTTTCTTTTTTCCCCCCATATTGTGCTATCAGCCAGGCCCTGCAGAGTTTCGGCTTAAAAACAAACCGCTGTTATTTAAGAGGCCAATATTGTGCTTGGCTTTGTATGAAACAGAAACATCAACTTTGTCTCTGACCTGGGGACTGTGTCTGCCTGCCTAGCAGGCACTGAAAGTGTTGAGAAAACTGTTGTTTTACTTCTGTTTTGGTGTTGATTTTTTTTTTAAATTTTTTTTTTTAACTGAGCATTTACTCTTCATCAGAGCTTCATCAAACACCAGAGTCCACAGCAGGGTACGCAGCCATCCTACGTGTCTGTGCCTTGTCCGTGGTGTGAGTGTTGGGCACCCAGGAGCTGGCTGAGCTGGGGGCAGAGGAGAGTGACTTGTCCTGTTGTCCCCGTGCCCAGGTAGTGGGACCAGAGCTGCTGTGCCCAGCTGTGCACTGCCTGGCTGGTGATGCTGCCTGGTGGGTTTTCTGGTTGTTGTTTCTAGGCGAGGTTTGCAAAAGGTCACAAAAATTAATCTTCTAACTGGGGACCTTGGCACTGCGCAGAATGAATGTTTTGCATTAACAACCTAACTCATTAATTCACTGAAACATTTAAAACCAAACCAGTTATATCCAGCCAAGCTGGAAAAAGCTGAAAGTTCATACTCAGCAGTGCAGATTTCGAAACCTCCCTTTGTTAATCTCTGCAGAAGTAAATTTTCTGAAATTGCTAAGCTCACTTTGACTGGTCTCGGCATTGTTTTATTCAGCAGAGGCAAAGCTGCTCTGCAGAGGGTTAGCAGTGCGTACCTGGACCCGCCGACGGGGACGGGAAGGCTCCTGTACTGGGAAGG
Source organism: Pterocles orientalis (assembly GCA_011057875.1). Taxonomy (NCBI): domain Eukaryota; kingdom Metazoa; phylum Chordata; class Aves; order Pterocliformes; family Pteroclidae; genus Pterocles; species Pterocles orientalis. Next base: position 378,222 of record WKFP01013892.1, read on the forward strand.
AAGGAGAGCTGACATGGGGAGCGTGGCAGGAGGGGAATGCTTGTAGCAGCATTTGGGGTTTTGGACTGTCTCTGTGTTATTTTCATAGACTGGGATCCTAGATTTCAGTTTCCATCTTCCTGATTTTCTGAATCACTAGGGGTAGTTGATGGGTGACCACCAACCTGGCTGTCCCTGTGGCCATGACGTAGTGACAACAGTGTAAAACTGCATCTACCAATGAAGCAGAGCTTTCTCGTGGTGATTCTTTTGTAACTTTTCATTTGGGAGCTGTGCAGACCAACAATCACAGCCATACATCGAGGATGGGGAACCACAGCCCAGCCCAAGCTGTTCCCCTGGGTCCGTTCCTGCCTGGTGCCCAGACGGGCTGCTCTGCCGTTGTGCAGAGCTGTCTCGCTGTCATGTGAGCAGACACGCATCAGTCCCAGGTCAGTTCCTGGTGCTTTAGATAGGAGAAGAATGTACCCCCAGCCACGTGCTGGGCTGAGATCCGACCTAGCCAAAGGAGCCATTGGGCTGCCGTTCCTTCCAGCATTAGTTTCTCTGGGAGCATCACTGGGACCCTGCTTTAAGTAATTTTTCTCTTAAATTTCCAACAGCAGTGGCAGGTTTAGGTGCACAGGTCATTTGACCTGCTTACTCTGCTACCTCGCTATTAAATTAGCAGTTATAAGTTAAATAGGAACCATGGATTTAAGTATAACCCCTTTGTCTTCCTGGCTGCCAGGTAGCTGTTCCATTCAGCTAATGTCTCTTTGCTCCAGTTCGTCATAAAATCAGGAAATCAAGTTCTTCACACATGGCTGTACAGATTGGTCTGAGGCATTCGCAGTGGTGGTATAGTGAGCTCTGTTGTAAGGCTGGTTTTTAATTGATTAATTTTTCTGCCATTAATTTACCTTATCCATTAAACCAGCCTTGTTTACTTTAATGACGGAGAAATCAGTGAATTATCCGTTCTGTTGTATACGAGTGCTGTATTAAAGTATTAGTGCATTCCAGAAGGTGAGCAGTGAATAAAACATGCTCTGAACATGTGGTTATGCAACTGTTCCATGGAAATGAAACGGACAAACAGTACACTTGATTAATTTTTTTTTTCCCAGTAAATTGGCACTGTGATTCACTTCCAGCTAAATTTGCAATCTGTGTTCTCAGGTGGCATTAATATTGGAGCCCCAGCAGGAGAGCTGTGGCGGCTGGGGCTGCTTTGATTGCATTTTTAACGAAAGTTGTTGGAGAGAGCACAGAGCTTGATGCAAATGTGCTGGTAAATGAAATGCAGAGCTTTTAGGTTCTCTGTAGGTGGGTCAGGCCATGCACATTTACCCAAAATAATAGTGACAGCGTGCTCGGGAGAGGCACTCTGTTAACGTAGCACAATGGGAGTCTTTGTGTATCTCTGTTGCTCTGTATCAAGTTTACTCTCTTGACAGATAAAAATCATCTTTTTGATATTTGGCGACTCCATAAACACTAGGTAAGATCTGTCTGGGACTCGAGCTATCTCGGTAATGGAGACTCTGGAACTGGATCTCCATCAGGAGTTTGCTAGAACTGAAAAGCTCGCAGAGGGCCGAGCAGTTTCACCCGGACCTGTGCTAGAACTGCAGAATAAAATGAAATAAGAATTCACTTTTGCCATTGCTTCCCTGACACGAAACTCCTTTCAGCCTTTAAAGCTATATTTTGTAGCCTTCAGGCTGGTCTTATTGTTTTTTTCCTAATTAACTCGACTTGGAAAGGTCATCACACCCTGCTAGATTGTGTAATATTTAACTTAGCATCAAAAATGAGGATCTTGGGATTGATGTCAAATGGATGCTGTTCCCCACTGAATAGCAAAGCCCATTCATAGTCATCCAAGTATTCAACTTGCTAATGCTAATGAATAACTTTCTGGCCCTCTGCAGAGGGAAAGACTAACCACTAAAAGGCAGGATGGGAGAGCGGCATAGAGCAGGTATTGAGAGCGTGCGATTCACACCATCTAAATCCAGATCACAGCTTTATTACCTGTTTTATTTATAGATTATTTTTAAAGTTATAATTTCTAGCTTTTTGTGAAGCTTTAGCATAGCAAACAGTCTTTTCCAATGCCAAGTTCAGTGATGACTAACGCTATTTACAGGACTGTTTTGTAATCTCAGATCAGCCCACATTAACGGGAAGTTACGTTTTCCCATAAACGGTGCCTGAGAGTTGCTGAGGCCAGAGCTGGCCATCCAGGCTCTCCTGTTTGGAAAAAATTATGTCAGCTTTCAGAACAATTAAAAATAAATTTCTAATTAATTTAGGGAGGTCAAATTCTACTTCCTCCATTTGATTTTTTGCATGAGGACCTTTCATTCCTCTGTTCTAAAAACTCCTGATAAAAATAAGCAGAGGAGGTATTGCATAAGCACCACAAAGTCATTTGCCCGATCTGCATTTCTCAGTGCATGAGATCAGCTCAGAATATCTGATATGAGAAAGCTACCGGTGCACAACTGCTGTAACTGATAGGAGTTACCTCTGTGAGTCATCTGGTAGGATGGTAAGTTGGTCTTTTTTTTTTTTTTTAAGTTCAAGTTTTTATGAGTGTTTTTCTAAAGCTCTGTAGCTGTTACTGTAAATCCCAGGAAAAACTGGCACAGTGTCTTGTAACATGAATCAGTGTGTCTGTATGCTTCCAGGTGACCTTGCAATCTGGAAAAATACCATTTTATCCCTGTGGCTAAAAACAAAAAAAGGATAGTTGCTATATAAGAGGTTGCCAGAGGAGTTAAGGAAGAGATGGTGCTCCCTCAGTTCTGCTGCCTTCCCTGTCATCCGGACAGTCACCAGGCAAGTGACTCCTGGTGCCAGCTACAGCAGCTTTGCTGTCCTCGGGTCGTGGTCTCAGGCACAGAGCATCCGCCGTGCAGATGGTGAAGCTACATCAGGCCAGCAATAACGTTGTGGCTAATGCCCTGGCCTTCCTTGGGCTGGAGCAGTTCAGGAACTGCTTTAGCTTAATGGAAAAAAAAAAGGGGGGGTGTGGGGGGAGGAAGAGAGGGAAAAATTATTCCTTTCTTTTTTTTTTTTTTTTTTTATTTAACTGTGACAGATCTCTGATCACCCCAAGCCCAGCAAAATGGGCTTGTGTTGCACAGAAATTACACTTTCTTAGGAAATACCCCCAGTGCACCGAGTTGTGTGAATGCTAAAAGCTGCAAAGGTGGTGGGAGCAGAAGGCTGGGAGCCAGGAACTTGTCTGTGATGCTGCCCTTGAGTTTTGGGGCCCTACCTTCCCTCGCAGCTCCAGCTGAAGACTCAACAGATGCTGTTAAAACAGTAATGAAGTGTGCATGGAGTGGGGAGGGAATCTCACAAATGCTTTGCAGGCTTGCTGAGCAAGGAGGGCAGAAATGCGTGGAGCTGGCTGTAGCCTCCTTACTCCCTGCAGCACAGCTCCAGGCATCGCTGCAAGCAGAGGCCCCTGTGTGAGCACAGCGCTTTGAGCTGGTGAGAAACTTACTGACAGGGTGGTTGGAAAATGCCAATTTTGAAGAAATCGAAGTGTTCTGTGGGGAATGTGTTGATTTTTCGTCAGGTTTTTCTGATGGAAAGCAGGCAGCTTTCCCAGGGTGACCCTGCCTGATACCAGCTCCTGCGAGCCGCTGAGCCGGGAGCCCGGGCACACAGGGAGCCCAGGCACTGCTCTCGCTGCTGAAACACCCATGACGGGGAAATTTTGGTGGTTTTCCTCCTCAAATAAGAAATTGATGCAGGCTGTAAAAGAAGCATGTTTGTGTATTTGTTTTTAAACAGATAATTCAGAGGTTGTATGTGTGCAAATACAGTAAATCTAAGGTCAAGTTAAATTTTTCCAGTGAAAGAGGCTGAAAATGATTTATCAAGTGAATCAGTTAAATACCAGGACAGTTGTGCTTTGTCTAATTCCAAGGGAACTAACCCTTCCTCCCTCTCCTTGTCCTCAGGTTCAGTGGCAAATATGAACATTTGTCAACATTTGACAACAACTCCTTGGGACATCATGAATTTGCTGGAATCTAGGCTACAGAACACTTGCAATAGTGCTTTTTAAATTTGAATTTAAATTAAATGAAAGAAGAATAATCATTTGGATCAGTTGTAGTGATGGCTAGCAAAAGAAAATCCACAACTCCCTGCATGATACCAGTAAAAACACTGGTGCTTCAGGAGACTGAACTGGACACTGTAGAAGATGATCGTGAAGGAACTCAACAAGATGCTCCAGCAGAAGGGCCAGCAGCTGGTGATGCTGGTACCAGTAACAGTAACAACGGAGCTTTGTCTAATGGGCACCGCGGTATTGTTGACAGCGACACTTATATCTGCAAGTCTTGTGACTTTGGATCTCAAGATGTTCATCACTTCTTTGGGCACTTGGACTCTGAGCACTTAGACTTTAGCAAAGACCCTGCGTTTGCGTGTGTTGGATGCAACTTTCTGGCAAATAGCCAGGAAGGGCTCTTGCACCACAATGCAGAGTCACATGCTGGCGAAACGAGCTTTGTCTGGAGGGTGGCTAAGCAGGACAATCGCACAACTGTGGAGCAAAGTCTCTGTGAGGCCACCAGCAGCCACGACCTTCCGGCAGAGGTCCCTGAAGAAGGGGTTGACGGCCAGTCAGAAATTATCATTACCAAAACCCCCATCATGAAGATCATGAAAGGTAAACCTGAGGCCAAAAAAATCCACACACTGAAGGAGAATGTGTCAAGTCAGTTGGGCAGTGAGTCGGAGGCGAAAGATGGAGAGCATTCATTCCCAAATGGGTCTGTGCCGGTCAGCCAGCCCACTGCAAGTTCAACAAAATCATCTCATATAGTGAATGGCTCCATCATAGGAAACGTGCCTGTCCTGCAGGCGGGTGTTGCACAACTTGTGTCACTGCCTCAGCAACCCCCGTTGCATCAGCAGCTACCTACGTCCAAGTCCCTTCCCAAGGTGATGATTCCCCTGAGCAGCATTCCAACCTACAATGCCGCCATGGACTCCAACAGCTTCCTGAAAAACTCTTTCCACAAGTTTCCCTACCCCACCAAAGCCGAGCTCTGCTACCTGACTGTGGTGACAAAGTACCCAGAAGAGCAGCTGAAGATCTGGTTCACTGCCCAGAGGTTGAAGCAGGGCATCAGCTGGTCACCGGAGGAGATTGAAGATGCCAGGAAGAAGATGTTCAACACAGTTATTCAGTCTGTGCCACAACCCACCATTACAGTTTTGAACACGCCGTTGGTTGCAAATCCTGGGACCGTCCCCCATCTTATCCAGGCGACGTTACCAGGCCATGTGGTGGGGCAGCCGGAGGGCACAGGGGGGCTGCTGGTCACACAGCCCATTATGGCGAACGGGTTGAAGGGCACCAGCTCCTCCTTCACCTTGTCAGTGACTTCTGTCCCCAAGCCGCAGCCGGCCGTACAGCACGGCACGGTGAGCTCCAGCAGCGCGTCAGCCGTCAAGGTGGTCAACAGCGGCCAGTCGCTGCTCACCGCCTGCCCAGCCATCTCCTCGCAGACCTTCTTGGATCCCAACGTCTACAAAAACAAGAAGTCCCATGAGCAGCTCTCAGCCTTGAAAGGCAGCTTCTGCAGAAACCAGTTCCCTGGCCAGGCTGAAGTCGAGCGGCTGTCAAAAATCACGGGCCTGTCCACCAAGGAGATTCGCAAATGGTTCAGCGATAGGAGGTACCACTACAGGAATGTGAGAAGCGGTCGGGCTGTCTTCCCTGGAGACAGCGCTCTGGATTCCCTGCCCGAAATTCCCTTCGACGCCTCGCCCAGAGGGGCCGAGCTGAGCCCTGCGGCAGCAGTGGCTGCGCCAGCCCCTCACCACCCTCCACGGCGGCAGTCGTGGCACCAGGCGCCCGACTTCACGCCGACCAAGTACAAAGAGCGGGCTCCGGAGCAACTGAAGGCCCTGGAGAGCAGTTTTGCCCAAAATCCCCTTCCTGCAGAGGAAGAGGTGAACCGCCTGAGGGGGGAAACAAAGATGACGCGGAGGGAGATCGATAGCTGGTTCTCGGAGAGGAGGAAGAAGAAGGTGGCGGAAGATAGTAAGAAAGTGGAGGAGGCGGCTCGGCAGGAGGAGGAGGAGGCAGAAAATGGTGGCAGGGAAGGGGAGGACTCCTCGGATGAGCTGAGAGCCGCGAGTGAAAATGGCTCGGTTGACGCCTCCGGCAGCAACCCGGACTCGGCAGAGCGGAAGGTGAGTCCCATCAAAATCAACCTGAAGAACCTGCGAGTGACTGAGTCCAACGGCAAAACCGAGGTACCGGCAGCTGGTGCAAACGAGAAAGGGGATGGCAGCTCCAGCCGGCCACCCACTCCTCCGAAAACCAAGCTGAACTTTAAAAAAACAGCCCAGCAGCGGCATCTGCTGAAGCAAATGTTTGTGCAGACCCAGCGGCCCACGAACCAGGAGTACGACGCCATCGTTTCACAGACAGGCCTGCCGCGGGCCGAGGTCATTCGCTGGTTCGGGGACAGCCGATACGGCTACAAGAACGGGCAGCTGAAGTGGTATGAGAACTACCGGCGGGGGGTCTTCCCACCGGGTCTGGTGGAGGTCAGCCCCGCTGGCCGGGAGGTGCTGGAGGACTACTACGAGAAGCACAAGGGGCTGCGGGAGGAGGACGTGCCCGGGCTGTGCGAGCGCACCCACCTCAGCGCCCAGCAGCTCAAGGTGTGGTTCGCGCTGAAGGCGGAGGAGGAGAGCAAGGGCCCCGGCCCCGAGGAGTCCTGTGCCGGCAAGATGGAGGGAAGCCGGAAAGCGCCGTGCGAGGCCGGCTCGGAGGTGTCGGAGAGCAGCGAGGCGTGGGAGCCAGGTGGCCAGGAAGGCAGCGCTGGGACCCCCGACGCCCCCGGCCCGCCACCCACCGCACGGCTTGGTAAGGCCCCCGCCACGGGCAGCGCTGGCTCCAGAGGGGTTTGGGTGGGCACGGGGCTCTGAGCGTTTGCTGTTTGGGAAACTGAGGGTTTAGGGAAGGGTTTGGTGTCGGGACTTGCTCTGTGGGATTTGAGGAAGAGGTGAGGAACTCCCTGTGGGAAAGAGGAGGATGATGAGGGTCCAGCAATGCTGCCCGCCCCTGCCTACCTTGGTCACTGGCTGCTGGCTGCACTCTGGAGCCAAATCCTGGCTTTATTTTAAGCCTAAGTAAAATGAGTGGGAATGTCTTGTCCCTTTACTGGCCCTAGGGGAAGGTGGCCCTTGGATTTATTTGTGAAGGGGATGGGTATTCTGGCAGGAAGGGGCCTGGCTGCTGTGTCCCATGCCCCTGGCTCCTTCCATGCCTCCCCCTGGCCCTAGGCAAGAGCCTTCTCCCATTTCCTGCTGACAGCTTTCCAGATGTGAGCATCCCTGTGCCATCATCCAGATGTTCGGCACAGGGCAAGGCTCAGGTGGTGAAGATGAGGCTTTGAGCAACCCAGTCTAGTGGGAGGTGTCGCTGCCCATGGCAGGGGGTTGGAACTCGATGATCTTTACGGTCCCTTCCAAGCCAAACCCTTCTGTGATTTTATAAGATGGAGGCTGCAAGGAGGGAGAGGACATGGAGGGCTGGTGCTTACAGCTGCTGGCCCTACCCCTCCTCCAGGACTCACTTTTGAAAGGGGTGTGTGCGTGAGCAGGTGGGTGGGGAGGAGAGGAGAGGTGGTTCCCAAGCCCTCTGTGGGCTCTTCAGAAGAGCGGCTGGGGGCTGTTTCCTCCCTGGCAGGGTTCCCACCAGATGGGGATGGCCGAGCCCCTCACCTGCTCCATGCATGCAGCCCCTTGCCAGCCTGCTGGGCAGCTGGGATCTTCTCCAGCCCCACTGCCTTGCTTTAGAGCCTGCTGGGGCTGCAGGCATTAAAAAAAAAAAAATCCACTAAAATTGATTGCTTCCCTCCCCTGTCTAATGCAGAGGAGATGGAGCGTGGGTTTGAATGGGCCCTGCCCTTCGTGCAGCTGAGGGGTCTGGATGTGCGCTGTCCTGTGTGCTTTGCTGGGGAGGTGTTGCAGCAGGAGCAGTTTGGGGAAGGGTGGTGGGCCAGCTTTTGTGCCTGTGCCCCTCCTAGCACCCTCTGCGCATGGCTTTATGCTACCCAGAGCAAAGTGGTCCCATCACCCCTCGTGGCACAGAGGCAGGAGGTGCTCAGCAAGGGTGCACAGCTTCAGACCACTGTGTGCTGCATTCTACCTTAGCCCTGCTGCTGGCCAAAGCCCAGCTCCACTCTTGCAAGGATTTTGGGTTTCTGGGCCCTTCTGAATGGGGCTGGCTTGACTCCATCAAGGCTCCCTATTTTGCCCATCCTGAGGCACTCCTGCACCCCTTCCTCCCCACCCAGCACCCCACCTGGATTGCAGGCCCCTGCAGCCAGCTAGAGCACCTCTGACACCTCTGTTCTTTTTCAGAAACAGACTGAACTCAAACCACCAGCCTTGGAGGATCTGTTTTATTCTTGAGAAGAAAGTTTTGGTCTTTAAGAAACCCAAGGGCCAGCCTGATCCAAATCTCAGGAGCAGGACGTGGTGATAAAGCACTGCCATAAGTGAGACCTTTGAGCACAGCACGTGAGAGAGCGCACGTGCAAAAAACTGGGCACTCAGCACAGAGCTCTCGGTGGCCCAGCCGAGGAGATGGCTGAGAGCTGGCAGAGGCAGGGCTCAGCTCACACCCAGGAAATAGGATGCTCTTGTTTGCTTTCCAGCGGACAGACTTTTTCATATTCACATACCGATGCCTACAGCTGCCTATACAAGCATAACAAATCTCAGACATTGTGTAAACAAGGTCATTGCTTAGATATGGACTATCATGGCACAGTACTTTTTTCTTTTTTTTTTTTTTTCATCTGTCTGTTAAGGTGTTTGTTCTCTAAAGGTTGGCATGGCTGCATATATCCTCTCTGCCCTTTCTGGTCCTTAAGCTCTGGCAATGAAGGGCTCTGCGGCCGCACAAGTGCGTATGTGTGCGTTAGGAAAGGTAGCTGAGAAGAAAACTGCCAGTCTTGCATTAAAGTCCAGTGGGAATTGAATGAGATTTTCATCCCTACGGATGAGGTTAGGTTTAGCATCGCATACTCTCCAATAAGTAGCAGGTTCCCAGACTCAGACAACCCAGGATACAGAGTTCGGTGTCATTTTTCCCTTGCTGGCTAGAATACTTTCCCCTGCTCTCCTGGAGACTTGACTGTAGCAGGCTATTAAATCTCCAAGTCTCCATTTAATCACTGAGAACTAGCACATAATAATTTTTCCATCCTGACCTGGAATCCTTTTCATTGTTCAGAGAGAACAAGCTGTTCTTCTGAGAACAAACGCAGAGAATACGCAGCGTTGCTGTGAGTGGTTCAAGTCATTGTTGTCTCCAAGGAATCAGCAAGGCAGCAGCTCTTCTGCAATCAGGAAGTTTCCCTCTTGCAACCCTACATGACAGATCCTCCACAGCAGCGCTGGTAACTTCAAGTGTTTGCTCCAGTCTTTTTTTTTTTTTTTTTTTTTTTTTTTTTCCTCCCCAGTCCATCTGCAATAGTTCTGGTGAAAGAGCAAAATAAATTTCCCAGTTAACCTTCCTGCGTCCCGGTACCTGTACATTTTTAATGTGGCCATCATGTCTTGGGTGGTTGCTGGGTGATGCAACTACTTGGAGATTTTTTAAATATTCTTTTCTAATAGAAAACAAGGTCTAGAAGGGAAACTCTTGAGCTGAATAATCCAGCCAAATGCTGTGTCAGACCATTCTGTCACAAACTAATCAGATCCCCGCTCAAAATTGGTTCCATGTCTTGCGTTCATTTTTGCTCTTGGAAGGCTATTCCAGAACTTCACTGCCTTTGAATGGTTAGAAACTTTCTTTAAATTTCTAGTTTGAATTAATTCGTGGCTGGTTCGTTCCTGGTTTGTTTTGAAGCCAACATTGTCCCTTAACTTAAATAGTTTTTGGTGTTTATCCACTGATGTATTTATGGAGAGTAGTCATAGCTCCTTATTTTTGCCAAGCTAACTCAGCCAAGCTTTTTCAGTAGAAGGTTTTTATTTAGTGAAAGCTTTTTAATGTGGGAGACTTTATTGTTGGTGGTAAATGATATTTATTAGAAGGGTGGGTAGCAAGCCCCAAAGGATCGGATCCAAAGATTTACAAAAAATCTGGTTTAAAAACAAAAAAGCTCTTTCAGAACCTCTTCCAAAGATGCTGCCTCATTTCTACCTTTAATTGCCCTTGCTTTTCCAATTCTTTCAACGTCTCCTCTTTAAGAGGCTGTCTTGCTCAAGGGGCTTGCTTTGCGAGAGGTTCCTATGTGGTAGGTACCTGCTCCTGAGCACATGTAGCTCCCCTGGCGCACGGTGTAAGCCCTGCAGCCAACCCTGAGCATTTGCTTCAGAGGGAGATAACCTGGACCCTAAATAGAGCCAGGATGACGGGCTCAGCTGCAGACACCTGCCCTGCAACCATCCCTTAGCCATCAGATGAACACTCTCCAAAATGCTGTGAGCAGGGGTGGTGTTCACGCAGAGCACCCTGCTGACAGCAGGCTCCCTACGTTTCTCTCTCTTCAGAAGCACTATTGCCGGTCGTGCCGTGGTGGGAGGCATAGCTGGCAGCAATCCCACCTTGGCCTCGTGCCGGCTCAGCCGGGCAGCATCCCCACAGCTCTTCTTCGGGACAGCAGGGGCGGCCGTGCTGCAGAGACAGGCGGAGCCCCAGGGGTTCACCCTCAGGGGTGCAACCCCATGCACCCCGAAATGTCACAGGTGACAGGGGAAGCTGGGTGGTCCCAGAGCTGGTAGCAGATCTGGGAGTCGTGCAGCCTGAGAGTATGGGTGTATGCACGGTGTTACCTTCAGAGAACAAATACAGGTAGGTCAATTTACTCTCTAGTGTCTATGTACATGCAGGTTTATTTAAGTACACATATATACAGTTCAGATATGCCATTGATTCTTTATTGCATTAAGATGTACATTAAAAATGTACACTTTTACTAACTACTTGCTATATAAATATGTTGGAAGTGTAGTTTGCCCATTCAAGGTGATTTTCTGTGGGATTTTGGGTGTACACTTAAAGGCCTATGGCTAATTGGAAGAGTGATCCCCGCTCCATCTACAGAAATGCTTAAGGGCTCTATGGTATGAACTGGTCCCTTCAAACTATTTTTCCATGCACTAGCTGAGATTTTTTGCACTTGGATTGTATTTGGCCAGTTTTCCAGAAAAAACGAAAAGAGAAGTCTTGTGAGCTAGAAGGGAGAATTTCCCGGTGTACACAGAAAAACCAGCCTTGAGGGTTGGAAGCTGCTGAGGTTTTTGAGCTTTGTCTCCATGCATTCATACAAGCACAGCAGGAGTTTTCTTTCTTTTGGGTCGGAGGAATTTTAAAAACTGGTTCCATGCAGACTGCCCTCAGAAGCGGCGACGGGGCTGGCAAGCCCCATTGTGTGGGGAGGGTAAGATTTAGACAAAAAAAAATCAAAAAGTAATTGAGGTCCCTTTCTAACTGCTACATTCCTTGTTATCTGCATTTTTTTTAGTTGACTTGAAATCTCCATGAAAGTATAAGCTGAAGATTTTTGAGGTTTTTATCTCTGTGGTCCTCTGTTTCCTTATCACATCCTTTTTGAAGCTGAGAAGAAGCAGGTGTCATCTCCAAACAGACTCAGGTTTTGGTGCAGAACATTATCACTGTGTTTGCATTTGAAACTGAAAGGAAAAGCTGAGAGGTGGCTTGACAGTCCCAGCAGCAGCTCTTCTGGTGTTAAGAGGAAGCGTCACCACAATTTAACACGTTGTGTGAATATTTGTCATCATCTAATCAAAGATGACTATCTTGACTTGAAAGGAGGGGTGTAAGACAGAGGTCATGTAGCCAGCATTGGTAAGGAAGGGAAATTAAATTCTTCACCTCCATCTGCTGTGTGTGAGCCTGGGCCTGATGGGCACAGTAGTAACCATCATTTTCAATTCATGTGAATCTTCCTACTTAAGTTTCTGAGGCTGCTTAGATTAAGGGCACAATCCAATTGCTTAATAACCCAAAACCCTGAGTTGTGCCATACCTGGCTTGCTCATGTAAAGGGCTACTGGTTCTCCTGGTGCAAGGAACAGTTATTTTATTCATTAATGTCAGCAGGCCCTGATTTCTACACATGGTGTGTTTCATTTGGGGAGCTTATTTTTCAGCTCCTTAATTAGCATCCTGGAAATAATTTTTTTTTAATTTTTTTTTAGCAGAACACTAAACAATCCATGATTTTCAGGCTCCTATTTCCATTTGGTGGAGAGCTGAATTCTGCTGCACATCAGGCCTGCAGCCGTGGCAAGAGGATGGGGCACAGGTGCAGGTATTTATGTGACTGCATGTCCCCTCCCTATCACCATGAGAAGCCACCAGCAAAAGCAGTAGCTGCTGGCAGCTGTGATGAGAAACCCAGTAGTCAGCCCCCAGCTGAAAGCAGATCCTTAACCTGCCCGGGCACTGCTTGCACAGAAGCTGGAGCTGCAAGATACCTGCTTGGTTAATTTTTGCTAGATGTCCTCTGTCTGTTCTGGAGGAAAAGGAGGATGTGGAAGGCTGGTTTTCCATTTAGGGTTTTGGGTTGGGTTTTTTTATTTAATGAAAAGCAACAATTTTTGGTCACAGGGAGAAGTGTTGTACTCTGTCTTCCCTGCTCTCCTCTTAAGAGACATTACAGAGGCAACCTGATCGGAAGGTGACATTTGGAAGCTGGGTCACTGGGAATCAGAAGATTATTTTCAGCACTTAGGCACAAATTAGAAAGTTAACATGATGCTGCACCTTCCTGTCAAGTTGATAGTATTTAAAACTTCTAATCTTCTCTCTCCTGTTGCCCAGATAATTTTGGCTTCGCTCTTTTCAAATCAAACAGTGCCCTGATGCAATTCAGCTCACTGCAGTAACGTCTTGTAATTTCTCAGTTGATCCCAAAACCAGCAGGGTAAGATTAGGCAACACTACAAATTGAGGGAGGGGAAGAGACATTGCAAGCTATACTTTTTTTTTTTTTTTTTTTTTTTTTTCCTTAATTATTATTATTTAGAAATCATGCTGGTGCTGAATGACCTGGAATTTTTGCTTGGATTTATCCAAAGGTAAAATGTAATTGTAGCTGCAATGGGACCTTTCATAAGGGTTGCCGTGCAGCTAGGGAGCAGAGCAAGGGCTCTGCTGTGTAAACCGTCTTTGTACCGGGGAGGTGTGGGGGGTTCCAGTGGGGTTATTATTGTGTTTTTTTTAAGACCACACTTTCAGATGGTCACCTTGGCAATCGTGTGAGACAGGAAATAGTTTTTACTTTTGGTAAAGGTTTTAAAGAGGAAAAAAAAAAGTGAAGCTGCCTGTGATTGTGGGCTGTGGCTATTACTAGGGCTAGGGTAGCTTGTACCTGCTACGGACCTTACCTGCTCTTATTCCGAGGGCAAGAACTCCCTGTAGCAACAATGCCACTTCTGAGAAGTGAACGGCAAGTTTCCCTTCCTTTTGTATATGTGGATGTGAGGGTGGGAGAGGGGAAGAGCTTGCTTGTACAGTTTGTTGAAATGAAACCAGACATTTTTGGTTGTTCCTAAATAAAGAGCGTAAAAGACAAATGTGGGTTGACTGGTGATTGCAGGTGGGGTTGGGGAAGCCCATGGTGATGCACAATGGCATGGGGATGGCTGTGCCCTGCACCCCAGCTGCTCAGCCAGGAGTGAGGAAGCCTTGGTCACAACCCTCTCCTTTGTTTTAAAAGCACAACTTACCTGTGGGGTAAGGCCACAAGTGAGTGACCCAGCAGGGTGCCAGAGCCCCCATACCTCCATCCCATGAGCCCCCCCTGCAGCCTCGAGGCACTGCGTGCACCCAGTTCAGAAAAGCACGGTCAGCTGTAGCACATACCTTTGTTTTACCCTTCTGACTGAACAGCACTAAACCTGGGGCTGCTCCTGGTTATTCCCCCCCCCCCCCATATCTGCAAACTCCCTAAAGCTGGAGGAAGGAAGGAGCAGGCAGGGCTGCACCCCAACTCCTCCATGCAGCACTGGCTGTGTCTGCAGGGATGGGGGCAAACTGCCAGACACCTGAGCCACCACACGTGTAATACTGACACTTTTATTGTCATTTAAAGCTAGAGCGGCTTGTAAACGTCGAGTTTCACTACTGGCCCCATCGGCAGTGGCTATAGGGGTAGGTAGACGCGATGCTGCCAGGACAGAGATGGATGCTGCCTTGATCGCTGAAGTTTCCCTGCCCAGCAAAGAAAGGCTGCAAAGGGCCTCTGGCAGCAGGATCTCTGGGAATACAGGCAGAGCAGCGACGGCAGAGGGCTGGTTGGGTTTAATGTTTTTTTTCTTTCTTTCTTTGGGTCCTTTTCCTTGCAATATTGACAGTTTCATCTCTCAGCTCGGCTGGATGCACCGATGCGCTTCATTAAGGGCGGAATGGTGAAGGTTGGTGGGTTTGGGGTTGTTTTCTTTTTTTCGCAATTTTTTTTTTTTTTTAGTTCTCCGCTGGAACACACTTTAGCAGAGAAACTGGAAAAGCTGCCTGAAAGTAGGCCATAGCAGTGCCGTTTCCATAGAAACCAGTTCAGAGCGTGCCGTGAGATCCACAAGCACTGGAGCTGCCTTCGCCCGCTGCGGTGGGCTACAGCCGGTTGTCCCCGTTGACCCGGGTCCTCCGCAGGACCCTGCAGGGGGGTACAAAGAGGGGCGACAGGGCTCAGGATGACCAAGTGCAACGCTTCAGTGCCAAAAGCCACCCCCTCCCCCCCAGAGGGAAGCAGGGGCTCAACACATCCCCCCCTCGCAGGGGGAAAGTGCCACAGACTGTGGGGTGGCAACGCCTTGTCCCACCCTACTGCCACAGACCCCGAAGCAGCGACTCCCCCAAGGGCTGGCACAACTTTTCAAGCAGAAATTTGGGGTTTCCTCCCAGCAAACAAGGCAGCAGCTCCACTCTGGGTCAGTGGGAGGCTGCATTTATCTGCCTTCACCAAGGAGATTAAATACTGGGGGGGGGGGGGGGGGGAGGGGGGGTGTCCTCATGCTGGGAATAGCTCAAGGGGCACCAGCCTACCTTCGCTCCCGGCTCTCAAAGTGGTCAGCGAGCTGCTCCTGCGACACACGGAAATCCTCAAAGGGCTGCTGGTACCGCACCTCGAAGGACCCTTCTCTGCCCCTGCTTGCCAGCAGCTGGCTGGAAGCATCCCCTGCTCGTTCCCGGAGGGCTGATGCACTGAAGAGGTTTATTTCACCATTCTCCTGCTTGGATCAGAAAAAAAAAAAAATACAGTAATAGAGGGCATGGGATATGAAAGTGTGTGTCTTGTAGTAAAGGCAGTCCTGGGGCAGTCCCGTGAGCTGCCACGCAGGCGGGTAGGACTCACGGTGTCTCGGAGTTTGCAACATGCAGCTGTTCTGGATTAACAGCCATCGCTGGTACCCACCAGCATAATTTTAAATGAAGAAATAAAAGAAACCCCTGTCTCTGAAGGAGCCCTGCCCTCTGGATGCCAACACTGATGGCCCCAGGCCAGCCGGGCTCCGTGATACCGAGCTGTAACTTGCCCGGAGCGCAGATGGGAACTGGGACAGAGCAAATCTGCTTCCTTCAGCTTTTGCTGCTGGGATTTCCAGGCAAAGCAAATGCAGACCAGGCAGGATCCTGCCTCAAATGCCCCAGTGAGCCCAGTGTTCCCACCCTGCCAGCCCCCCGTGCCCCATGCCAGTGCGGTGCTGGGCGCTTGGCCATCCCGCACGGCTCAGGCCAGGCGAGGCAGGGCTGTGCTGCACAGACCCGCTGGACTCCTGTGTCCTTACCTTGCTGGGGAAAATGTCTATCTTGACGAGCAGGGACGCCAGCTCCAGGTTCTCACTGTAGTTGTTCTTCAGGGGTACAGCTCGGAAACCTGTAGCAGAGACAGCCCTGGTGTCACTCCCCGCACAGGCACTGTCCTGTCACCCTCCCGGCACAGAACTCAAGGGGGTCTTCTCCAGCCCCGCCCCCAGATTCCCCCAAGTAGCAGCTGGCCCTGAGGGATGTCATCAAATGGCTTCTTGCTTCCTTTGGGAAGGGGAGGTGAGCTGACATGGGGACACGAGATACTGAGCCAGCCTGGGGACTGACAGCATCCTCCTGTGAAACCCAGCACCTCCCATCAGCAAACTGCTGAGGACCACCACAACACCCCCACTTCCCCAGGCGCCTTACCTGTCTTCAAGCCTTTCACCAGGAAGGTGGCCTGAGCCAAGAAGTTCTCATCGCTGAACATATCCTCCTCGTACACCACGAAGCGGAGGAAGGCAAACTCGGGGTTGCTGACCTGAAAGTGGAACTGCTTCGGGGTCCAGAGAGGGTTCAGGCCGTTGTCCGCTGGTCAGAAAACCCCACCGTCAATGGGCAGCCCTCACCGAGCCCCATGCCCCCCATACCCCGCCACAGCTGATGGCTCCTGGGCAGCGTGGGGACAGCCCCCACCCCGGGGCCGGGCTTTGCCGTGGTGCCCACGGCTCACGCAGGGGTGGTGCGTCCCTCTCCTCTCCCTTCACTAACCCACTCACCCACAATTTCGGTTTTCTGCTTGGCATTGTCGTACTCAGCACCAGACACCTCCACCTCCACGAAAGGACAAACGATTCCCCTTCCGTTTTTGGGAAGGTGACGGGCCCCCAGGACCTGGGCAGAGAGCAGGAGAGACAAAGAGGAAAAAAAAAAATTTGCATACCAAGAGATTTTCTTTCCAAATAAATCACCCTGGCTCTGGTAATTGGAGAGAGCGAAGAGACACAGACAGGCAGCCCAGCCCAGCCCAGCCTGCCTCAGAGAAAAACAGCTCCCACCCCTGGAAGCTGCCGTGGCATTACCGATCACCGATGCGATGTGTCAGCCATGAAAAAGGCAGCTGAGCTGCCCCAGGTTGCTGTCTGCTGCCTGCACAGCCAGGCCTGGGACCGCAGCATCCCTCCTTCAGCCTGTCAAGCCCAGCCACCGTCCCCTGCCTGGAGAGCTGCATGGGACACCCTGGCTTCGCCCAAACTTCTCGGCCAGAGGACAAAAAGGAGCTGCTCTCGGCTGCTGCTCTGCCTCCTGTTCGTAGCACAGCCTGTGCTCGACTCAAAGCACAACCTGCTTCCTTGCAGGAGGAAGAAACCCCGGCTCCCTCGTGCCTGTGGCCATATGTCGCTCCAGCGTGCTGGCGGCACGCTGCTGTTGCAGGGGAAGGATGCGCTGCCAACGCTGGATCATGTGCTTTGAGTCATGCTGGGCTCGAGACGGCTTCTCCATCCGCAAAAGCTGGCTTTGGTGGGGACATGGGGCAGTTTTGCCAGAGGACAAAAGGCTGAGCCTGGTTCTTAAAGGAGACAGTGACAGGCTACGGCACAGTGACTCCTGGCACCGCGTGGTTGCAGCTGCATCCCAAGATGCAGGAAGAGTCTGGAAAATAGACGGTGCGGGGAAATGGTGCCAGGGATTTTTAGGGAGACACTGGATACAGGGTCAGTGGTGCAAATGGGACAGGATGAGGTGTCCTCACTGAGAAGGGCTGTGGCTGTCTTAGGTGGGATCACTCTGAACCAGAGGAGGCCTCAGGGGAGCTGCAGTTTGTGAGCTGTCAGAATCTGAGCACCAAAGACAGGGTCTGCGCTGCCTACTCCTCCCCAGGGTCTGCTTGGGCTGACAGGACTTGCAAGGGCAACTGCCCACCCCCAGCTCGGCTCTGAGACCACTGGGGATGCCCATACAGGCTGGTGGGACCAAACACAAGAGCCACCTGGCTTGGCACATCCTTCCCATCCCTCCAGTTGCCCCATGTCCCTGCAGAGCCTCTGCTGTGCGGCTCAATGAGCTGACACGGGGATGGTCCAGGTCCGGATCTGCAATCCATCCTCCCCTGCCCCCCCAGCAGCCCCCCTCCTCTTATCACCACCAGCAGTGCAGCACAGAAACAGGCTGAAAAGTCTGCTCTAGCCTCCGGCATCTCCCCGAGAGGGGCCATGGGCAAGGGGACATGGGGACATTCAGCCTGGAGCAACTGATGACAAGGAGGGGACAAAGCGCAGCTCTTGTGTGATCCCATTGGGAGCCAACACGCTCTCAGGCAGTCCTAGCCAAGCTCTGGGGACAAAGATGTCACCTCTGTGGCTCGTGGATGCCACCTGCCGGCACAGGGCCCCACGAGGGAGGGCACTGTGATGCTCCTGCTGCCCCTCTCCAGGCACCCAGGGAAGCTGGCAGTGCTTCCCTCGGCAGCACCCATGGGTGTCACCCTTCAGTGAGAGATCCCCAAGCCTGCGCTGTGGGACAGCCCTTCAGCAGGGGTTGGCTTGGTGCTGAGCAGCTGGAGGCAGAGGCCAAGAACCCAGGAAAACCATTATTATAGCACCCCAAGCTCGGTATAACTGCCTGGATCCGACCCCTCTTCCCCCCCCACCGGGAGGAGGCACTGACCTCGATGGAGATGGAGAGCGGCTCCACACCCCGCAGCGTGCTCTTGTCAAAGGGGTCGAAGATGTCATCCCGCATGTTGGCCGGCTGCAAGACGTACCCGCACTGCCCGCTGGACATGAACAAGGCCTGGTTCATCTGCATGGGCTTGTCTGGAGAGCACAGGCAGGAGATGGGAGGAGAAGACCTTGTGTCCTTCCCACCAGCCAGCCCACCCGGGTTACTGGTGCCACGCAGGACGCCCTTTGCAAGGGGACATGGCCCATCCCTTGGCAGTGCCTCGTGCACCACGGCCTCACTGCAGCCTGTGCCCATGCTGGGGCGATGGGGCGACTTTCTCAGGCACAAGCTGCCCAACCACCCAGCGCTCCACCGGTCACCTCCTCCTTTTCCTCCCTCTCCTTTCGGCTTTCCTTGTGCTGGCTCTAGCATTTGCCAAACCTCCCTGCAAGGAGCTTGAATTCACAAGGAATGAAAAAGCCAGCAGGAAAAAAGAGGCAGGGAGTTTTCTGGTGGGTGGGTGAGCTGAACGGGCTCACAGCAGGGTTTGGCAAGGGCCAGGGCAAGGGAAGGCTGGACTGCAGGGCAGGAGCAGGCGCGGACGCTGGGGAAAGGTGAGTGGAGCAGCGAGCTTGGCTCAGACCCTGCACCCAGCCAGTGTCCCAAGGCTAGGGCTGCACTGTCCCCTTTGGTACCTCCCCTGTCCACCCTGCCTGTCACCAGGGACTATGAGAGAACTCCCTGCTTTGTCTCCATATCATCTTGTCCTCGTGGCACCACAACCTCCTGGCTCAGCCCAGCTCCCCGGCTCAGTCCAGCCCACTGGAGCATATTTTCCCTCAGCAACCTTGTGCCTGGACAGGTCTTGCTCCCTGCAGAGCCCCTCCTAGACACCCAGAGCCTCTTCTAGACCCGCCCTTTGCCAGGACCAGGTTAGCAGGGGTGCAGGCAGGAGGCTGGGAGGAGGTGCAGGGTACCCCAGCAGCCCGCCCACCTTCCCTCCAGCTGCCCTCACCTGGGGTCTGGAAGTTGAGTGCCACGAGCTGGCTGCCGCAGATCCACATGGGCAGGGGGTCGTAGTTGGAGGAGTCGAGGCGCTGGCCCTTGGGGTAGATGCGGGAGAGCTGCAGGCGGTTGTACTGCAGGAACTTCTTGCCCTTGATCTTGTTGACGTACTTCTCCGCCTTGGTCTCAGGGAAGGAGGACATGTCTCGGTAACAGGCTCTCTCTGTGCCAATCTCTGGGAGGAGACAGCACAGCGTTAAGCCAGGAGCACATTCTGTTTCCAGACTCTTCAACCACCCCAGGTCCCTTCCAAACACCATCCTCTCCTCCCCTGGCTCAGCTGCTATCATGCAGACCCTCCCCTGCCCTGGCAGGTGTTTGCTGGGTGCCCAGCACTGGGCTGAAACCATCAAAACTGCTCTTGGTGATCGGGCGTGATGCTCCCCAGTCCCACTGCCCCAGCAGATGCTCTGCATGGTGACAGGTCCCAGCAGCAGAGGGATGGGGAAGGGAACTTCCACCCTCTGGGAAAGATTTCCAGAGCTCCAATGTAAACTGGTTCCACTTGCTTTAGACACCTGCCCTCTGCTGAGGTCTAGCCAAAGCAGCACCTTGGGGCACCCCGCAGGGTCCATAATGCCACAGTGATGGCCTGTGGTGGACACCGGACCGGGAGATGCTCACTCTCTTCATCGAAGGGCACCGGTCGGCAATAGACAACCAGCTCTGAAAGCTCCAGGGCAATCTTCTTCCTCCTCTCCATCATCTTCCCTTCGGAGAGCTGTCAAGAGAGGGAGAGAGGTGTCGGGGCCAGGCAGGAGCAGTGGTGTTGGATAACCAGCTCACCAACTGCGGTCAACAGCTGTGCTGGTGTGGTTGCTCCTGCCCAGAACCACCAGCACCAGATGGCTCTGCTTCAGGGTCACCACAGGAGTGACCATGGGAAGGGCCCTCGGTGGGTCCTACCTCCCGCCCAGAGCAGGACTGGCACCAGCACCAGCGCAGGGCAGCTGTGGCCTTGCACCGAGCCCTGCCACCCTCCACGGATTGAGATTCCCCATCTCCCAAGGCTGCAACACCCTCTTGATGGTCTTCCCAGATGTCCAGCTTGAACCTCTCAAGCCCCCATGTGTGGCCACCACCCCTTGCTGTATTGTCAAAGATGACTCTGGCTTTATCATCCTTGTATCTCCTCTGCTTGTTGCCACAGGCTGCCATCTCGCCACCCTCCCCACCAGCCTCCACTCCTCCTCCGTTCCTGGGAAACCCAGGACTTGTCATGGAGATGTGCCCCTGCCCAGGGCTCTCCAGACTCACCCGTGCATCAGCCGTCTGGGCTGCCTCCCTGATCTTCTTCACCCAGTCCACCAAGTCCTCGTGCGTGTCGGCCGCCACGTCCAGGGACAGGCGCGATACCGAGGCCATGCTAATGGAGAAGACGAAGAGGCGGTTGTTCTTCCCCTCGGGGCGGATGGCTGTGGGGGGAGAGCGAGCAGAGAGCACGGTCACAAGCAGATGCTGAGCCAAGTCCTTCACACTGCAGAGGGGACGGATGTTGAGGGACCTTCCTGGCTACCCTGGGACTCTTCAACTAAGAGGAGAAGCTCCCATTTCTGGTCACTGGAAGCAAAAGATGGAGCCCAGGAAGTGACAGGTGAGGATGCAGAGTGTGTCCGGAGGGGGCCTTTGTACTGCCCTCTTCCTCCCATTCCTGCATCCTCCTCGCTCTGCGCCCCAAAGTGCCCAGGTGGTAACAGCCACCAGAGGGATGTTGGGGAGCTGCAGGCTGGACCCAGCTCAGCCAGTTCCCAGGAGCCCCAGAGCCTGCGGCAGCCTGGCAGGATGGCTGGACCACACATCTGCGAGGAGGGGAAAACCCTTACAGAAAAGAAGTGGCCTGAAAAACCAATCTGAGCTCCCTGGCCCCCTGAGAGCAGCTCCTCGGCAGGACCCCAGGTGCTCCTCAGCTGTACCCAGGCTGCAGGGACATGCCTGAGCCCCAAACCCTGTAGCACTCCCTGTGCTCGAGCCCTTTGGCCAAGAAAATCTGCAAACATCACGCTACAAGGGCTCTGACACCCCCTGGTCCTCCACCCCTCCCCAGCACTCACCAATCTGGCAGGAGGGCACGTCCAGGACCCCTCCCAGCAGGTCTCCCAGGGGGCTGTTCTCATCCAGCTGCTGCTGGGAAGGAAGCAGAGGCAGGATGGTGCTGGGCACAGTGCCGGGGGGCTGCGCACACGTGCTCCTCCCCACCACTCCACCTTGTTCTGCTTGTGCACAAGCTCACCTCCCGCTCTGGCTCCAGGCTATTGGGACCAATAATTTCCTCCACGTAGTTGGAAGGGAACCACAGCTGCTTCTTGCCACCGTAATCTCCTCTCCACCTGGAAGAGAGGGAAGGGGCAGTGTCAGCACCCGCGGCAGGGTCCCAGAGCATGCTGCCTGGGGGTGACAGGGGACAGGCAGCTCCTCCATCATCTGCTCTTAGGGTTGTGAGGCTTTGGGGATGTGCAGCTTGTGGGTAGTCCCCAAACAGACCCAGCCATAGAGGGGACATACCTTGGTGTGCATGCTGACACCAAGGTTTGACTTGGGACCAACTCACCAGCCGCCTTCCTGCTTCTCCACATTCTGGATGATGGCATTTTTGGTGAAGGTGAGCTCGTCCTCCCGCTGTGCCTTGTAGTCGAACAGGGCTTTGACCGCGCACTGCAATGAGGGGGAGTCCCGTGAGGCTGGGCAGCAGATGGACACATGGACAACAAGCCCAGGGGATGAGGGATCACCTCTCACCACAGACATGATTGCTGGGGGGCTGTGAGGCATGTCATGTGCAGGCAGCATCCAGCCCTGCTGCCAGACTCTGGTGACCCTTGCAGAACGAATCAAGGTCCTCATTTATGGCAAACCATAGAGTCACAGAATCACAGAAGGGTTTGGGTTGGAAGGGACCTTAAAGCCCATCCAGTCCCACACCCTGTCAGGGGCAGGGACACCCTCCACTAGCCCAGGTTGCTCTAAGCCTCATCCAGCCTGGCCTTGAACCCCTCCAGGGATGGGGCATCCACAGCGTGCCTGGGCAAGCTGGGCCAGTGTCTAACCACTCTCACAGTAAAAAATGTCTTGCTAATATCTAAACTGGAGGTCATAAGTCTGGTATGGCCCCTTTGGGCAGGAGCCACAGAGGCTTTGGAGGGTTCAGAACGAGAGGCAGCCCAGCCTGCAAACCTGCAGGCTCAGCCAAGAGCATGCCTCCCAGCACAGTCTAGAAATGAGTGCACAAAACAATACAGCTCTTGGAAAATAAAGAGACATTTGCTAAGCCCACAGGCCCTGCAATCTCCATGCCAAGCAGTGAGAGCGTACCTTGAAGGTGGGCATGGGGTTGGCTTCCACGTAGAACCCAGGATGGCGTCCCTCGTAAAGGGCTCCGTAGTCTGGCTCCTGTGGAGGTGAAGGGTCAGTGGTGACAATGGTGGCTCTGCAGGAGAACAGGTCTCCTGCCTTGGGGGAGGAAAGGAAAACACTCCAGGGAAGGCACAACTCCAGAGGTGATGCTGCACACAGCAAAGATGCCCAGCACACGCTCCCTGCCGACCTGGGTCAGAGGGGCTGCAATAAATCTCACTCAAGCCAATAAGTGTTTCCACCAGGGCATGAAGCCCCATGAGATGTGGACTGTGAAGTCCAGAGATGGGTCATACAACACTGCTTCAAGGCACCAGCTCAAAAAGGACCTGTCCATCACCCTTTGGCTTAACTCTTCCACCAGCTGCCCACACTCACCGCTGTCCCAATCTTCTCCAGCGTCTCCTCGTTGATGGGGTACCTCAGCTTCATCTTCCGGTACAGCGGGTGCTTCTCATAGTAGCTGATCAAGTCCACCAGGCTCTCGAACTCGGAGTTCCCCAGCAGCACGGTCTGGCCCTCCTGCTGCACGCGGCAGTGCTTGATCTTCCCCTCCGCCCTGGCAGGCAGAGACAGAGAGAAGCCACTTGGTGTCTGGCACCACAGGGTCTCTGCCAAAATAAAGTCACCCAAGCAAAGGGTGCCCCCGGGCTGGCTGCTGAGCACAGCGAAGATGGGAGATGGGAGAAGGAGCAGGGTCCTGAAGGCTCTCCTGGGGCTGTGAGGCTCATCCAGGGCCACCCAGGAGCAAGAAGAGCTCTGGGAGGGCTCACATCAGGCCCCCATCCCCTCTCCTGCTCTTTCCCACACTGCAGCATCCCTGCTCCCCCCCCACACCCTTCTCCTGGGACGCACCGGAAGGAGATGGCATAGGAGCTGGGCTCGCTCCTCTTGCGCACCAGGAAGGCTCCATCGCGGGGCACCCGCATCAGCATGTGCTCGGCTTGGGCCCGGGTGAGGTTGGCGTGGTACCACCTGTCAGGAAAGACACGACACTGTGCCCAGCTCATCCCACACCTCTGCTGTGCTGTACTGCTTCCCCTCCAGCCCACAAAAACTGCCTTGAATCCTCAAAAGGAGACAGGGAGCAGAGACTGTAGAATCACAGACTGGTTTGAGTTGGAAGGGACTTTAAAGACCACCCAGCTCCACCCCCTGCCACGGGCAGGGACACCTCCCACTAGCCCAGGTTGCCCAAAGCCTCATCCAGCCTGGCCTTGAACACCTCCAGGGATGGGGCTTCTCTGGGCAGCCTGGGCCACTGCCTCACCCCCCACACAGGAAAACATTTCTTCCTGATATCTCATCTAAATCTCCCCTCTTTCAGCTTAAAACCGTTAGCCCTCATCCTGTCCCTCCACCCCCTGATCAAGAGTCCCCCCATCTCTCCTGTAACCCCCTTTCAGCACCGCAAGGTGCTGCAAGGTCTCCCCAGAGCCTTCTCTATCTCCAGGCTGAACAAACCAAATAATTGCATATGTAACACTAGAACAGGGCTGCCTTCTCCTTTCTGTGGGACAGGCAGGAACAGAGCCATTTGGTGACATGCAGCATGGGCAAGCGTATCCCAACCAAGCCCAGCACCTCCTTTCTTTGCACTGAGCTTCCAAGACAACCAGCTCCACCAACAACGAAGCTGGCCAGCATGGCTGCAGTGACACAAGGCTCCACGGGGAGCACGAGAGCCCCAGCCAGGAAGGAAGGACTACAGCAAGACCTGGGAGGGCTTCCCATGGGGTCCCAGCTGCCCAGTGGACATGACCCGCCCTTCCCAAACACACGCTCACTCTTTGCTCTCATGGGCATTGGTCTGCGGCACTGGCTCCGTCAGCCTCATCTCAAACTCATTGCACCTCAGCGGCACCTCCTGGTAGTGGGTGATGAGGTCGTAGAGGCTGTCGAACACCAGGTTGTCCGTCAGGAAGAACTTGGGGCTGCCGGCATCCTGCCGCGAGTGGATCCGGCAGTGCTGCACCTTCCCATTGCGCCTGCGGAAGAGGGAGAGGATCAACCAGGGTCATTTGTGGAGATTTTGCATCTCCCTCAGCCACAGTTCCAGCCTGGACACGGCATTCCTGCCCCACAGGAGACTCATCATACAGGGGTCCTAAGGGACCTAACCCTTCTGCAGTGGGATAGTGAGTCGACCTGATGCTGGGGCACAGAAAAAGGGGAGAAACCTGCTCATGGACCACAGGGGAACAGGACCCCTTGGAGATGGTGTCACGATGAAGACCACCCCTGGAGCGACACTAAGCAGCGGGCTGGCGCCTGTGGCCCTCACCAGAAGGAGAGGGTGTAGTCTCCAACAAAGGTCTCGCTCTCTCTGACGAGGAAGGAGCCGTCGGGAGCCCCCGTCTCGATGCAGTACTCCGTCAGCAGCCGCTCCGCGATGTGCCGCCCGTCGCGACCCGCTCCCAGCTTGCCGTGGAACCACTTCTCCGTGGAGTGAAGCTCCGTGCTGTTGCTCACCTGGCACAGGGAAAACCCATGGGTCTGGGTTACCGAGGGCAGGCTCGCTGTGCTGGAGTCTGCTCTGCTCAGGGGTCTTCCAACCAGGAGTTTTGGAAGCAGCTCCCACCCTTCCCACCACAGGATCTCCCCTGAAGCCAGCTGGCAGCAGAGATGCTCAGCCCCTTGGGCAGTCAAGTCCTTTCTCCAGGGGAACAGGTCACTGTCACCCAAGGGGACCCTCACCTCCTTTTGCTCTTCCTCATCCTCGTTTCCTTGGTCACTGGTTGTCTCCCCAGAGTAATAGATCTTGCTGCTGGTCAGGACAAAGTAATGCGGGTTCCACTCCTGCAAGGAAACAAACTCTGGGCAAAGAGACACCTCTGAGGAAGCACCGAGCTGGCCCTCCACCCACCCATGGGATCACCTCCTCCTGACCAGCACAGGCAGTGAGGGGATTGCGAACGACAGTCACCAGCACCACTGACTTCAGTGGACTCACAGGAGCCTCCAAGACATCCCCCAGATCCGAAGCATGGATTTATCAGTAGCAAAAAACCAGCATGTGGTCAGCCTTACACACAGTGAGTGCAGATCATGCTGCAAACACCCCAGCATGTATTAAAATAAGATGATCCAACAAAGGGCAAATAAATGCAAAAAGAAATAAAAACCATGCATGGATTTGGCACAGCTAACAAGGATGATGATGTCAGAGATGGTTATGCTGCTTTACCATTGCACTTTCCTATTTTCCAGAAACCTGTTCCATTTGCACATGACTTTTCCTGACAGATCCTCAGCAAAGCAAAGCAGCTGAAGGAGCAGGCTGGGTGTAAGTAAATGCACGCAGCAAAACCAGTGCTTGGCACTTTCCAAAGCAGAACGCTCGTTTAGGTGTGTTAGGTGTGTAGGCACTTGGTAGGAGGCAGGCAGGGCTAGAAACGCAGGCCATCGCTGGGACTTACTGCAGCAGCAAACGGGCTCTGGGCATTGCACAAGAGCCGCTGCAGTGCACCAGCCCAGAGCTCCCTCTAGCTCAGCCTTCTGCCTCTACCAAGGAGCTGCCTGGGGAAGAGCACAGGAGAGAGCCAGCAGAAAAAAATCCCCCAGCCTTCAGAGAATCCTGAAAAACAGGACAGGCCAACAGCCCCTTGGATCGTTGGCACCACAGCCCTTCCTTCCAGCACCACACGGTGCCTTACGGAGTCACCACGTCATTTATGGAGCCTGCAGAACGGGGCCGGGTGATGGTGGCAGAGACGTACGTGATTGATGGGGTCTTCCAGGTAGAGGATCCCGTTCTTGATGGAGTTGCTGATGTCGTTCTCCGAATACATGACAGACGTGGGGAGCTCCTCATAGGCACTGCCCTCTGCCAGCTTCTTGTGCTGCGGGACCAGAGAGCGGGTCAGGCACCTTGAGGGGAGCAGGCACCCCAAAAAGCAGCAGAGATTTCCTGGTGAGCAACCCCAAAACTCCCAGTCTGCTGCAGTGGGTTCCTCTGGACCAAAAGGACCACGCTAAGACCATGCCACAGAGATTAACAAATGACAATAAAGTCTCACCCTTGCTTCCCAGAGGTGATTTCTGCAGCAGAAATACCAACATCCCCAGGCTCCCAAGAAAGGCAGCACCCAGCTGCTGAGCCCATTTCCCAGCCGCTCCTCTCAAGCAAGAGAGTTCTTAGTCTCCATCTGTTTCTAGCAACAGGTCTCTACTTCCACCTCCTGCACTGTCAGCCAAGCCCTTCCAGAGGTAAGGGGCTCTCCTTGCCCCCACACCCCATCTGCCCCCATTGTCTCCCCTAGGAGCCTTGCTAGGGAGTTCACCTTGATGAGAATCTTCCTCCTGAGCTGGTTTGGAGAGGGAAGGCCGTCAGCAGAAATATCAACTGGTTTGGTCAAGAGCATGTCCCCAAAGACCTTCTTGAAATTCTGCGCCATGTTCCTCTGCTGAGCAATGCTGCAGTGGTCCTCAATGGACAGAATGACAGGGAAACTGGGAGGAGGAAAAGAGCCGTGAGCACCAGCACGGTGTCTGGATGGAACCGACACCTTCTGAGCTCTGTTAAAACCTGGCCTCTGTGCCCTCAAGGAGCAGTTTGCACTGTGCACATCCAATGTAACCACCTACAGCAAGGTGTCCCCACCGCTGCTGGCAGTGCATGGAGTGGGGAAGGACTGGAGAACTGATCGGGTTTATCCAAGGTCTTCCATCCCATAACTTTTCTCTGGGTGAAATCTCCCCTGGCTGGGAGACACAACACGCTTTCTTCCCACCAAACCCCAGGCACATGGTCTGGAGCAGGGTCTCTGGATAAAGGGGGCTTTGCTTTGCTACAGCCTTGTCCCTACCCTCTCTCTGCCGTCCCGGCAGCTCTGCTAGCTGACGTCCAGTTCCCCGCTGTACTCACTCAGAGGTGACAAAGGCATGCTCCTTGATAGTGACTAAGACATCGGAGAACTTGATCTTGGTGGTTAAGGTGTGTCCATGGTAGATGACCGGCATGCCATCAGGACCGTCCCAGCAATCCACTGAAAGAGACCCACGGGGGAAACTCAGCACAAAGGCTGGAATATCGGCAGGACACGGACATGACACAGACTGAACAGAGCGCTGCTGGGAACTTGTCTCAGATGGTAATAAAGGAGCGAGGTGAAAGTCCAGATCTTTCTTGGGGACCAAAAGCTCAGGCATGTACCACCCAGTCCCACAAAGCAAACCTCAGCCCTTTCAGCACACCATGCTGACAATGCTGCCACCGGCATGTCAACCTTCAGCCCTGCCTTTCATGCAAAGCCTTCTCTGACCATCACAATGATGGAGACAGAGCTGCCGGCTCTGGGCACTCACGTTCGATGCAGCGGCATCCCATGCGCAGGCAGCGGGCGTATGCCTCCAGCGAGGACTCGCTCGAGAACTGATCCCCCGTCAAGTACCTTTTGGGTGAGAGAACACATCAGCAAAGCAACACACTCACTGCGGGCACAGATGGCTGCTGGGACATCACGGACCTGCCTCTGCCAACTCAGGAATGGTGACAGCGACCTTCCCCCAGACCTGCCATCTTCCCTGGGGAGGGGTTTAGCCCCACCCCCACTGCAAGGGGCTGTGAGCCCTGCTGCGGGGTCCAGCCTTGCTGCTGGCTCCTGAGATTAGCCACAAAGACTGATACCAGCATTGGTGCCACAAAGAGCCCCCTGCACCCACCAGAAGCAGCCCAAAGCAGAGCTAGAGCAGCTTGTGCAGGCAGACAGGAGCTTGCTGCCGGCTCTCCAGGCTGCTTGGCTGGCTCGGGCTCTCGGTCCTTTAAATTTGGGCTAAGGTGCTGCCACTGCACCCCATGAACAGGGAGCACAGACAGAGCCTGTCTGCAAAGAACGCAGCTCCTGCAAGATTCTTCTAGCAGCAGAGCAGGAAAATGGCCAGTTGCAGCCTGCCGGGTTTTTATCACATCTGTCCTGTGTGGAAGATGACATTGCTAATGGTCAGAAATTGCCAGTGACAGCCTGGGACCCAACAGCACCGTCTGTGCAGAGCGTGCTGCTGACAACGTCTGAGCACAACACTGATGGTTAAATGATGGAGGGAGGAGTGGGGCAGCAAGGGGACAGTCTCTGATGCACTGACCCCAGGGTGAAAAAGCCTACCTGACCCATCACTGGGATGGGGCAGAATCAGGAGAATCCCACCCTGGCAGAGGGTAAGAGGATGCTGGGAGCAGACAGGCACAGAGCCATGCCCTGGTCCTTACGTGTTGTGTGAGGAGGAGATCCAGTAATGGGAGAGGGGGTTGTTCATGTTCTCCAGACACACCATGTCCAGCTGCGAGTTCCAGATGCTGTTCTCTTTGGAAAACAGGAAGGTGAGAAACTGCTCAGGAAGAAATAGAAGCGTGTTAATGATGCGGAGGAGCCTGGTGCTGTGCTTTAGTTTCACACACATCTCACCCTCTGTGTCAGCAGCTACCGAGCTATTTTCTAAGCTCAGCACAGACTGACCAGAGGCAACCAGAACAGCACCCAGCCTGCTCGAGTCACAGCTTCAGCATTGCCACCTGTCCTCTGAGCCGTGCCAGATATCTGTGTACAAGTCCTTTGACCCAGCTGGAGACAAATAAATAGTTCTGCATTTTGTTCTGCACTTAATTCTGCAGCTCACATGGCAGGCAGGAGCTCGCTAAGCCCATGTGGATCAAGAGACCTTCGCGCAGGGGCTGGTCCAGACTGCCAGTGACACGGTCATCTCCAGTCATTCTTATTCTTTTGTTTTCAGCTCTTTTTGCTTTGAAAAGATCCTTACATGCCCCAGAGGGACATTAAGTTAAACGCAGCCCCTTTCCTCCTCCAGATGAGCTGCCTGACGAGTGTTCCCAGCTGCACACATTCAGCTCAAGAAGAGAGCCCAGAAGTCATTCCCTTCCCCAACCAGCTCTTGTGCAACACAGTGACCCACCACATCCATCCACCACAGTCACCTCATACAGCCACACAGCTCAGAGGAGCTGTGATCCCTTAACCACCACCCCCTGCAGCAAAGCCACAGACTGCAGAGCTGTCCCACCGCAGCACGCTTCGCACCGGGGACATCACACCCCGCTCCACCCCACTGCACACGCTGCGATTCGACGTGTCTTACTTCGTCCAGAGAGAAATAAGGCTCATCAATCTCCCTCAAAGGGTCTCGCAGGAAGTTGAACATGAATTCCTGTACCTGGAGGGGATCTGCAGCCCAGAGCTCCTGCAAACCCCAGAAGAGACATCAAAAATAAACCATCATGCCAAGCCTTATCCAAAACCACATGCAGCTCATCTAGCTAGAAGCTTTAACACTAAGGAGGCAGTTTTTAATGCAAGACCATCTCTGCCAGGAATTCAACCGTCAGCACAAATGCTGGATCACGTGCAACTGCAGCAATCTGCCTCCTTTCTAAGTGCTCTTCATTTTCTCAATGCCATGCACTCTCCTCTCCAACAGCTCCTTTGCACACATCTGCCACCCCACCGCCCTCAGCAGCAGAAGCCAACTCGGCTTCTTTTTGTTTCTCTCTCTCCCTGGGTGCCTTTCATGATGCCACCAGAGTGGCTGTGTCTCTCCACCGGTCAACTTTCCCTGGCTGCAGCCCACGGGCAGGGAGGCGGCAGTGGGAGGACGGTGCAAAGAGAAGGCTCCAGGCCCTTGTGCGAGGCACGGCAGCACTCTCACAAGCCACCTCCTGTCCTCTTGGAGACCAGCAATGAGACAGGAGCTCGGCAAGAATCAAAAGAAAGAGTCTGTTCAGCCTACAAACACACTGTCTGTGCCTGCGTGCCATCCGAGCACGCGTGCTGTGTTTGCTGAACGCCCCAAGATTGCTTTTAAATGGAAAGGCAGCAATGGAATCGACAGGCTGCTCCTCAGGAGCTGCTGAGACCTTCCAAGCAGACAGGACAGACCAGGGCTGCTGCAAACCACCAGTACCGGCCAGGTCACAGGGACCAGGTAAATCTCCACTACCCCGTTCCTCCCTCCTGGGACCTCCATCCCTCTCGGTTCTTCTGCTCTTGGTCTCTCTCCTGACCAGCATCCCTGGCTGAGGGTGTACCCTCACCAGGGCATCCCCTGCCCCCTCTCCGGCTCCAGGAAGGATGTGCTCAGGCTGTAGCCATGCCAGGGGAGCAGCCCTTGACCAAACCATCCCAGTTCCACCCACCTCCACAGCAAGGCCACCCTTGGAGTACCAGACCCCCACCAACTCTGGTGCCTGCCCCCTCATCCCTCCCCTGGGCTTTATTGAGCTCACCCTCTGGTACTCCAGCAAGAACTTCTGCAACTCCAGCAGCGACACCCTGAAGTGCTCAGACCTTTCTCCAACCCTGAAAGCAAAGAGAGAAAAACTTTGGTCACTCATGCAGCACATCACCACCAACTGCTACCAGCATCATGTGAGACGCCATCTGCAGCCACCACGGCACATGCATCCCACACGTGCCCCAAGCAAGCAGCGCTGCAAGAACAGAGCGGGATGCGCAGAGAGCTGAGGAGGGCACGATGGCAAACACACCGCGGCTGAGATTCTACATCCACATCTCAGAGCCAGGCACTGCCCCAGGAGCAGCCCAGGAGTCACACGGAACTTCGGCGAAGGGCAGCAAAAATCACCAGGGGGACTGACTGGTACAAAACAAGTGAGGTTTGTACAAGAGCAAAAAGAACTAAATAGGTGCAGGGCAGTGAAGGGGTGATTGTAGACAGGACAGAGCTACAGGTATCCAGAGGACACGGGCTCAAGGAGACGTGGAATGAAGGAGGGAACCGTTTCCAGATGATGATCTCAAAACACTTGTCCATGAATGTACCAAGCTGCAATGGCCCCAGCCAAGGGCCATGCTGGGGACTAACGCAAAAAAACCAGAAATGGATGGGCAGTGGTGGCTGCCTGGGCAGAGGGATGAACCAGATGGTCTGCTGAGGTCCCTGCCAGCTCTCTTTTCTGTGGTTATAAGAAAAAAAGAGTAAACAATGGGGAATTACCTGGCCAAGTTAACAAGTCTTTCACTCCTTAGCTTCCGTGCCTAAGCTCAAGCCCTTTTTACCGTGGCAGAGACTTGCAGAGGGCAGAGCTGGCAGCAGCACCAGTGGCACTGCCTGGAGGGAGCCGGAGGGGAGCACACAGCCTGCACAGTCGTGGCACATAAACCAACTGACCGGTTTCGGAGGCAGCTGGCCCGAGCTGGATCTCACTGGGATGGAAGAGAGCCCTTACTGACCTGAGCTGAATTGTCTGCAGCAAGGATGCTTATTCAGAGCGCAAAAAAGCAAGCAGCACTGTGGCAAGCAAGAGGTGTGCAGCATGCCTCATCCCCCAGCTGCTGCTGGCACCAAAGCATATCATGGAGCAAAAGAAAACAGCCCCTTCCCCAGCAAACACAGAGAGTTATCCACCTTTCTAGGAACGGGACATCCATCTGCAAAAGAAGAAGCACAAGCATTAGGTTTGCACTCAATCTCACCAACGTATGTGAAAGAACAAATTGATTGAGAACGTAACAACGACAGCAAACCAGCGCTGTGCAGCTCTGCTTTCCTTACATCCACTGCTCACACACCACCTCCCCGTCCCCAGCAGCCCAAGCAGCCCCGTGCTCAATAACTTCTTTACTCCCTGTAACCCCTGGCCCAGAGGTAGGAGACAAGAGCTATTAGCTAAGGACAGCAGGGTTAAAAAGGCAATTAAAAGGGAATGCCCACTAACAAATATGGTCTCTCACCCACTTTCCTGGCCCTGGAGAACTCAGCTCTTACCATTTTCTGGGCACTGAACATCAGGCTGCGGTAGAGCTGCGCAAACTGCCCGTACGTGATATCCCCGTTCCTCTGCTCCACGTCCTGCGGCAAAAAAAAAAAACTCCAGCGGTTTTACAGGAGCCACAGGCATCTCTACACAGCCCAAGGAGCATCTCCTCCCAGCAGGATTCCCATGGGGAAAGGAGGAGGCAGAGGCCAAAACCTGGCCAGACCTCGCCTCCTGCCTTCACCCATCTCTGCTGGGGCCAGTGGGACCCGCGGTACCCAGGACACAAGCACATCCTAAACTGTTATATGATTCCCCAAGCTCACCCAAGCTGATTAAAAAGCATTATTGTTTACTTGAATAGTTACAAAAGGATCATTTTCATATTTATTTGCAGAGAGCACCTGAAGGGTCTGGAAACTACAAGACCCAAAGCATGTGCTCTCCTT
Organism: Pterocles orientalis; assembly: GCA_011057875.1. Classification (NCBI taxonomy): domain Eukaryota; kingdom Metazoa; phylum Chordata; class Aves; order Pterocliformes; family Pteroclidae; genus Pterocles; species Pterocles orientalis. The sequence goes on from WKFP01013892.1 coordinate 411,250, forward strand.
CGGCCGCGCTGCTCTTTGTCCTTGGAGCTCAGCGCTGGTGGGAAAGGCTGGTCATCATTGTGCCTGGGTCTGCAGCAATACCGGCAGAGCCAGTGCCCGTCAGTCCCCCTGCGGCAGTGGGATGCAGGACCCGGGATGCAGGACCCGGGATGAAGGACCTGCTGCCAGTCCTTCTGCTCCCTACCCCAGCAGGGCAGAGCCAGGAGCACCGCTGGGCGCGGGGGCGGCAGGGTGGGTGCTGGCCACAAACAGGCCAGGGTGCGGCACCCAGTGGGAGCTGGCAGCTCTTCAGTCGCTGCCGTGGGTGGGGGCTCTCCCGGGAAAGGCTGGGAGCCTCTGCAATATGCAAATGTGCTGTGGGAGTGTAGCCACCGGCAGGTTTTGCTGGAAGGTAGGCAGCGGGCTGCTGAGGGTCCCAGTGCGAAGGGGGAGAGCGGAGGGGTCGTACACTCACCGTGAGCCTCTCCCGCAGGAACCTCATGTTGGGGACCCGGTAGTTGACCTGAGACAGCATGTTCTTCAGATCCTTGGCGGAGATCCTGGCTCGGCGGGGGAGAGAGGGGAAACATGTTCAGGAGGGCTGGAAGGCGGGGGTCTCGCCCTGGGACTGGGGCACTGCATGCGGAGAGATGCTGTGCAAGGGCAGATTAGTATCCCCAGAAGGACACCAGGGTTGGGACCGAAGGCAGAAGATAACATTTTCCACTCTGATGAACCCCGTATGTACACTGAACACAGGGAGCAGCTCTTGCACACACATTGCTCCTGCAGGCTCCCAGCACCACAGGGTGAGCCCCAGCGCTCTCACCCTGCTCAAGCCGATGCTGCAACGGCCACACAGTGCCTACTGCTTCACAGGAATGACCATGGAGGAGCATTTTTCAAGTATCTGTGCCCCACCACAGATGCTGGGTGACCAAACCCCTTCCAAACCCCACTCCCTGCCCTGCAGAAGGAGCTGGAGAAGGGCAGGCTTTGCAAGCATTTTGGACCCAGCTGATTTTATCCTAAAGAGAGGAAAAGAGCCATTTTCAGTGTCTAGCCACAGGCACAGCACTGCCATGCATTTCCACCCACACTCCCCCAGCCACTGCCACACACTGTGCCGGCACAGGGTAGCCAGAGCGGCTGTCCTCCCCCACAAAGCCCTTCACACCGAACACGCCGGTTCCTGGACCGGGGAGGGCTCCGGTGCCAACTCCAAGCGGGACCCCACAATCCTGGGCAGAGACAGGCAGTGAGGAGCCCTGGGCCACCCCAGCCTGCTCCGCTGTTGTTCCCCCATGGGCAATGGCCCTGCAGCGAGGAAAAATGGGGACGTCCCCTATCTGCAGGATTTAACAAGCTGCGAGGTCTGCAGGCAATCATTTTCTGGCAGCTCCTGCCTGAAAAGTGAGTCCTCTGAGTCCCCCCCAGCAACCACAGACACTTTTGTTGCCACCCACTGAGTGAGTGGGAGCCCAGGACCCTGCAGGATGCTCTCCCATCCCACAATGTATAGGGCAGGTCTGGCCCTGGAAATGCTTACGGCTTTGTGGTGCAAATATAGATGTGCCAGGGAAGGTGTCCTGTGCAGGGGTTTTAACAGAGCCACACACTGTCACCTGCAGCGATGGGGAGGGGCAGGGTGAACTGTACCCCTTTTACACTGTCCCCTGGGAATGGGGTGATCTCAATGACACAGAGAGGAGGAGGGATGGGGGGAGCCCCAAGGAGAGGGAGAAACTGGTTGGTATCAGGCGCTGGAGAGACGAGAGCCTCCGCAGGCAGTGGGACACAGAGAGCCCTTGTTCCTGGGCTCAGAGCTGCGGGATGCACGCATGGACCTGGCCCCGCTCCTGAGCCGTGCCTGAGGCCAGCGCCCGGTCCTGCCGCTCACTGGCAGGACAGGAGAAAAAAGCAAGCTGGGAAATTGCACCAGCCCCCACTTCCCTCCCGGCTGTACCAACTCCAGAGCCAGCAATGAGCTTTGGCATCTGCACTTCCACCTCCCCCGGCAGGAAAAGTTACCCCGGGGGCACAGGGTGAGCGTTTTGGGGAGGGGAGCCTGCCCTTTCCCTCCTCCACCACAGCCAGCATCCACAGACACCTGCAGGGTGCCATGCAACCCCCAGAGCAGGGGGGTCCCAGCTGTGGGGTCCTGGGTGATGGGGAAATGGGGGGTGAGGCAGGGGTGCAACAGTGGCTTGTGAAAGATGCCCGCATGCACCAAGGACACAGCATGCAGCAGCTCGCGTGGGACCCCCGGCAGGGCACCTGGAGCACCCGGCAGCAATCCCCCCTCGCTGCGAGGCTGGGACCCCAGGAGCTGCTGGAGGGGCATTGGCATGGGGCTGGAGCCCTGCAGGAGCTCTGGCCATGCTGGGCTGCTGCACTGGGAGGTGCTGGACCGCGGCACCGCTCGGAGATGTGATGGCACCAGGAGAGGCAAGAGCAAACCCTGTGAGAGCTGTGACCAGCATTTCCCTCTCTGCTTCGGTGGGAGGATGGGGTACGGAAGGATTTTATTTACTGTGTGTTATTAATAAACTGTTGGAGACCTTGGATAAACAGCTGGTACTGAGACTAGAAAGTAAAAACACAAATAAAAAAAAACTAATTCATTCTATGTACGTTTTTTAAGGTTTCATGACAAACAGGCCAAAGGACAGATCCAGCCCTCTCCAAGGGGATGAAAACATTCCCCCCCCTTGGCCCCCAGTGCTGTAACTCTGCTCCCAGCCATGGGCAGCCGCTAGCTGGAGGTGAAACACTCTCCTCCGCAGCAGTTAGGGGAAAAAAAAAAACCCAGCATCCTGTTATCCTCCTCTTTCCACCTAACCTCCCTTGGAAAAACAAATACCCAAAGGCCCAGCAGCCAGTGAAAACAGCCAACATCTGCCGGCGCACTGGAAGGTACGGACAGGCACCCAGCCGGGGACGGGGAAGGACAGGGCTCCAGTGCAGGAGGCTGGGGCACAGGGTCAGCATGGGGTACACAGACACCAGAAATGATTTCTGCAGCTGCCAAAAACCTGCCCATTCTGGAAAGGACCAAGGATGTTGATGGTTTGCATGAGAAGGGTTTTTTTAAAAAACATACAACTCGCTGTCCCTTTTTGAACCCATTTTCAGGCTCAGAAGCAAAAGCAAAGAGCCCAGCGACACCAAACTTAATGCTGAAAGGCCTCCTAAGGGTGAAAATTTCATCCAAGAGATATATATGCCCCCTAACAGCTGCCTCTACTTTGCGGAAAACACAGAGATGCTTGTAAAACAGGGAGACACAAAATCTCCGCATTCCCCCTTATTTCCATTTTGCTCCTTTTGCCGCCTGGGCTGGGACAGCAGCTCTGCTAATGAGCGGTTTGCACTGAAACCCCTCCCCTGGGTTGATAGGTAAGGAACAGATTGTATTTTGCTGTCTTAATTCTAAATGTCAAGAGAAAAATGATATAAAGAAAAACAACAGGAGAGGTGCAACAGGCTGGCTTTCAGCTCTGCTGACCATGGCTCATGCAGACGAATCTATACCTGCAATCTCTTTTGTCCCATCAGGATGCCATTTCACCAGTTTTACTGTAAAACCAGATGAGAAAAAAACCCCATTTTTTTCCACTTTTCCTGCACTCATCCTCCAAAACCCCCATGTGGCCACCCCAGCACTGCCTCAGTGCTCTCCACTGCTGGATTAAGAAATATTACGCTCAAGTCACCACTGAAAACCAGTACACCGCCTGTAAACCCCAAGCCTGAATTTGAAAGGTGTGTGGCACATGCAGAGCAGCTGCAACAGATTAGAGGCTCCTCTCCTTCCCCTTCTGCCTCTGCGAGGGCTTATCCCTCCTCCGCAAAATCCCCGTGCACCCAACAGTGCTCTTGCCACGCCACGATGTAAATCACTGCAAAGGCAAAAATGTCCAATGCAGCAGGATTTCCCCCATGCAACGCATCAGGACAGGTTGAATTTAACCCCTGGCTGCCCAACAGTCTGCCTGTCCTGGCTGTGGGCAGGAGGCAGGGACACAGCAGTGGGGACATAAGCGGGACGAGAAGACCTGCTCACTTCTCCTGATGAGTATGGAGACGTGATTTTTGCCTGCTCATCCACAGGACTGACCTGTCTGACCTCCTACAGCCAGGTTTGCTGGGCGAGTTTCTTGGCAGGAGCTTGCTGCAAGGATGAGAAGGACTCTAGGGCTCAGCAGGGAGCACGGAAATTGGTAGCAATGCGAGATCAATGGCATTGGCAGGAACCAAGAGGAGGATGCTCTGGAGCCCAGAGCCCTGGCTGGTGCTCTGCAGTGAGCCCTGCCTAGGCACACGAAGGAGGCAGAGGGGGTCTGGGGGCTCCACTGCAGCTCAGCGGCACGAGGTGATGTGTGAGCGATACCTCCAGCATCACCCTCTCTGGAGCAGGACTGGAGAAATCCCGCTACCCCAGGGGAGCACATTAACGTGGAAATCGATGCTGAAAGGTTAACGGGCTCTGTTAACATCACAGGGGAAGAGCCTGTCCCCGCGATGAAATAACAGCACCTCGGGAAGAGGAGGCTGGCAGCCAGCATGAGGCCGGGGAAGGCAGGCAACAGCAGCAGAACCCACCTCCTGGACAGGGAGATGTCCCTTCCCTTATCTCCTCATGATGGATCACAACCCAGTTCCCCTCCCTGATCTCCTTGTGACGGGTTCAAGCATGACATTTCATCCGTGAGGACAGCACTAAGCTTTCACCCAAGAACCCCTCAAGCAGTGAACCAGCCTAGAAGCCAAGCGGTGGGATGATCCACGGCCTCACGGACCTCAGGAGAGGAGAATAAACCAAATACAACCCACTCCAGCCCCAGCGGGGTGGCCAGAGCTGCCTGGGGGCTTGTTGGCATCTGCCTCCTCGGGTGATGCCACCGGGGGTGAAGGTGTTACACAGCTATGGGGGCTCAAGGTGTTGCTGGGTCCAAACAGCTGGGTGATGGAAACGTGACAATTTTGGGATGTTTTTTTAACTCACTGAAAATCAGCCTGGGAAATACTGGGACTTGGATTAAGGTTCCTTGTAAATGAAAATTAAAAACCTAAAGAGGCCAACAAAAAAATCCAAAGCTAAGGCTGGGTAAGCCAAAGGTAAACCCTTCTGGCTCACACCCTTCTGTGGATGCGCACACCTGTGTAAGCAGTGTTTTCGCTCTTCTTACCTGTCTTCCCGGTTGCGATCCAGTGAGTAGAACTGCTTCCGGAGCCACCTGGATGGAAAGGCACAAGCACACCCACACTTACCCCAGCTCCTCAACAACAAGCCCATCTGGTTTGCTGCCATCCCTTGAAGATGCCCAATGCCACGCCGTCCATCCCACAGCCCTCCCTCCCACCGGAGCACTTGGTTCTGCTCCCCCTCCCCTCTTTTCATGCAGGCAACCTTCCCCCCTTTAAAACTGTCTCTGCCTGAAGGTGACCCCACAGGTAAGATAAAAACCAAAGGTATTTTCTTCTATGTGCCTCTATGCTGCGTTGCTCCAGATAGCACAGGCTGGGCACACTGTGGTAAAGCTCCTTCTCCCTGCACACATTTGAGATCAAACTGAGCACAGACGATGCAGCACAGCGGGGCAAGCGGATGAAGGCTCTCGAGCCAGGAGTGCCAGGTCAGCATGGCTCAGAGAGGAAAGAAGACGTCACCGTGGTCACCTTTTTCTGTCAAAAAAGGATGGGGGAGCGGGGGGAGGCAGAGAAAACAAGTGCAGGCTCAGGCCAAGTTCCTCACCTCTCAATCTGCAGTGGGGTGGCAGCTCTCAGTGTGTCAGCCACCAGCCAGTTCAGCCCCTTGATCCACATGTTGACCTCATCCTCAGACGTGGCTGCAGAGAGCACACAGGAGGAACGGGAAGAAGGGACGTAGAAGCCCATCACCAACCCAAACCTCTTGGGATCATCCCCAGCATCTTCAATTCCCCATTCCTTCCTTCATCCCCCTTTCTGACAGAAGCCCCCTCCTGTGCAGATCCGGTTGGCTCCTCTCCCTGCCCAGCTCCTGCTCCCCTCCTGTGGGGTGGGATGTCCGTGCTGCCCAGACCCCTTGTCCCCGCACATCACATCTGCATGGGTTTAAATGAGACACAAGACTGCACAGTGTTAGCAGAAAAAGATCTGGTCCATCCCTGGAGGGGTTCAGGCGGGATGAGGCTTTGAGCACCCTGGGCTAGTGGAGGGTGTCCCCGCCCATAGCAGGGGGGTTGGAACTGGATGATCTTTAAGGTCCCTTCCAACCCAAACCCTCCTGTGACTCTGTGATCAGCTGAGCTGAGTGATTACAAGCCTGCCCTCCATCTGAACAGGAGACCCAACAGCACAAACCTTCCCCCTTGCAACAGCAAAGCATCAGCTGGGTGCTCCAAGTCCAGCGTAAGGCAATGGACAAGGGGTTTAGGAAAGCCCAGACCAGCACCCCAGAGGTACTGGGGCTCCCTGAGATGCTGTTTGCCACTGGCAGTGTTTTGCTCAGAACTGCAAAGCAGAAGCAAGGGAGGTTTTACCACTTCATGCGTGGGGCTGGTTACTGCCGGGCGGCTGTTGAAAGCCAACACGTCAGGCTGTGATAAAACACCTGACCTCAAGCACGCATTGGAACCAGGGGGGTCAACTTTTGGGTTTACCATGTGAATTAACTGACTGAACTAAGGGCTGAACGCGTACCCTTCAGGGAATTGGTGTCACCTTCTTCCAAAGACACTCCCTTGGTGTGGTGACAAAAGACTGTGCCCAGGGATGTGTTCCAGCTCACTCATGGAAGGAGGCATTGAAAGTGGGGATGAGGTGCCTGCCCAACGCTGCCCTGGCACAGCCCAGGGGCCATGAGTGCTTTACCTTGCAAGCTGAGAGTCTTCAGCCTGAATTCTGTGCCATAGAGGACAACGAAGCAATGAGACTGGTCTGGTCGGAAACATGGATCCTCCTGGTACCGGTCAAAGTCACGGGAATTTTTTCCTGGACGAATCTCTTTGATTTCACGAATATCCACTAGGAGAGAAAGGGAAAACAAAAGGGGAGTTCAGCAAATAGCCTGAAATTCCCATGGAGATGGAGGAGAAGGAAGGGCACAGATAAAGCAGTTTTAGCTAGCTGAAGAGCTGGATTGCCACTCAAGTGCTCCAAGGGTCCCAGCCCCCTCCTCAGCCTTTCAACCCAGCACTCATCTCGCACATCTCTCTTGCCATGCACGTGTGGTCGCGCACACACACAAGCCTCCCAGCACAGCCCTTCTTACCGGTTCCCTAGGAAGCCTCCCCAGCCACCAGCCCTCTCTTTAGCTCTGTGTCCCCCAAGAATGGTCGGATGTCTCACCCGCAGCACGATGGCCAGAGGGCAGCGCTGCTGTCCCTGCAAGCTCCTTCCCCCTTCAGCTTCACACCTCACGCTTTCCTCTTCCTGCACCCAACATACATCTGCAAACTGCACTTTTGTTTTTTTTCAGTCTTTCAAGAACACAACTTTTCATTTTGTGGTTTGTTTTTTGGTTTTTTTTCCAAGAAAGCCTTTCTACAGCGGCGAACCCTCCGAGGGTGCAGCCCCCTGCCCAGCTGGATGAAATCCTGTTTGCAGCTCCTATGTCTTGCCAACACCACAGATTTAAGATCCGCTCCTCTCCAAATTCAAGGTAGATACTGAAACTTGAGTTCATTCCTGGTTTAAGCAACTCAACAGTGTCCCTACCTCCCCCTTCCCCACTTTCACCCTAAATTATGCCTGTAGTTTCTGGTGTCTCCCCCATGCCCCGTTGGCATCCTCCCAGCTCCTCTGAGCCCTACCAGGATGCCCAGGGCAGTCCCTGCCCTCATACACGACCCCCAGATGGTGCCCACCAGACGATGTGAGGGCACGCAGGCAGCACCGCCACCGCATCTGGCTGCTGGGACACGAGGACAGCACTGTCCTGTGGATATTCTTGAGGTTAGAGGGCTGGTGTCACATCCCAGCAGCTGTCCCCAGTGGGCAGCAGTGTGACAACAAGGGACAGCCAGGGTGAGGAGCACTGACCCAGGCAGGTCCTGGCAGCAACAGCAGGGCAAACGCAGGCACCGGGCTGGCGAGGAGGCAGACCTGCCCGGGTGTGGGTGGTAAATCCCATGGCGCAGCCACAACATCACCCTTGCAGTTCCAGCTGCAGCTCGTGGGGAAGAGGAGCTGCTAATTCCACCCAGCTGCCTGGCAGCTGTGCTCCTGCATGAGCACCATGCGTGAGCTTGCAGGAACATCAAACACCCGGCAAGGAGAGGGAGCTGAAGAGACCATGGTAAGGGAGCATCTCGCAGCCTCCCTCCCTGGAGGAAATTCTGGGGAAAAAAGGATTCTCATTGCCATAAAACAAAGAGAAAACAACAACAGCAACAAGGGGAAAAAAAAAAACTCTGCTTCCTGGAAAAAGAGTTTCTTAAACGCTTGGGGGAATCAAATAACAACATTTCCGAGTCACATTTCCAAAGCAGATGATGCTTCTGAGCAATGTGGGACGGAGATTACTGCAAACCTGGCGTGTAATTCATCCCCATTAAACTCCACTTACTGCACTCAACTGTGGATCGACTCGCCTTTCATTTCAACCTACTGCAGTTTAAAGCCAGAGATGTGACCTGCTCTGGGGCGGCTGACAGCACTGAACCGCATCACGACAGAAGACGCTGGCTCCAAGAGAACACCAGAGCTAGCCAGACACAGGGCTTGACTGCGGAGAGACTTATAAACCCTACACGAGGAACGTGGGATGCTCTCTTGGCAGGATGCGCCGTGCAGCAGTGGGGGTGTGCAGCTGGAGACAACAGCAGCCTGCGCATTGCCTGACGCAGGACGTATCCAGACCGACCGCTGCAACCACCCTCCAGAGCTCGGCAACTCGGGAGAAGTGCCCAGAGAGACCCAGTTCCTTTGGGCTGCAAAGGGCCAATGGACAAGCTCCCAAAAATGAGCAAGGGTGTGACTTCTTAGGGCATCACATACCCTTTGGAAATGAGCTGGCTGGAAGTTCAAACGATAGCATGCCCTGCCGTAACCTGCCCATGTGCGCACATCCTTAGTGACACAGCGTGGGACTGCAGCCCTTAGAAAACCGTATCGCTGTTAAGGTCTCTGCATCCAGGACATGCGCTGCAGGGCTGAAGACTAATCCTGTCTTTGAAGGATGCGGGGCTTGACCAGCACAATAGGAAAGAACTGGCAACTGGGTTTTCATGGTAGTTTACCAGGCAACAACTACTGAAGGAAGGTGCCAAAATATCAATGGCCCTCCTTCACATCAGGCTGTAAGGGTCTCGTCTCTGCTTTGGGATGCCACAGCGTGCAAACTGTGCCCTGAACTCGCCTCTTGCTGCATGGAGCACCAGCGGGTTAGTAAGAGAGTAGTAAGACAGAGCTATTGTTACAAACCACATACCTAAAATCCACGCAATGGAGAGAGCCCTGGAGCAAGCCAGGCGTTTATCAAAGGCAGAGGCACGCAGGGAATTCCTAGGGCGAAGGGCAGCCTGTGCAAGGACCGCACACCCGGAGGGAGCGGGGTAAAAAACTCCAGCCCACGCATGCTTGCAGCTGCTTGCTCATCTCTCTCATCCTCCCAAACATGCCTGTGTGTGCCGGGGAGAAGGCAGTTTAGGGTTTGGTTTGTGCAGCCCTCTTCTTGCCGTACAGCAGCCGATCAGCCTCTCAAACCCCACTGTCTTATCATAGAATCATTATGGATGGAAAAGACCTCAAGGATCATCAAGTCCAACCGTCAAACCAACACCACCCAACCCACTAAACCTCTCTCTACTGACTCAAACACCTTCCCGGCCCCCTTGCAGCATGGAAGGAAATGACTCTTAGCAGGAAGCACAGCAAGCACCAATGCCACCAGTCCAACCAAGCAAGCACCAAAATGCTGCCTCCCTCCACTGGCCCCTGCCTCCATCCCACCACGGGTCCCCCTGCCTCCATCCCTCCACGGGTCCCCCCTCCAGCCAGCACAGGACCCAGAGCCACTGTGCAGAGGGAAGGAGAGATGAAGACAACTTACTGCAGCCCGGCTCTCACTGGGGTTTTTTCTCACTGATTTTGCTCGTGTCAGCTCGGCAGTTGCTGCAGCTCCTGGGGGTCACCCTAGTTTGCACAACACCCCCGGGCCAGCTGCCTCAGGAGCAGAGCTGAGCAGAGCAAAACTTGCTCCAGGGGATGTTTGCAGCCTGCACTGAGCGCTGCCCAGCCTCAGCTTTGCCACCGGCAGAAAGGCAGCAGCCCAGCCTGTGCCCAGCCTGCAGGTCCATGTGCGATGAAGGCAGAGCCTACAAACCCCATCACCCCTTGCCCTGCCCAGGCTCGCACCAGCTCCTCTGTCCCACACCCCAGTGCCGCTGTGCCCATCCTCCCGCCTGTCCCCGTCACCACCAGCTACATTATTCCAGACAACAAACCAAACCCCAGCCCGTCACTATTTCCACTGCACCTTGCGGGAGCCCCAAGTCACACACAGCCGCCCCCACACGCCCCAGCCACCCTCCTGCCCGTAAACAGGAAACCCAGCACCCCCGCAGCCCCCCTGCCCGCCCAGCCTCGGGCCACCGTTGTCATTTAATCCCCCCTCCCCGAGCCTGCTCCCACCGCGGTCGCTGCAGCAAGTGACGGTTCCTGATCCCACACGCTCGGATCTCCTCGCCAGCGCCTGTGTTTGCTTGGGCAGAGCCCTGAGGCTTTGCAAACCTGCAGGGAAGGTGGTAGGGGGAGCCCAGACCCCCCAAGGCAGGCAGGGGAACCTGGCAGCCAGCCCGGAGCAGGGAATGGAAATTAAAAAGGAGAGGGGAGGTGAGCTGGAAGCACAGCAGAGGTTCTCCGTGAGTGCAATGGATGAAGAACCGCAGAGAGCGTGGTGGAAGTGACATCTAACCACTGCCCCACCACCCTCGGCACCAGCCACCTCCCCAGGTGAGCGGTGGCACGGGCTCTGTGACAGCTGCCTGTGTGTCCCTCCATGGGTCCACACCTCGGGTCCTCGCCGGGAAAAACTTCCCCGGGATCTGGCCAAAGACTAGAGAATGAGCATCTGGTGAGGCCCCAGCACCGCGGGTCGTATGCGTGCCTGGGCAGAGGAACGAGTGGCAGTAAGCCGGGATGAACCCTCCAAAGACAAGCACCCTGTCACCGGTGTGAACCACATCTCCTGGTCCCCAGGACCACGCTGTGGAAGGCAGCAGTCCCTGCAGAATGCAGAAAGGGACCTTCATCCCATGCCGACAGTGGCAAGAGGAGGAAGAACTTGGTGCCACAGTGATGGCAGAGGGAAGCTCTCCGCTGGAATATAAACCATGCTGTGGTCTGGAGGGGCTGAGATCTCAGAACAGGGACCAGCAGCGTGCAGCGGGCCCAGAGCAGGCTGGCCATCCTCCAGCATCCAGGGAGCAGCAGGAGAGGCTCCAAGAAGGAGGGAGGCAGCAGAGCCTGTCCAGCCCAGAGATGCTCTCAGCTCCTCATGGGGCTCCACGTTGCACACTGAGCCACGCCACAGGCATGCAAACAGGTTGTTTCCTTCAGAGCCTCCCAAACTGCATCCCAGCAATAAGTCCTGGACCTCCACGTGCCTCCAACACTTAAAATGAAGGACACGGTCACGTTCCTGGGCAAAGAGCCTTGCCTTCAGCGGGAGCGGGTTGCATCAGAAAGAAAAAGCTGGCCCCAGATCCATCCCCCATACAATTTAAGAAAAAAAAAAAAAAACACACAACAAACCCAAAACAACAAATTACCCTCTGGTTACACGGAAACCAGATCCACCCTTAAAGTCATTTAAAACTGAAATTTCGTCCAAGCCTCGTTTAACCACTGATGGATAGGGTGTTGTAACATAGAAGGACAAGGACCCCCTGGAAGCAGCTCCAAGGGTTGCAAAATCTCCACCTCCAGAGGGTTTGGAAAGATATAAAACTGATTAAATAAAAAAAACTCAAAAACCTGACAAAAAGAGGGTTTAGCCCAGATTACCTTCCAGGATGCCTTCACCAGGGACAGCCCCTAAGAAAACACCCATCCCCTCCATTGCTTGGTGCAGGATGTCCCCTCGGGGACACCCGGCACAGTGACAGCCACAGGGTCGCTTCCAGCCCAGCCTGACCTCAGCTGGCTGACACAGCCTGATCCTGCCCTGGGGCAGCAGGAAAGCCTCCAGGCTGCTCAGTCTGGCAAAGAAAAAGAGTTAAAAAAAGAAAAAGATATTTACTGCTATTTAACCTCATGGATCCCACTGAGCACAGCCCCGTGCTCATCCCTGGTCTTCCCGTCACTGGAAGGGACACTGGGCGGTCAGGCCCCAGGGAAAGGCTGCTGAGGGAGAAAGGGGATGCCACAGCATGAAGGTAAAAATCTGAGAAATCTATTATGCAAGAGAATGGAGAATAAAGCAGCACCATCTCCCTCTTAATATTTCAACAGAAGCCCCCTGCCACGGATATTCAGGGCAGCGCTGGACATTAGGAGCTGCAGGCACTGGAGGAAGATTACAGCCGACCTTCTTGTGCCGGGGTTCACCAGCTGCTTTGTCACCCCACCAGCAACCCTGCCCAGCCTGGGGCTGCTCCGCACCCGCTCCATGCTGTGGGTTTGCTGACTGCAACCAAACACTACTCCACAGAAAAACACCAAACACCCAACCCCAAATCCCCCGTGATTTCAGGGGAACGGTCGAGCGTGCGCTAAGTGCTTTGCTGGACAGGGGCCAGAGCCTTCAGCACCTTGCAGTCTGGAGTCCCGCCGCCTGCCCTTCACTATTTATCGAACCCGTTCCTCCCGCAAAGCTCTGGGCGAGCCTGGCTTTTGTCCCTGCACGGACCCATCCCCACATCCACCGGGGATGCTAGAGGAATCCGGCAGACAGGAACCACCTGAGCTTGCTTTTGGCTGGACTGTGAAAATGAAGGCGGCTGTCACACAACACACGTTGCACCCATAACGAACACAGAAATTGGGGTCCTGCACTTCCTATGCCCTCCGCAAGAAGCCAAGCAGTAACCCCAACCGATTAGAAACACATCTCAGAGGGAAAGGCCATCCGTCTCTCATTAGGATAGGTTTTCAGTGTAACGCTAGCTCAACCTCTCAACCCCACAAGCTTCCCCTAATCAACGTGTAATGGTGAATTAGTGTCTCTGCACAGACGCAGCGATGGGGTTACAGCATCCTCCTCCCGGCCACACTCGCTGCCGCGCCTGCCATCAGCATCGCTGTGCATCAGCTATCGGGTTTCTGAAGGACAACCCCACGCCATTAACAGATGGCTTATCCAGACAGGACAACAAGAAACCCGCCGAGGCCTCTGATTTGACCTTACTCATTTTTTGGAGGGCAAGAGGCATGGCTGAGGCATCTGTGGAGGACAACAGAAACATCAAGCCAGTAGTGCCCTGTGCCCCAGCGAATCCCTTATCCTCTATGAACTAAAAACAGCCATGCTGCCCTTCCAGTGAGGCAGCAAAACCCCTGTACAAAGCCCCCTCACCCTCACCACTGTCCCAGGGACAGCCACACTGGTGCTCGGGGGGCCGTGGGGTCCCACTGCTCTCATTGCTGCAACACGCAGGTCCCTCTCCTGCCTCAGGAGAAGATGCAGGTAAAGATATTTTCCCCTCCAAACCCGGCTCAGTTGGGTCTCAGGTTGCTCCAGCAAGTTCCTTCATCTCACCGGCTGCCTGCATCAGCAAAGAACAATTTTTGGTCCAGCTGCTGCATTTTGCTGTGAAGCGACCCCAAAAGCAGTGACTTGCAGGAGAGAGCACCTTGGGAGGGAAGATGCTGGAAGAAAAAAGAGCTCAATGGGCTGGAGATGGGACAACAGGGAGCTCCCACTGGCCAGGATGCCTGGGATTAGCCCAAATCCCTACTCAGATCCTGGCTCACCTCTCAACCATCTCCGTCAATCAAGCAGGAGGGTTTGGCAGAGTTAAACACTGCTCCGGGAGCCGGCACCTCTGCCCAGCGCTGGCAGCCCACGCGGGCAGGCAGGGACGCGCCGGCTGCTCTGTGGGTACCCACGTTTCCTGCCCGCGCCTCCGGCTGCCGCTGCCTCCGCTGCGCCCCGGGGCCACATGTCCCCTGAGCTCCAGTTCCTCCCCCCATATACCCCTCCAAATCCTTATCATCAACTGCAGAGGAAACTAGAGGAGATGCGCAAGGAGATTAGGAGACACTACACAGCTGCATTGCTCTGTGGGTCGGAGGATGCGAGGAGCCGCCCTTCCCTCCTCCATCCTGCGCACCCATGTTACAGGCTGGAGCAGGGAAGCAAAGGTCCTGCCCAGACAGCACCCAGCTCCTACACAGCACTGTGGTCCTCCCCCCAGGCTGCTCCACCAGCTTTAGCCTCACGCAGGTGGCCTTCAAGAGCTCACGAACATCCTCCCGATGCTAGAAGCAGAGGTAGCTGCGGGCTGCCAGCTGCCTGTCCTGTATCGTCAGCACATCTCTCCCGCTTACTCTCAGTTGCCAAAAAAAACCCAAAAAAACAAACAAACCCAAACCAAAGCGTATCCCCCAAGTGAGTGAAGCAGGATGCTGCTGTTTCAGCCTCTGCCCACAGCCCAGCACAGCCGGGGACACACAGCCTGGCAGCTCCCGCGCTGCTGGTCCCAGCCTTCCTGGGGACAACCTCATGCCCAGGTCCACCTGGCCCGAGCCACCTCCCTGCCAGCGCTGCCACCATGTCCATCACCATCGCTTGGCCCCAGCACAGCTGAGAAGGTGGCACTGGTCCCATCTCTGCTCTGGTGGGCTGCATGACCTTGGGCAAAGCACTGCAGCTCCTTCCCCAGCCTCCACTGCACAGCCCCGGAGCCGTGGGGACAGGGACAGTGTGTCACTGGGAGAGCAGATCGTCCCAGAGCCACACCGGTATGTCCATCCCAAAGCCAGACAAGAAACCACAACAACAAATAAAGCAAAGGAGCAGAGGTGGGACACTGATCCCGAGACATGGTCACTTGCTGCAGTCACAGCCCAAGTCCCTGGAGAAGCACCAGGAGCCCCCGGTCCCCAAATCCTTCCACATCCCACAAGCAGCCCTGCCTCCAGGCACCCGCAGCCACACTCCTGCAGGGGGGAGAGGGAGGAAAAGAGACCTGGGAGGAATGGGATAGGAGACACCCCCGCAGTGCATCCTGTCCCAAGGCCAGCGGTTAATTAGCAGGGTTATTACAGGGAACACCTCCACACCCCCGCAGGGACCATCTCGCTGCCCGCCCGGCTGCTCTCTCCCCTCCGGCTGCTCCACTGCCAGCAGCACCTTTGGCAGGAGTGCTTGCAGGGCACAGGGGGGGCTTGCTGGATGCACAAAGTGGGGGGTTTTGTACCAGGATTTCTGGGTTGTGTCAAATCCCAAGCTGGGCACCCGGGGCTGCTGGCTGTATCCTCTCCCACCGGTAAGTCTGGCACCCGTGAGAGCCCCGGGCTTGTTGCACCTTCACCGTGCAGGACACGGGAGCACATTTCCACCCCAAACACAAGCAGAGCTGCTCCACGCAGGGTAATCCCCAGTTTTTGCGGGCACAGGTGCTGCTCTGAAAAAGTCCGTGTCCCTTCCCCAGCTGAAATAAGGCCGGTGGCAGCCTGCAGAGCCGCCCTTCCACCACCAGCCTGGTCTGTTTGAGAGGCACAAGCTTCCACTGACTCAACTGGAAAGGGGAAGCTCGGCACCCGCCGGTGCTTCTGGACAGACAGTCTGTCTAGGGATGGGTCTGCAAGCCACCCCCAAGGTGACCTTTTCCTGCCTGGCATCGAGGGCTCCATTCCCCCTGGCCCTGCCTGGGCAAGAAACACAATGACCTGACAGAGCACAATAAAGCGGTGGGAGGATGGGGAAAGCCAAAGACCTGCAAGCACAGCCCCTCCACCCTTTCTCTCTTGCTCTCCCTTCCTCCTGGATGGACGCAGCAGTGCAGAGATCTGAGAGGTACCGCAGGGGGACAGATGGATAGGGACACTCAGCAGCACGGTGTCTCGGCACGCGCCCTGGCAGAGGTGGATCTGGGACCTGGGTGTCCAACAGCAGCAGGCTTTCCTTGGAGCTCTTGGGGGATTTTTATGCCCACCATAGGTGCCTCCTTGACTCTTTCATGCCCAGGGAGTCCTGCCCCACCACAAGGCAAATGGAGACAAAAGTGACCACACGCTGTCCCCAGGACAGGGCACAAAGGCAAGGAGTGAAAACTGAAGGGCAGACATGATTTGTCACGCTGGCAGCAAATGCCAGAGAGGTTCAGATGCCATGACTCAGTTTTCATCCATCCCACCAGTCGATGCCCTCAAGTTTCCATGACTGCGATGTCACAGCGAAGACGACCGCTGGCCAGGACTTTTGTTCCGGTCCCCGCCAGGGCCTGAGCTCTTCAGTGTCTGGGCAGAGTTGGGAAGACAAGAACAGGACAAAGATCCCACCTGCTGCCGAGCCACCTGAGGTCACCTCCACAGCCTGATCTCTTCCCCCACCAACTCAGCTCAGCAGCTGTTTTGAGCCAGCAAAGACAGAGCACTCACTAAAGCACAGATGTGATTTCCAGATGTGTGCCCTCCCCTGCACCTCCCTGAGTGTCATTATCTGCGGAGAGGGCCCAGCGGGCTGTACCGGCCCCATCGGCAGCACAGGGAGGAGCCGGGGCACCTCCTCCTGTCACCTCCTCCTCGGACTGCGTGCGAGCCCCTTCAGCCGCCGCACCGTGAACGGGAGAAACAGGCAGAGCAACCAGAGCGGCCGCTGGTGAAATCAAACCTGCTCCATCCCAAAGTGGTTAAAAATGGAAACAATGGATGTCCTCTGCTCTATCTGCACTAACCACGATGGGACCGCTGATGGTGCTGGCCTCACCTTCCACCACCAAGGCAAGGCATCTTCTGACCGTACCATCCAACTGGAGACCTCCAAGCACTGAGCAGATACTCCCTAAGCCACACACCACCCTAGCAGGTGACATTATCTTCAGTTCACGTGGGAGAAGCACGAGCTCTCAGTGATGGTCTTGACACCAGACCTGGGTTTGCTTTTTCCTTGATGACCTCACCTGGGATTTATTTGGTCCCTGGAACTGGAGACCTCCTCCTGCTTGCACACCGATGTGCTCCATGGTTCAGACCAAACCTGACGTGCCACTGCTCCAAAATGTCACACCCTCATCTCTAGGCCTTTTCGTTAACACACCCCAGAGCCTGAGCCCTGGGGATTACGGGAACCACGCTCCAACCAGCAGCAAGACCTCGAGAACAGGCTGACACACGGCATTCAACGACACATGATACATCAAAGAGGGTGGAAAAAAAAACAAACCAAAAACCATTTCTGCTGCTTTGCTGGGACATAGAGCCAAGTCATGTCCCAGCAGAGCCATCTCCCTGCTGCCCAGCACCGCTCAGGGTCTGCTCTGGGAGCTGGGACAGCCCTTTGGTCCTCTGAAGCTGGCAAGGATCAGCAGGACACAGACTGCAGGCTCGAATGGGGGGGGGGGGGGGGGGGAG